>JAAGEH010000343.1:10740009-10925560 GCA_011751065.1 Lasiurus cinereus | reverse complement strand
GATAAGGGGTTCAATGCCGTTGAGAGTCTCCGTTTCCCTCCCGCCAGAGAAAGCCAGCCAGGTCCTCTGGCGCCCGCTCTCTCAGCGTGCACGCGTCTCCGTACCTCAGCTTTTTGCAGCTCCTCTGGGTCTCTGTGAGCCCCTCTCTTTCCTTCTAGTTGTAGAATTTCCACTCAGCCAGCTTTCCTGTGGTTCTGGATGATGTCCGTTCTGTCTCTTAGTTGTAGTTTTGAAATTGTTGTGCGAGGCAGCAGTTTAGGTGTTCACCTATGCCGCCATCTTGGTTTCTCCCTGCTGATGTACATTGTCAGCCGTGCATCTAATTTTATTTCCAACCCTCCCTCTCCTCTGGGTTCAGCAGCGCAGGGACTGGTTTCCCTAACAGCCCTACAAACACGGTCATTAACCTTGACTTGTTCACTCTACCCCACTGCCACCTCTCTTGTGGCTCAGGGCGGCTGGCTGACGGCCTCCCGTGGCCACTTTCGCCCCCCACAGCCCCGGTGCATCCGTAACACAGCAGTAATGATCTCTTTCAAAGTGTGTCAGCTCTTGTCACGTCCAGACGAGAGATTTCCGATGGCCTCCCCGTGCATTTGGGAGGCCTCTGTGAGCTGGCTGCCCAGGAAGCATCTCTCCCTTTCCAGCTCTAGTTAATTGAAGCACTCTGCTCTTTGTTATTTTTGTTTCTTTCTGTATTTTTATTTATTTATTTATTTATTTATTTATTTATTTATTTATTTTGTTTCCTTGGACCATCCTGGCCATCCTTCCAGCCTCAGTTTAACTGTACCTTCCCCAAACTCTTTAGGATACCCCCTCCCATCTCTTTGCCAGCTTCTTGTACTCCTGCCTGTTTAATTACCAGTTTGATCTGAGCAATTTGAGGGCAGGGTTTGGGCTCTCCAGATATTGTGAATGAGGGCAAAGCTAAAGGGCTCTGAAGAGTCATGGGAACACCATGAAGGAAGTGTGACTCAGTTTGCCTGGGAAGGGTTTTCAGAAACACTGGCCTGAGCGGTGTTTGCCAGGTCTTGAAGGCTGAGGGAGGATGGCACAGGTGGGAGTGGCGTGAGCCAGGTGGAGGTGTGAGAGCTGATGACTTATTTGGGGACAATGAGGGTTGTGCTGTGGTTGATGTGTAGGGTTGTCTGATGCTTGCATCCCGAGAAAGATGTCAGCCTAAAGGAGTTCTTTCAGGTGCATTTGAAGACAGGATGGGGTTCCCCCCTAAGCTGGAGGGCAGGGGCAGGGCCAGTAGTGGGAGCAGCTCTAGGCAGAGGGTAAAGGGCAGGCTTTGCATGTGAGCTCCCTAGGCTGGGGTCCAGGGATCACGCTGGGCATGTCTGAGCCAGGTGGTAGAAGGTCGTGGTGTTGGGGCCTTTGGACTTACCGAGGCAGACTGAGGAGTTTGAACTTTATCCTGAGTATGGAGAATCGGGAGAATGTTGGAGAGAGTGAGGAGCACCGTTGGGAGTGCTCTTTCCAGAACAGAACCCTGTTGGAAATACGCCCTGAGATGACGCAGCACCCCTTGGCTGGGTGTGGTTCTTTATGGTTCCTCCAGTACCCTAGCTCTCCACTGGGTGAGGGAGTGGGGTGTTTGCTGACAGCCCTACACTCACCTGCTACCATCGTGTGATCCAGTGAGGGATTTTTTTTTAATATATTTTATTGATTTTCCACAGAGAGAAAGGGAGAGAGATAGAAAGTCAGAAACATCGATGAGAGAGAGATATCGATCAGCCGCCTCCTGCACGCCCCACAGTGGAGATGTGCCCGCAAGCAAGGTACATGCCCCTGACCGGAATCGAACCTGGGACCTTTCAGTCCGCAGGCCGACGCTCTATCCACTGAGCCAAATCGGTCTCGGCCCAGTGAGGGATTTGACTTTGCTGAATAGACCCACCTTTCTCAGTTGCTCTGGGATATGTACATAAAGGCCAGACGGAGGCTTTTACTCATCAGGTCTTAACTAACTTAGTGCCCTCCTGCCTGCCTTGTACCTGTCCTCCCTACCTCTCCTCCACCTGCTTCCTTGCCCCTCCTGCACCTGTGCCCCCTCCACCTGCCCCCATCCCCTCCTCACACTGTCCTATACCCAAACCTCTCCAAGCACCTGGATCCTCATTTCTCTGCCCTCAGAACTCACCACATCTTCTGAGAAAGAAAGACTGCTCCATTAGTCTCTCAAAGCCCCTGATAATGGATGTTTTCACAGTAATCCTTAAGCATAGTGTCTCTGGGAGTTCCTGGGCCTACTCTGAATGTGATGTGTCAGAAGATGGCTTATCTTGGTAGCCTTGACTGTTTCTGGTTCTCTAAATTGGGATAGGCTGTGTTGGAACATGGGCACTTGTTTCACTGGGCCCTTTTGAAGAACTTCTCCCAGTTCCTTTAACGCAAGAGGATGAGGGAGCTGTAATCAAAGTGAAACCATGATCTGTGGCATTTGATACAAGCACAGGCTTAGTTGTACAGGTTGTGGGGAGGAAAGTCCATGAAGTGTGCTTTTGGAGTGTGTGCGTGTGTATTGATTTCAGAGAGGAAGGGAGAGGGAGAGAGAGATAGAAACATCTATGATGAGAGAGAATCATTGATTGGCTACCTCTTGCACACTTCTCATTGGGGACCGAGCCCACAATCCAGGCAGGTGCCCTGGCCAGGAATTGAATTGTGACCTGGTTCATAGGTTAGCTTAGCGTTCAATCACTGAGCCACATTGGCGCGGTTTAAATGGCTTTTAAAAAAAGAACCAGTTTCTATTCACTTCCATTTTACATAATTGACAATGTTCATCATCTACCTGGCTCCCATGGATCAAGGTTCAGCAAACTTCCCAGGAAGGGCCATATAGTGCATATTTTCAGCTTTGCAAGCAATTGTCCAACTCAGCCGTGGCAGCCGAGAACAGCCAGAGGCCCCGCATATTGGCATAGGTTGGCTGTGTTCCAATAAAACTTTATTTACAAACACAGAAGATGGGCTGTTTGTCTCTGTGGCAGACTCTGGGGAAACCAGGGGTGCATTTTCTGGTTTTGTTGAGGTTGAGGGACTCTACTGCTGCCCACGTGGTCCCAGGATGAGGAGGTGCATTGGAGGGGGCATATACCAGGTATAGTATTTAGGGCCAGGATGAAGAGCACTCTTGGGGGGCAGTCTGGTGGGAGAACCTGGAAGAGGGGTCTCCTAATTCTGCCTTTGGTGAAGGGAACAAGGTGATGTGATCTGTGTGGGGTTTCTCTGGGAACAGAGGCAGGTATAGCAGGATGTTGCCGTAGTGAAGTGCTCTGAGACCTTGGGTTGGACTCAGGCAGTCTACTTCCTGCCTTCCCCTCCCAAAAAGCTGGGTGGCCCTGAAAGCTTAGCACCATGTAAGCATTCCTTTGGCGGTCAGCGCCTCACTCAGGGTGACAAATGGAAGTGTCAGAGCCAGTGAGCTGACTGGAACAGTGGCAGTTGGGGACTGTGGAAAGGGGGACTTGCACCCAGCACCTGCTGTCAGCCTTTAGACTTCGAGGTTGGGGCACCCTAGGCTTTCCTTCATGCTGCCATCACTGCCAGGTGACCAGGGCCAGGGTAGGAAGCTCTTAGACTGGCCTATCTGTGCTTTTGCAGAGGGCCCAGCTGTCTGGGACCTGGTGCTCCAGGCCTGGTGTTGGAGCACAACAGTCTGTCAGGATTCTTGGCCAAATCAGAGCCCCCTACACCTCCCTCACCTTGGCAAAGCCGCGTCCACGGTGTAGGTTCCACTGTGCTTGGTGATGACTGTCCCCATCATGTGTCCTTTATTGGGAGTAGCTGCCACCTGTTTGTCTCTGTGGCAGACTTGGGGAATCAGGGATACATTCTTGGGCTCTGCCTAGAGGTGTTTATAGCCCAAGGGGAGCGAGAGCTGCCGAAGGGCAGTCCTAGGAGCCCAAAGCGTGCAGAACTTGATTAGGGTCCAGACAGGCCCTTTCACCTCTACAGAGCCCAGGGGCCAGGAGGGGCCAGGGCCTGTGGGTGTGGTGTGTGTCCCTGGCTGGGTGCTGACAGGGCTGAGGTCACACCCAGGTCTCCCTAGGGAGACTTGTCCTTGTATTCGCTGTCCTCCCTCTTTTTCTCCATCGTGAGATACTTCTGTGTGTATCCTCTCTGTACTGTCAGGTAGGAAACCATCCCAGCCTTCACAAGTGTTCTCCTTTAACTTGGACCCCATGTCATGGATGGTCCGGCCCCTGCCCTGAGCTTTTTGCCCCCTGCCCCATTGCTCCAGGTGGCCTGTGAGTATGGCATGGTACACGTGGTCTCCGAGATGGGGGGCCCCAAAGGCAAGGATTACTGCATCCTCTACAACCCACAGTGGGCCCACCTACCGCACGACCTCAGCAAGGCGGTGAGTATTGGATTGGTGGCCCTCCTGGCATGGTGGCTCTGAATACCCCTTTCAGCTTGGGATCTTGTCTGTCTTGCTGTCATCTCTCCACCCTTCTGCTCAGTGTCCAGAGGGACCCTTGAAGAGACTCTTCCTTACAGAGAGCCAGCTGGGAGAAAGAGCTTCGAAGGACCTCAGCTGGGAGCTATGGAGTGGGGTCTAGTCACACTTGAGAGGTCTCCGGGCAGCTCTCAAGGGCCCGTTAACCTTTCTGGGCCTCAGTTTCTTTGGTCATGAATGAAAGGCATCTGTTTGGAGTGCTATTTAGAAATGCCTCTGGTGGAGGCACCAGCCAGGCTTTCGTGTGTTGGATGGGGGCTGGCTGCCAGAGGGTTCCCCAGAGGAGTGACAGCAGAGGGCAGGGAAGGGCTTTGCTCTTCTTGTAGGAGACCCCTCTCCCCGGTCTGGCCCCCCTCCTCCACTCAGAGGACCTGGAGGATGCTTTTGTGGGTGAGTTCTCACTACGGAGGCTGACACTCCTGCCCCTTGTATCTCAACCGTAATGGATGCTAGAGGTGGGTCTGGAGAAGCAGGGAGGATTTCTGAGGGGTTTGCTCTGAGCCCACACTACCTGTCCCTCCTGTCTGCCTTGTGTTTGGTATGTGTGTCTCAGGCCCTGCTCACCCTCCACCTCTCATCCTTTCTTGGTGCAAGGGCCTGAAGTCCAGTGGGACCTAAAGGGAGGGGGCATCAGGATGGCGCTCACTGTGGTGATCTGGATACTGAAAGATCAGCACAGCAGGGCAGGTTTCAGCTGGGTGGGCCTTGGTCAGTCAGCAGATCTGCCTGATGCCCTGATTCCCGTGAGGACTGGGGGCCCGCCCCGACTCTTCCAGAACAGCTCCTATGAGCTCTTTCTCCCCTCAGTCTCTCTTGCAGCTGAGGGACTGGACGACTTCCATGCTCTGCTCTGTATCCGACCTCCCTGCCAAAGGCTTCAGCAACCAGATTCCACTGGTGACTCGGGGGAACTGCACCTTCTACGACAAAGTGAGGCTAGCCCAGGGCAGCGGGGCACACGGGCTGCTCATCGTCAGCAAGGAGACCCTGGTACAGCTGCCTGGGCGCCTTTCTGGGCAATAGGACCTACCGAGGGCAGGGGTTGGAGGTGCCCTAAGGGAAGCCGGGAGGAGCCCCTGGGCCCCAACCAAAGTGGGCATGGGTGCTGGCCAGGAACGGGCAGCCACAGCCAGGAGAGAGAAGTTTGGTTTGCTGACCGGCTGTGGACTCGGACCTTTGGACCCTCATCTTGGAGGGGACTTGTCCCAGAGCAGTCCTGTGGGTTGGGGTATACAGGGCCTCAAGGCAGAGCTCTGAGGGTGACTTCTAAGGAGCAGGTAGCATGGGCCCACCTGCTGGCCTCTCCTGCAGGCTCCTAGCAGGGTAGACTGGCTCCTGACCCCAAGGTTTGAGTGAAGGGCTAGGTTTTCCTCGCCTAGTGGTGCCGAGCCTGTAGGCCTCTCTCCTGGTGTGTCCCGCTCCTGTGCTGGCACCTGATGACCCAGCACACACGAGGGAATCTTCCCCTTCCGTAGAGAGAGGGCTAGCTAGCTCTCTGGGCCATGCTATCAGGAGGGTTGGCTGTTTGTGCCATGTTGGGTGGGCCTTGGTCAGTCAGCAGATCTGCCTCCTCTGGACTCCCAGGTCCCCCCAGGAGGCAACAAGACACAGTATGAGGAGATTGGCATTCCTGTGGCCCTGCTCAGCTACAAAGACATGCTGGACATTTTTAAGGTAAGGGGTCCCGCCCCCTGAAGTCTGTTGGGCCCTGGGCCTGAGTAGGTTGTGGGCAGGGCCATCCTGTCTGGGGCTGGCCAGCGGTTAGTCTTGCCCACTGTGAATCAGCCACATCATGAGGGTAGCCTCCAGGGCCATCTAATGCCAGGAATGGAGACCATGGCCCCGAAGTGCCCTGTGCAGCTGGTTAGAGTAACCCAGGCTCCAGGCTTGGCCAGCCTGGCATTCCCCATACATGGAGAATGAGCATCGCTCCCTCTCTGCTGCTTGCACACTCCTGGCCCAGGCCTGTCTGATCCGAGGCCCATGTTCATCTTTGAGCATCGTTGTATAAGTAAACAAGAATCTCTAGTCTTTGTGAAACTTCCAGAAGTCCATAGTAAGAGCAGGCCTCACACCTCTCCCCGAGGGTCCCCCATGATGTTACACAGGTGATGTGCAGCCTCATGCAGGCACATCTCGGCTTGGGGCTGTGTTCTCTCATGCAGGGCTGCTTGCCTATCTTCATGCACAGCTTGTTACATCAGAGCTGATTGCTTTGGGGTCAGAAATAGTGGAAGAAGGCATAGGGCAGGGGCCTTGTCCTTGAACTCTGATGTGTTCTCCGACGCAGAATTTTGGCCGATCCTTGAGGGCAGCATTGTATGCTCCGCACGAGCCCATGCTGGACTACAACATGGTCATCATCTTCATCATGGCTGTCGGCACCGTTGCCCTTGGGGGCTACTGGGCTGGGAGCCGGGACGTGAAGAAGTAGGTATCCTCCTTTATGTGTGTGTGCACTGTGTGTACATGTGTGCACATGTGTGACTGATGGGTGCCCCTAATGCTGGGAAGTGAAAATGTGAGCGTAACAGGAGAGAGGTGTCCACACTCTCAGGGAACCTTCTGGAATACAGTTGCTGTGAATACCTGGGAGACCAAGCCAAAGGCCCTCTGGGTCCTACTCCCTGAGATTGTGCTCTGGCACTGGGATGCGAGCCCAGGCCGTCCCCGCCTGGAGCGCACTCAGGAGACAGGGCCTGTGGGTAGTCTCAGCAGTGTTCAGGGGCATCTTGTAGTGGGTGACCGGGAGCCCACCTACAGGAGCCTGGTCTGCGAGAACCCTGAGCTCCTGGACAAGGCTGTGAGGTCTAATGGGCAGGTCTGGCTCTCCCGTTGGAGGGGCACTGTTGGACACATAGTGGGTCTGGAGAGGGCGGACAGGCCAACAGATGAGCTGTCTCTGCTAGTCCTTCCCAGTCTCTGTGGCCCGGCCCTTAGTCCTTGGCACTATGCCAGCTGGCCAGGTGTCCTCATGACCCATGTTTCTCAAGAAGGTATATGAAGCACAAGCGAGATGATGAGCCTGAGAAGCAGGAGGACGAGGCTGTGGACGTGACGCCCGTCATGACCTGTGTCTTTGTGGTCATGTGCTGCTCCATGCTGGTGCTCCTGTACTACTTCTACGACCACCTTGGTGCGTCTCCGCAGGCTGTGGCTCCTCTGGAGAAGTCCAGTGGATAGCAGGGCGAAAGGAGGGCCTCCGGGTGGGTTTGTCCCCTCCCTTTCCCGGGTGAAGGTCGTCACCCTGCCCAAGTGCAAGAGTGCACAGGGCCCTTCTTGGGGATATACCGGGACCCCGCAGCCCGCCTTTCCCCTCACTGCCACCCTGTTCTGCAGTTTATGTGATCATTGGGATTTTCTGCCTGGCCTCCTCCACGGGCCTCTACAGCTGTCTGTCACCATTGGTCCAGAGGCTGCCATTTGGCAAATGCAGGTGAGCTTCCTCAGGTGTCCTTTGCCCAGTCCCACTCGGCCCCTTGCCCCGGCTTTGTTCTTGAGGTCCTACACCACAGCCTTTCCTTGGCCCAGCTATTCTTCTCCTTCCTCTGGCCCCTGAGGCTCCAAGCTCTGCTTCCATGATTCAAGAAACACGCCCCCTCCTCCCCCCTGCCCCCGACAAACACACACACTCTTCTGTGGTCCTTGGCCAGTCTGGCACAGTACAGGCTGATGACAGGTGTTCTCTCAGTGCTTGCTGGGTGTTCATGAGCCTTGGGAGCAGGACAGAATGGGGAGGTGAGTGGGCTTTCTCAGTCCTCCCGAGGCCTCTTTTAGTGGCTTCCCTCTCCTTAACTTCCATTCCAGGGCAGATAGGCCCAATGGGGACACGGGTGGAGTGGGATGATGTGGATGCATATGGGTGCTGGGCAGGGATGCCTGGCAGGGCAGGGCAAAGCTGGGCCACCTGGCTGGATGCACTGGTGGTTCAGGCCTGAAGGCTCCCTGCTGCCAGAGGCCCAGTTTGGTTCTTAGAGGGTAGATGGGCAGCTACTTAAGGATTTAGACAAGGAGGATGAAATTTTTTTTTAATACATATTTTATTGACTTTTTTACAGAGAGGATGGGAGAGGGAGAGTTAGAAACATCAATGTGAGAGAAACATCAATCAGCTGCCTCCTGTACACTCCCTACTGAGTATGTGCCCACAATCAAAGTACATGCCCTTGACTGGGATCGAACCTGGGACCCTTCAGTCTGAAGGCTGACGCTCTATCCACTGAGCCAAACCGGTCAGGGTGGACGAGACTTTTTAAGGTTGCCATACCAGGGGACAGGCAGGAGGCACAGTACTGAGCTGAGCGCTCCCATGGGCTCTTCTGAGCTTCTTGTGGGCAGTCTGGAAACTGGCCAAGGGTTGCTCACCCTAAGTGCCTGCCCCCACCTGACTTCATCTGCTCTTGGGAACCTCAGGGGAATTGTGGGTGGGTTTAACAAAGGCAGGGCCAGGTGGGCAGGGTGGTGAGTGGCCCCTCTGAGAGCCGACCCTGGAGGACAGCAGAAGACCTGGGCAGCAGGCTTGTTGGAGTCGGACTTAAGGGGGCTGAGGGGCTTTCGGGTAGGAGTTGAGATGACCCTTCTGGGTGCTGGGTGGGAACAAGGGTGGAAAAGTCAGCAGTCATTTGGGGGGTGAGGGGCATGCTGCCCTGACAATTGCCCCCTTCTACCCTACCCATCTTAGGGTCTGCAGCAGCAGCCTGCCCTACTTCCACAAGTGCCCTCAGGTCCGCATGCTGCTCCTGGCATTGTTCTGCGTGGGTGTCAGTGTGGTGTGGGGAATCTTTCGGAATGAGGACCAGTGAGTACAGTCCCCTAGGTCTTAGGGCCTAGGAGCCCCCCCTCCCTCTTGAGGGCTGTCCTCAGATGCTCGGAGTGCTGGACTGCAGTCTTCCTGTACGTCCCCAAAGGCCATTTGGGGGCACCTGGAGCCAGTTCACCTCCTTGGTTATCAAAAGCCCTCCTTTCCGTCCTCTGGAAGCTGTGGCCGAGTGGCGTCCAGGTGTTGACGGGGCTCAGCTGACGGCTGCCCAGCTGACGGCTGCCCAGCGTGGCTGCTCTGCTTGCCTCCTGCGTCTAGTTTCATTTGACTTGTCTGGGTGCCACATGAACAGTGATTGAATCTGGATATGAGGTGCTGCAAACCCTTTTGGCCTGGGCACCCCAAGCTGTGTTCTCCAGGACGGGCTCAATGGTGCCCAGGGCGGCGGGAGGGGACACTGTCCCTGGCGCCACTTGTCCCCACTGCTCCTGAGGTGGTGCCCAAGAGGTGTGCTCAGCCAGCACTCTCACGGATGGTTCAGGGAGGCTGGCTGGCTTCTCTGAGCGCTTGCTACCCTAAGCTCGGCCTCCTGTGCAAGGCAGCGCGCCTGCCCTGTGGCCTGGAGCCCGGGCTGCGCTAGGAGGACAGAGCAGGCCTGTTCCCGCCCAACCCCCTCCTGCTATCGCTGACACCATCTGGCGCTCTCAATGAGCCTTTCCCAAGGCAGTTAAATGTTCTTGGCGGCACCTCCTTTTGGAGCCATAACAGATTTAAGTGGCAGAAGGAAAATGGGAAAATATTTTGAGTCCTTTGTACACAAAGAGAACCTGAATTCTCACAGTTAAATCTAAGCCAAGACATTTCTCTGTTGTATAAAATTAGAATGGGCTGGGGTTCCTGCGCCTCTGGGTGCATGCAGCCAACATGTGCCCACCCACCACCTTCAAACTTTCCCTGTTCTTCATCCTGCCCTGGTGGGGAAATGTTTGATCCCTTGTCTGAAGCATCTGCTGAGTGAGATGGGCAGGCAGAGCCCTGGCCAAGGTGCAGGGCAAGGCAGGAAGGGGAGGATAGCTCAGGCAGGGCTGCAAGGTGGGGGCTCTACCACCCACAAGGCCTCGGGCTGGCCCCTGTATCAGGCTAGTTCTTTCTTAGAGCCTCCACCTTGTTCTGAGCTGAGGGCTCCCTTACTTAGATTGAGGCCTTCACAGCACAGATCTAATATGCAGGTCCAGGAGTGTGGCTGTGGGATGGCAGTGCCCGATGGTGTTGGGTTAATGCAGGTATTTGAGATGGGTCTTGCCTCTGCTGCTTGTTCCCATGGGATCGTTCGGGGGAATCCAGATGCTCATCCTGAGAGCCTGCCCCATGGGTCTGAGCCCTAATTTCCCCCGGGGCTGGAAGAGTATGTAACCTGGCTGGGCACAGGTTTCTCACCCCATCCTGTGATCTGGGTACGAAAGCCACCACTGTAGAGAGACGGGGGGCCCAGCATTGTCTGTCTTTCTCTGGTCTCTTGGTGTCAGAGTGGAGGGTTCATTTATCCCTAGCCCTGTCATCCATCACTGCCCTACCTGTCCCAACGAAGTGGGGTCTGTCCCCCAGGTTTTGGAACCCACATTGCTGCCTCTTGACAGTGCCTGAGCCTTCAAAACATGGTGCAGCCAGGCCCAGTGCGGGGTGTTTCAGACTCCTTGGTGTGGGTAAGGTGTCTGAGTAGGGAGGGACCGGATAGGTAGTGGCTCTTGATGGAGCCTGTCCCAGGAAATGATGCTGCTTTGCCCTCCAGGTGGGCGTGGATCCTTCAGGATGCGCTGGGTATCGCCTTCTGTCTCTACATGCTAAAAACCATCCGCCTCCCCACTTTCAAGGTGAGGACCCCGGGGATCCCGAGTCCTGAGGGCCTTTTCTATGTCAGCCCCATGCCTTGAGCGGCCAGACCTACCTGCCAGCCAGTTCTCTCCTGGCCTTCTCTGAGCCTGGGGCCTGAGATTATTTTCTATAAGACCTGGTAGAAAACACTTAGAAACACATGGGGAAGGAAGGTGAAGGGCATCACCTCTCTAGACCCACACTGACCCATCACAGAACGTATGTCTCCCACCTGCTCACCTCGGCCACCTTTCCCATGGCTGGGAAACCTGGAGAGTGTGTCTCATGCTCTGCCCAGCCCTCCACTGCATGTCGCCTGGACACACTCCCTCGTCTCCTGTTGCCCACGGTCTGGGTAGGTGTTCAGACGCTCAAAAAGGCTTCATCTCAGTGGGAATAATCTGAGCTTTGTGAGGGGAATCGAGGGTGTGGGGGTGTCTCATGGGTCTGTGCCAGGGGATCTGTGTGCCTGGGAGTCCTAGGCCAGCCCCTCAGGCCGTCTCTCCCCAGGCCTGCACGCTGCTGCTGATGGTGCTGTTCATCTATGACATCTTCTTCGTGTTCATCACACCCTTCCTGACCAAGGTGGGAGCCCCTGACCTCTGCCCTGCCCCACCCCTCCCACACTGTTCAATCCCATGCCCTATGTCCCGACTCTGATGTGGCTCTCCTGTGTTAGAGCGGGAACAGTATCATGGTGGAAGTAGCGACCGGGCCTGCGGACTCGGCTACACGTGAGAAGGTATGTTCAGACCCTGGTGGCTAGAGGGGAGCTGTTGGCTTGGACTGGTCTGCAGGTATTGCCTCCTCTCCCCACAGCTGCCCATGGTCCTGAAGGTGCCCAGGCTGAACGCCTCGCCACTGGCCCTATGTGACCGGCCCTTCTCCCTCCTGGGTTTTGGGGACATCCTGGTCCCAGGTACAGGGGCTAGACACATGGGTGGGTCACCCCTCAGCCCTGAGGGCACCCAGGTGTCCTGGTAGTGTCGGGTTGGGGGCTGGTAGGTGGTGCATGGTCGAGGTAGCCCCACGTCAGCCCTGAGGACAACTCTGTTCTGTGGGTCATGACTGCACAGACGTGCCTGCCTGGGGCTGGCTACCCAGGACACAGTATGGCCTTGACAGCCCACTGCGCCCCAAGATTCACGCAGGCGGGACCTCCCTGCCCCTCCTTGGTGTGGGGTATGCACTGGCCCAGGGTCTCAGGTTACAGCTCCATTCTGAGCCGGCAGTGTGGCCATCTGTGAAATAGCAATAATGGCTGTTAGATGAGACCATGCACGGTGCCCGGCCCTTCCCACTGGGCACTGGCTCTCAGCCAGCTCCGGTGAGGACTGGTCATGTTCTCTTCCCCCAGGGCTGCTCGTGGCATACTGCCACAGGTTTGACATCCAGGTGCAGTCGTCAAGGGTCTACTTTGTGGCCTGCACCATCGGTAAGCACCAGCTCGGGAAGGCCAGGCTGCGGCCCTCGGACCCCCATCCTTTCTCAGCGGCTCACAGACCTGGTGGGAAGAGGGCGGCGCAGCCTCTGCTCACTGCACAGTCCTTTTTCTCACTTTTCTGTAATTGTTGCAATTGTTTTTCTTTTCTCTTGTCTTCCTTTTGTCTTTCTCTTTTTCTTGCTTGTCTTCCGTTGGTCCCTCCCTCCCTCCCCCCTCCCTTCCTGTCCCCCTCCCTCCCTTCCTCTCTCCCTCCCTTTATCAAAGCCAATGACACAAAGGTGATATTTTCTCATTTTCTGTTGAGCCCTGATTGCTTGAAAAAATTTCCCAGCTAGCCCTGGCCGGTGGCTTAGCAGTTAAGAGTATCAGCCTGTGGACTGGAGGGTCTTGAGTTCGATTCCAGTCGAGGCACATTCCTGGGTTGCAGGTTCAGTCTCCAGCCCTGACTGGGGCTGGGTTGTGCAGGAAGCAACCAATTGATGTGTCTCACATTGATCTCTCTCCTCTCTTTCTCTCCCCTCTTTTCCACTCTCTCAAAATCAATGGAAAAATATTCTCTGGTAAGGATTTAAAAAAATCCTTTTTTTTTTTTGATCCCCACCCTGTCAACTCTCAAGGAAGAGAAGTGTGTCATACACTTGCTCTTTTACACACCTGCCTACTTCTGCAAGAGAGCCAGCTGGTGTTCCCTTGCCCCCTGCCTCTTGTCATGGGCAGAGAGCAGAGTGCACAGGCCTGGTAGCTTCTACACCAGTGGAAAGACCTTGTAGGTGTCACTATAGCACAACAGGGCACAGGCTGGCCTTCAGTCACATTTTGGGGGAATTACAGTTTGGTCCTGCCCCCTCTGGTGCCTGCGATTGCTGGCTCATTGTATCTGAACATTTCTCCAAGTTATCGTCCTCAAAACTGGTCTGTAAAAACACAGTGGTCCCATAGCTGGTTTGGCTCAGTGGATAGAGCGTCAGCCTGCGGACTGAAGGGTCCCAGGTTCCATTTCGGTCAAAGGCATATGCCTGGGTTTCGAGCTCGATCCCCAGTAGGGGGCATGCAGGAGGCAGTCAATCAATGATTCTCTCTCATCATTAATGTTTCTATCTCTCCTTCCTTACTCTCTAAAAATCAATAAAATATAAAAAAAAAAAAGACACAGTGGCAGGGGCTTCCCTGTCTAAACCAGTGTGCCAGAAGGTTCCCATAGTTCCACCATTAGAGCCCTTCAGATCGTACACAGCTGCCAGACGTCTGCATCCTTCTAGCGTCTGCCTGTGAAGTCACTCTTAGGACACATGGGCGTGACATGGTTGCATAGGCACCCTCCCTAGGCGAGCACACCACTGGGAATGCAGGGTGAGGTCAGGTCAGGGCCCAGCTGGATGCTGGACACAGGCTCTGGGCTCTGGAGGAAGCTTCCAGTTAAAGGCTGCTTTTCTTGTAACTTTGTCCTTTGAAACCATTCCAAGATCACTGTTGTAAGATTAGTCCAAGAGACTCCACACTTGCTCTCAGTGCCCAGCGGTTGATGTTCCATTCCAGTTGCCTCACTTTATTCTCTCTTTGCAAGTGTATGCATACGTGGCCACATAGTCACTCTCATGCACATGTAATGCAGGTTTACCTTGAGCTGTGAGAGCGAATTGCAGACATCATGCCCCTTCATCCTCACCAAGAGGCTCATGGGAATAAATCGTTCTTTTCCGGGGTCATGATTAGGTTATTAGAGATTTGGTTTCCTAATTCTGCATGTACATTATTGTAACTCAAAATTATATTTCTAACTAAAAGCTTATAAAAGCTTATAAAAATGAGATATTTGGGCATATTCGCAATTCTTTAGCTGCTTCTGTGGTTCCAGACCCTTCCCACAGCTGCCACTGCTGATTAGAAAGCCCCGGGATTTCCTCACTTCCAGTTGCCCTCCACTGCCCAGTGTCCCCTGCTCTCCCCAATGACCCCTCCCCTACCTAATTCCCCTCCCCTACCCAATGTCCCCTCCCTCAATGTCTCCTGTTCTCCCCAGTGTCCCCTCCCCAATGTCCCCTCCCCTCCCCAATGTCTTCTCTCCCCAATGTCTTCTCTCCCCAATGTCCCCTCCCCTCTCCAATGTCCCCTCCCCTCTCCAATGTCCCCTCCCCAATGTCTTGTCTTCTCTCCAGCCTCTCAGCTCCTCCTGTCTTCTCATTGAAACCTGATTCCTATCTTGCCTGTCCTCTCAGGACTAGGTAGGCCATATGTCCTGGAAGATGCCAGAAGATTCCATTAACTTCTGGAAGTACCCAAATCTCATTGGCTTGTCCCTGTGTCATGTCTGGTACCCTGTGTTCCCAGCATTCCTTTGAGGGGGGTGTGTGTGGTCTTGGGGACTGCTGGCCCAGATAACCCACTGCTTATCTCTGTCCCTCCAGCCTATGGCATCGGCCTCCTGGTGACATTCATGGCCCTGGCCCTCATGCAGCGTGGCCAGCCGGCCCTCCTCTACCTGGTGCCCTGCACACTGATCACCAGTGGTGCCCTGGCCCTGTGGCGTGGGGAGCTGGGCATGTTCTGGACGGGCAGTGGCTTTGCGGTGAATACCAGTTTGCTATGACTGTCTGCGAGAAATAATAACCCATAAGCCTTAACTAGAATTAAAGTTGAGTAAAGCCTCTAGTTTTACAACTAAACCCTGCAGCCCCCTCCTGTGTTGGTGTCTCCCCATTTCCAGAAGATTTTGATTTGGGTGTTGTGTCCATGTTGCTCTGGTGGCTCAGCCATCCCCATGGAGAGGACAATGTGTGGCTGCCATACGAGCTATGACTTGAGGAAGGTGCTGGTCCCACAGAACAGTAGCACCCCACTTGAGTGGTATTGGCTTTCACCATGGAGAATGCAGTGTTAGGCTCGGGGGGTTCACTGGAGCCTCTGCCAGGCCAAGAGCGTTCACAGCTCAGGCTCTGGGCTCTGCAGGGTACCTGACACCTAGGCCCAGCCATGAAGGAGTGACAGCAGGGAGAATGTGCCAGCCCAGCCTTCCTCGCCTGTCGGTCAGCACACTGCCCAAAGGAGGGGGTATCCGTGGGGCTTCCCCACTAAGGGTGACATGGCACACTCAGCAGTACCATTGAATGTGGTATTGCCTCAGGAAGGACCAGGGCTCCAGGTCTGACATTAACCCACCTGGAGCCAGACCCTTTCCCAGGCTGTTGGGAAGGCCTCATGGGTCAGTGCCCATGGTCCTCAAAGGGTCTTAGTCCCCACAGGCATTGGCTTTGCCGCAGAACTAGTGAGCTGGCGCTAGAAGGCTCAGGCGTGGGGAACAAGCCAGTGATATCAGTCAGGTTTCTGCGCCAGATCTCCTTCCTGTGGCCTGCATGCTGACCGGTGGGACTGGGCCCAGAGTAGGGAGGAGGAACGTCTGGTCCATGGGCCGTATAAGGGCTGCGACATCATTTGGTCTGGCCCTGCCACGGCATTGGGGTGAGTTAAGTATTTGACTAACTGTAACAGGCTAATTTTTAAGTTGATATTTTGTGTGGCCCGTGAATTATGTTATAAATATTCAAATGGCCCTTGGCAGAACCAAGGTTCCCCACCCCCAGCCTAGACCTGACCCTCTGGGCACAGTGACTCCTGCCTCTCCTCCCCTGAGCCTCCACTGGCCTCGCACACACCTTACCACTGGCTCTCTCCTCTTCCAGAAGGATCTACCTCAGCCTCCTTGGGTGCCAGCCTCAGCCGAAGGCCCACAGCCTCTGAAAGACTCCGAGGTTGTGTTTTCCCAGCAGCCTCCAGGAGAAGCACAGGTCAAGCCCACACTGCCCGAAGAGCAGCCTCCAGAACTGGCTGATCCCCAGGATGTGGCCGGTGTGTCCACCCAGGAACCCGTGAGTCCTGCCAGCCACACCCCTGAACCTTCAGGCCTGCCAGGCACCTCAGCCTAGGAGGACAGTGCAGCCTCAGTCCCTTGCCGTCCCTCTAAGACTGGACCTGCCATTCCCCTAACTCGGTGCTCTGGTCTGGCCGATGCTCACATTTCTGCCTACTCCAGCCCAGCCACACCTGGACCTCGGCCCTGCTCCCAGCTCATGTGGCCACCGCAACCCCTTGGACCGCCGAGGTCCCTGTCCCGCGATCTCAGCCCCATATTCTTCCTAGTCGGAGTCTCGGGAGAACATCAGAAAGGGCAGAAGCGTCACCTCTGCCCACTGATGGCTGCACACCTGCCACATTTGGTGCTTACACCATGCTGCTGCTTGCTTCAGGTTCCCCTGGAGTAGCCCTATCCTGGGCCAGAGGGGAGTGGTCTGCCCCCAAAGGCCATGCTTTCCTTCTGCAGCGCGGCTGGTCCAAATGCGGAAAGCCCAGGCCTGGAGGTGTGGACTCAGGGTCTTAGCCCAGCTGGCATGGGGTCTGGCTCCACCTCTGGACAGGTTGGGGAGCCAGGCTTAGAGCTGCCAGCAAAGCTGGTGGTAAATGGACAGGGGCTCTTGGTCTGAGCCTGACTCTGGTTCCTTGGTCAGCCTGGAAGTGTCTGCAGCCTGTGCTCCGTCTAACTCCTCCATGTCTTAATAAACAGCCACGACTTTCCGAAACTCCAGTGGTGTCGCCTCTCTTGGACTGTCCTGGAGGCAGGATGGGCACCAGGCCAGGTGGCCAGGTCCTTGGGGTCCACAGGGCTTGACACCCCAGAGCCCTCAACAGCCATCTCTGTCCTTTGTGTCGGCTCCACTGCCTCAGCACAGAGGGACTGGGCTTCCCTTTCCACATCATGGACATCTGCACGTTCTTGACTGCATTCCAGCACACGACTCCCTGGCCTCCAGCTGCAGCACGAGCAAGGCGAGCATCTGCGAGGAGCTTCTGGAACGTGGGGGAATATTTTGGAACTGGCATTTTGTTTTCTACCTCTGAACCTCATGACATGCCATGGTGGAGCTGGCCCAGAGGCCCCATTCCCAGCACCGTCCGTCCACCATCGTGTTGCATGTGTCACCACCACTCTGAATGGCAGGTGCCTTGGGACTACCGGCTGCCAGGACTATCTGTGGCCCTCGGAACTTGCTCCTCCCTGTCCGTCCATGCAACCTCCAGATTCATGTTCAGAAGAGTTTCCACCGGAGTGACGTGAAGGCACAGACCTTCCAGCCATGTGGTCCCTGTGTCTTGTAGACCATGGGAACAGGCCAAACCATGATCCACTCCAAAAACACCAGCGCCAGACAGACTGGCAAACCATCTTTGTTAGCCACACTTCTCCAGGGAGAAATTTTATTCCTCAGAAAACAAGATGTCTTCCACCTGTTTCCCTGTGTTTCTCCTGGGAAGGAGAGCAGCTGGACCTTTGGCCCCACGGGAACTCCTTGGGGGCCGGGACCTGGATGTAGCCCTGGGGTGGCCTGGGCAAAGGACCCACGTGGACCCTGTCTGACCCTTGGCCTGCGCCTTAATCTAAGCCATTTTGTACATCGGTGTCAAAGATGGGAATCTCTTGTTTTGGAAATTAGACAAATGTCATGGGATTTGAAGGCGAAGTTAGTTCCTACAGTTTTTGTTTGCAGTTTTGGCCTTGCTTCTATTCAAATCTTATAATTAAACAGCTTTTGATATGTAGGACTCGACCTTGGCCTTTTCTGAGGTGCAGTGCGCTGGAGAGGCATATGGTGAGCAGGGTGGGTGGTGATGGAGAGGCGGGCTGCTCTGCATTGACACCTGCTTATAGGTATCGGGCAAATCGACAGGCATGCTGGCTGGTCTGAAGCTGGGCTTTTGCTGCAGTGTCGCTAATCATGGGTGTGGTGTCATCGTGGCATTTCAGAGCTGAAGGAAGTCTGTTCCCCAGGTCTTGGATTCTGTTAGCTTATTCATAGTTATCTCAGAAATGGGAAGGAAATTGCCTTTAGTGGGGGCCTGCAGACCTGCCATAAAGGTCAGGTGGCAAATATTTGGGACTTTTCAGGCCACACAGCTTCTGTCACAGCTAGTCAACTCCGCTGCTGTGGCTGGAAGCATCAGACAGCATGTGAGCAAACGGGGTGACTGTGGCCAAAACTTGGTGGACACTGAAATGCGAGTTCCATGTATTTTTCACAGATCAGGAAACATTCTTTTTGGTATTTTCCAACTATTTAAAAACATAAAGCTCTTTCTTAGCAAGCGGCTGTGCAGAGACAGGCCGTGGGCCATATTTGGTTGGCCTGCTCCAGAGTGTGGACCCCTGCAGTAATGCAGATGATAAAGATGTGGGTTCTCTGCAGCCAAGGGAGCTGGCCAGAATGCTGAGACAAATGTTCTGTTGTCACCAAACCCTTCTTTACACATACAGGATGCATGTCTCCAAGGCCAGCCAGGCGAGATCCAAAGCAGAGATGTGTGGACTCCATCCCCCTTTCTTGAGCAAAAAGACCCCAAACTCTCTGAGACCAACAGAAAACAAGGAGCGAGCCACCAGCCAAGTTTAGGGTGGAACTGCAAAGCCTAATTTAAACCAGCTGGAAAGGGATGACTTAATCACTGCAGAGTAATTCTAGAATATTTAAAATCAGTTGTTTGTGAGTTTTAACTGGTAGTGATCTTGATAAGCTTTCCTAAAGGGAGTGTCTCAGAGTGGTCTTGGGCAGGTTCATCCTGTCTCTGAGTCCTCTGTGACGTGGTGGTGACATACCCACTACCCATCATGGGGACTGAGCCTGCGGTCAGGTGCCTAGGACAGCACTGAGTGACTGTATTGACTTGGTGGTCTGTTCATTCTATACAACTGATGGTGGTCAGGCCTTTGTGAGGGTAGCAGAGCCCAGTGGGTGCCCAGGTAGGGAGAGCCCCCACACACTTCTCTGGAAAGACCATGTTTTATTTCTGCTCCATTGGGGTGCACAGCTGAGCGTCTTGAACACTGCTGTAAGGACAGTGATTTCCTTTTACTAAACAGTCACTCTGTCTGCTGACATTTTTCATTCATCCACTCATGCATTCAGCCAGCCTTCATTGAGTGCCTGCACTGTGTCAGGGCCCCTGCACAGGCTCAGGGATGAATGTGAGTTTTGGACCCTGCTCTGACCCAGGTGACTCAGCGTGGTGAGGAAGGACAGGACACGGGTCAGTGCAGGAGAGGCCCCCAGCTCCAACTTGGGAAGCAGGTGTCAGGGAAGGCTACCTGGAGGGGGCAACTGTTAGCTAAGCCCATAGGACTCAGGAGAAGTGGTTGTAGGCTGGTTGGGGAAATGAGCCTGGCTGTGCCAGCATTCAAGGATGGAGGAGGGTGAGGGCCTTCATTAGAGAGGGGAGGGGATTGCCAGCCGTGTGGGGAAGTCATTGACGTGCCAGGTGGCTGGAGCTCCAGAAAGAGCCCTGTGGATGCCCTAGGAGGGCAGAGGGTGGCCCCCAGGGGTTGTAAGGTCCTCCCCGCCCAGCTCTCCTGGCTCAAAAAAGGAGGTAGCAGGGGGAAGAACCCAGGTTTTGAGCTGGGTGATTTTGGACACATCACTGTCCTCGGGGGCTACAGCTGCCTCTTCTGCCAGAAAGAGTGACAGCTACTTCTGCAGGATCATTCTGAGCACCAGAGAGAATCCACACATGTGCAGTCAATGGGCACCTGCTGCAGATAGCTGGGACTCCCGAGGGACCGCTCCCCCTCCAACACCAGGCGTGGCCACTGGGGCCTGCAGCACTCCGCCAAACAGCAAATCACCACTTAGGGCACAAAGATGTTGCAACTGATGGTGGTAAAACGACCAGTTCAAAATATTCCAGAAGGGTCCTGAACAAAGATGGTGGTTTTTGAAAGGTGAACGTGGTGGATGGTGCCTGTGGGCAGGCTCAGTAGCCATCTCAGATGGTGATTTAAGAAAATTGAATTTATTTAAGGGAAGGGGTGGAGGGATGGGCTACCCAAAGGGAGCGGCTGCACAGCACTGAGCCAAGAGGACATTGGGTGGATGATGGCAGCACCCTGATGTGTAGTCACTGGCGGGAACCGTCGTCGTGGGTTTGAGGGCTGAGCTGGTGGGCTTCGGATGCGATGGAACACAGGTGTGCGATCAGATGTCCTCAGGACAGTTTCAATTTCTTACATGGTCCGACTCCTGGTGTCCAGCAGTGTTTTTCCCCTGGCCTGTGTCTCCTGTGGCGGGAAGCTTACAAATGGCCATTGAGGATGATTATATTGCCCGACAGTCCTAACGGTTTTCAGGGCGGGTGGGCATGGGGTCCTAGCACGGATAAGCAATCCACCTTGGAAGTGAGAGGGCAGGCTGGGCTGCCTCGTGGCGCTGCCAGGTGCATCAAAAGGGCTCAAGCCACTGATTGCCCCAGCCAGATGGTGAGAGACACACCTGAGGAACCCAAGTAGAGGAGCGCCTACCTAACGCCCGAGCCCTCCTCCTCACCATCGCCCCGCGGCCAGAAAGAGGAAAGGCTGAGAAACGGCCACAGCCTAGAGGGCCGGTCCCGCCGTCCTAGAGAGAGATTGGGGAAACTGAGGAATCTGAATAAAGCGTGCTAGTCAACAATGTGTGGACGTGACTTTGTTAATATCTCAGTGACATGAGATAGTATTCTAGTATTATCTTCATGACTTTTCTGTAAACCCAAAACTGTTCTAAAAGCAAGTTTATTTTTTTAAAATGCATATATTTTTTACAGAGAGGAAGGGAGAGGGATAGAGAATCAGGAACATCGATCAGCCGCCTCCTGCACACCCCACTCTGGGGATGTGCCCACAACCAGGGTACATGCCCTTGACTGGAATCGAACCTGGGACCCTTCAGTCCTCAGGCGGACGCTCTATCCGCTGAGCCAAACCAGTTAGGGCAAGTTTGTTTAAAAAAAAAAATTGTACTTATTCACACAGGGTACCCCTTCCCCAAGCTCTCTGAGCATCTGCTTTTGCAGATCCCTACACCCCTCCCCTCCCCTCGTCCCGGACCACCTGCCCACGTGAGATCACCCTGCCCTCCACCTGACGCAGCCCGAGGGTCCAGGGACGGACCCCCAACCCCTGGCTCCCAGGCCCCGGGTGCACCTGCTCCCCTCCCCCTGCTGGTCCGCCGGTTCCCCCAGCGGGTGCTCGGGTGCTGGAGCTTCACCGGGGCCACAGCGTCCTCTGGAGGGACTGAGGGTGGCGGGGAGGGGAGCGCTTGGGGCGGGCAGGGGAGGTCGGGGGCGGGTGATGCCCGTCGGGGAGGGGGTGAGCGCCCCTAGCCGGTGGCGCCCCAAGTCCAAGTCCCGCCCCGAAGCCCAGTCCCGGCTCCCAACCCAGGCGCTACCCCGCACAGGTCCCGCCTCCAGCCCAGGTCCCGCCCCCAACCTGTGTTGCCCCCCGCCCAGGTGCCGCCCCTGCCCAGGTGCCGCCCCAGCTCAGTCGGCGATGCCCCAGCCCCGCCCGGCTCCCTAAGGACGAGCTCGGTTTGCGCTGCGGGCGCCGGACGCCGTGCAGCCTCGGGCAGAGCGCGGTGAGTCCGGGTCTGTGAGCCGGGGTGGGGGAGCCCCCCTGGAATGGGGCAGAGAGGCCCCTCTCTGAGCCTCCGTTCTCCCGGGCGTCGCGTCGTGTGGACTTGGCTTCGTAGATGTGTGGACGGGCGGTGTGACCACGATCGGGGGTGTGAATGAGGCTGCGTAGACATGTGGACTGGCTGTGTGCACGCAGCGGGCTGTGTAGGCACCGCTGGGGCATGTGAATCCGTGTGGATGCACCCTGCAGGCAGGAGGTCCCCAGGAGTCCCCATCCCCTAGGCAGTTTCCTGGCCTTTCTGTTAATTAATGGGACTAAAACCAAGGGTGGTGCCTCAGCCGGGAGGCTTGAGGTGGAGGCCACGGGGGAGGGGGAGAGGGCAGGGCTCCGGCAGGACTCAGACGGACAAAGATGGGTAAAAACTGACCTGCGCTTGATAAGGAGTCTTTCTGCTTCTCTCGCTCCCCTGCCTCAGTTTCTTAGTTGCTGGTGAATGAATAAAATGACAAGGATTTGGGGGTAACAGTTTGGCGTGGAGTTGTCTTTGCTGGGGGATTTAGTTACACCCCACAGGAAAGCCATCCTCGGCACACATTTTGTGATGTTCTCCAAGTTCTCATGGTCTCATGAGAAATTTTGGTATTTGCCATGACTTGGCTGAGGATGGCTAAGTCCTCACTCTCCTTACCCATCTTTCAGGGGTCAAAAGCCAGGCTCCCGGGACCCCACCCGGGAAGGCATGGTCATTGGGATGGCCGGAGGTTTGGGGAACGTGTTTTCACATCCCCGGGACCCCCGAGCCCATTCCTGGTCACTTACTGGAGCTGTGAACCGAGTGCACAAGGGACACCTTTTGTGCATCATGACTGGGGGACGTAACATCCAACAAGCAGGCACCGCTGCCTGTGCCCACGGGTGCTGATCCTGCAGACCCAGAGCCCACCCGCCTGCCTGCAGCCCTGGCCCGGTGGTGTGTGTATGTGTGTGTGTGTGTGTGTGTGTGTGTGTGAGAGACTGTGTGGTAGCGCCACGTGTGTGATCACATGTGTGACTGCATGTGGTCATGATTGCGTGGTGGTTGTGCCATTACGTGTTTAGGGTTGTGTACGATTGTGTGGTCACATGTGTGAAATTGTATGTGATTGTGTGTGGTCATGAGTATGTGTGGTTGTATCTTTGGGTGTTTGTGTGTTGTGTGCCTGTGTAACTGTATGGTTGTGCACGTAGTGATAGTTTGTGATTGTATGTGATTGGGTAAATTACTCACATGTGTGATCACTCACATGTGGTTGTGTCATTGTGTGTGGTGGTATATGATTGTGTGTTTTTGTGTGTCAGTATAAGTTTGTGGTGTACAATTGGGTATGGTTAAGTCGCAACAGTATGTGGTTGTGTGAGGTGGAGTGTCTGACTGCATAGTTTCCTCTGGAAAATGGGACAAGAGTCACTGCTGCTGACACAAATGTAACAGCCATGTAACCGGAGTCCATGTTGCCGTAAACATGTGTCCATGCGTTCAGACAGTGTGGATGTGAGAGGGTGGACCCGAAGCCCCTCCTGCTGTGTGTGTGTGTGGTGGTTAGAGTTGTCTCTGCAGCATTCTGAAGGCATAGAGTGTAACACATGTGGCTTGCAGTGTAGACAGAGCATGTTGGACAGCCTTTTATCAAGGCTGGGACTCTGACAGGGAGCAGCCTGCTACAGAGGGTCTGCTCCTGTTACCGCAGCTGTCTGTCCAGGTCGGGAGCAGCGGCAGGTGGGACTGCAGAGTGAAGTTGTAGGGGCAGGTGTTCCCCTGACCCGTGGTGGCCGGTGAGTCGTGTCCGTCCTGGAGGAGGCTGGGACAGAAGCAGAGCAGGCCTGGGTCTGGGCTGCTGTTTTCATCCTTGGGGAAAGGAAGGAGAGAGGGACAGGCGGGGAGAGGGTGTGGGTGATGGAGCAGTGTGAATGCCTGTCTCTGGTCTCTGTCTTCATGGCTTAGTTGCCACCACCTGGACAGCAGGGTCCTGGGGTTTGTGGTAGAGAAGTCACTAGCAAAATGGGAGGGATTCCTGAAATTCTAGGAATTGTGTGCATTTAAGATAGGAGGGGGAGAAGGATTGAGAGAGACAGAGAAAGAGCGATATAGAGAGAGGCAGAGAGATAGACAAAGAGATAAAAAGCCAGAGTTAGAAAGAGACAGAGAGATGGAGACAGACACAGACAGACAGGGAGAGGCAAGAGACAGAGAGGCAGAGACAAGACAAAGAGAGACAGAAAGAAGCAGAGAGACAGACAGAGAAGCAGAGAGAAACATATACATAGAAGAGACCGAAAGAGAGAGGAGATGGTCTCTGTAAGGCTCAGTTTTGTCACCTATGACAGGAGGATAGTGGTGCTGAGGGCTCACTTAACTTTCTGGAGTCTGTGAGCGCACAGGGGCTGGGTGTGGACTTGGTGCTCATGGTTGCTTCTCTGGGCATAAGCACATAAGACCCACGTAAACGGATACAGGGAAATGGCTGTCCCAAGCTAATTATGTGAATCTGCGTGGCTCCAACATGAACCCAGAGGATAACCTGTTCAGAGCTGTTGGCTGATATCTGCATAAGGCTCTGTTGTTTTACTTACTTTACCTCTGTTAATTAAAGAAAATGGTTCGAAAGAAAGAAAGAAAGAAAGAAAGAAAGAAAGAAAGAAAGAAAGAAAGGAAGGAAAGAAGGAAGGAAAGAAGGAAGGAAGGAAGAAAATGATTCCGGAATAATTTCATTTGCAAAGATAGCAGGGAAGGCCCCATCCACACTTCAGCCAGCTTCCGCTAGGGTTAAAATCTTATGTAGTCCCGGCCGGCGGTGTGGCTCGGTGGTTGAGCATGGCCCGTCATGTTTTGATTACACATTGGAGCACATGCCCACATTACGGGCTCCATGATTTTCTCTAGTCATTGATGTTTCTATCTCTCTCTCCTGCTCCCTTCTTCTCTGAAGTCAATAAAAACATATTTTTAAAAATCTTCTGTAGCCACAGCACAATAATCAGAACTAAAAAAATTAACATTGTCAGCACTCTCAGAGACTTGATTCTAATGTCCTGTGTTCCCACTCAAGTCTTCTTTCTGTCCTGGATCCAAGCCAGGGACCCCCATTGCATTCAGGACGTGCATTCATTCCCTTTAAATGACTAGAAGTCCTGAGTGACTGGAAGTTTCTTTTTTTCAAACCTCGGCGCCTTCATCTGTTTTCCTGGGTATCACCTAAGTGTTTGTCGGCTTCTCCCTTGCCCCCCACCCACCCCCAAGATCTCCAACTCCATTTCCCCTGTGCATGGTATAAAGCTGCAAGAACACAAGATATCATCACCACAAATAGTTTTTCTCACAAATACCTCTTCCCATGAAAACCTAACAAAAAGGCCACAGACAAAGAGAAAAAAGCAGACCAAACTTATTAAATTTCCTCTAGGCTTGCGGAGTGATTTATTTCATGAAGTTGGGGCAAAGGGGAGGGGGGTTTTGCTGGCTTGGTTTGAATCTGAGGAAGAGGGTGGGGAGAAGCAGGAGAGGCTGCGGTGTAGACACGCGATGCCTGTTCCATAAACACTTTTTGGCTGCAGTGGGATCGAAAATGGGGAGACACCTGGGATGGGAGATTCTGAAATCCAGATCACCTTGGATTAGCAGAAAGAAAAAGGTCCTGTGGACAGGGAGGCATGAGGTGACCGAGTTGAGAGTGAGTTGGGGGAGACATTTGGGTGCCAGGGGCAAAGCTGAGAAGAAGTGAGGGGTTTGGTGGCAGTGGGTAGCTGACCCAGCTGGGAAGAAAGTGAACCCATGCATTCTGTTTCCCCTTGGAGAGCATGAACTGCTGCCTTAACCAATGAGGTAAAACTGCCCCTTGAAGCCAAAGAGGAGGTTCATGGTGGGCACTTGGCCGGCTACAGGAAGGATGCGGGGGCTACGGGCTATAAAGAGACGGGTTCGGGATGGACCACTGAGAAGAGTGTGTGCTTCCTGGGAGGGAACTCGGAACAGCAGGCAGAAGGCTCAGGGGCTCTGGAATTAGTTATCAGTTGCTGCATAACAAATGATCTCCAAATGTAACAGATTGAAAAACAAATATTTATTATGCCAGTTTCTGTGGGTAAGACTTTGGGAGTGATGATCTGAGTGGTTCTGGCTGAGGGTCTGTCTCCCAGTCAAGCTGCCGGTTGGAGCCGCCTCATCTGAAAGCTCGACTGGGGCTAGAGGAGCAACTTCAAGAATGGCTCCCTGAGTGGCTGTTGGTGGGAGGTTCCTACTTCTCGCCACGTGTGACCCCCTTTCTGGTGCTGCTTGAGCATCCTCACAACATGGTGGCTGGGATGGCCTATGGAGTGATCCTAGAGAGGGAAAGGAGGAAGTCACACATCTTTTGTAACTTAGCCTCAGAAGTCCCTCTCCATCGGTTCTGGTATATTAGGATTGAGTCATCAAGTAATCTGCACTCCAAAAGGAGGCAAATCGGGCTTTGCCCAAAAGAAGGGGGCAAAGGCTTGGTGGGCATTTTCAAACCACCACATCCTGTGACCGTGGACAAGTCACCTAGCTCCTGCATACCTCCGTTTCCGCATCTCTCAGGATATGGCTGGCTGCCCAATAGAGTGGCGATATTGTGTGTAAATATTTAGTATGAAGCATTTCTCTCAGCACATTTTCATTCTCTTGAGGAGCAATGTACCAGCTGTAGTTATCAAACTGTAATCCTTGAACTGCAAGGCCAGAGTGCAGAGTGAGATAACTCACTCTCTTGGTCAGTATTGTGGTAGAGTGGTGAGAACATTGTGGCTCTTCTCTCCCTGGCTCCCTTCTCAAAGGATCAGCCCCGTCTCCCAAAGAGACTCCAGGGCACCCCAGGCTCTGCATCCTGGAAGAAACCATCCTGCTGTCTACGCCCATGAGTACAGCTTACAAAATTCAGGAGAAAACAAGGCAGGGGAGGTGGAGGTAACAGCTGTGAGGCTATAGATAAGCACATCAGAGGCAGGGGCATAGCACATGCAAAGGTCCTGAGGCTGAACTGTGCCTGGAATGAGTGAGGAACAAGGAGGAAGCCCATAAAGGGTCTGAGGGAGGGAGGAGGGAGGAGCTGAAGACAGAAACCAAAGATCAGGTGGGACTTCAGGAAGTGAGAGCCATGGGGAGGTTTGAGCAGAGGTGAGATATGGCCTGACTCAGATTTTTGGTGATGAGGATGGAAGGAGCCAGCCCTCGATAAGGCTAGGGCAATGCTCTCCTTATCCCAGGGTGGAAATGGTGGACGTGGCCCAATTCTAGATATATTTTGAAGGTGAAGCCTGAGAGCATATCAGGCAGACTGGATGGGGGCTCTGAGAAAGGGGTCACCAATGACCTTTTGCCCTTAGCGATCAAAGAGACAGAGCTTCTGTCTGAGGGGGAAAAGCGTGGGAGGAACAGGTATTTTGGGGCATAAGAAGAGCTATCAGGAATTCAGTCTGGTGTGTATCAGATTTGAGATGCTTGTCAGTCATTGGATTGTGGTTGCTTGAAACAGTTTCTGTTTATCATCTCACAGTTTCCGTTAGTCAGAAGTCTGGACATAACCTTGCTGAGTTCTCTGCTCAGGGTCTCACGACATGCAATCAGAGGGCTGGCTGGGCTGTGTTCTCATGTGAAGGCCTGACTGAGGAAGGACCCACTTTCAAACTCTTTCAGGCTGTTGACAGATGATGAAGACCCAGCTTGAGCTGGCTGTCAGAGAATAGCCACTCTCAGCTACTAGAGGTCACTTTTCCAGCACAGTCACTTACTTCCTCAAGCCAGCTCCAGTCTGCTAAGACAGAGTCTTATATAATATCATGCAATTGTGACAGTGACGTCCCATCACCCCTGCCATATAATTTGTGGTTTAGAAGCAAATCATAGGTCCTGATCACACTCAAGGGGAGGAAATTACACAGGGGTGTGAACACCAAGAAGTGGGGGCCACTGGGGTCACCTGAGGTCATCCAGAAGAAGGTTCCAGTAACCATTTGGACCTGAGTCTGGGCTAGAACCTGTAGTGTCAGGGATATTATTAAAACCGTAAACCACAGAGGATCATGGGGGCATAGCTCTATATAGTCCATGAAAATTATTTATTTAATCCTCTTTAAATAACCTTCCTTTTAAACCTAAAAAAATTTTAAGGAAACTTAGTTGCTGACATGTACAAATAGGAAACAAGTAAGAGAATGCAATTTTTCATTTCTTTTTTCCCTTTTTTTTTTGTTGTTGTTTGTTAATCCTCACCTGAGGATAGTTTTTTCCATTGATTTTTAGAGAGAGAGGAAGAGAGAGAGAGAAACATCCATGTGAGAGAAACATCAATCAGTTGCCTCCTCTATGCACCCTGAAAACTAGGTGTGTGCCCTGGTCTACGGCAGTGGTCGGCAAACTGCAGCTCACGAGCCACATGTAGCTCTTTGGCCCCTTGAGTGTGGCTCTTCCACAAATACCATGGCCTGGGCATTAGAAGAAGTTTAAGTTTAAAAAATTTGGCTCTCAAAAGAAATTTCAGTCGTTGTACTGTTGATATTTGGCTCTATTGACTAACGAGTTTGCCGACCACTGGTCTGTGGGATGATGTATCAACCAACTGAGCCACTGACCAGGACTTAATTTTTATTGATTTTTAATTTATTATTTATTTATTTATTTTTTACAGAGAGGAAGAGAGAAGGATAGAGAGAAACATTGATGAGAGAGAGACATCCATCAGCTGCCTACTGGGGATGTGCCCCCAACCAAGGTATGTGCCCTTGACCGGAATTGAACCACTTCAGTCTGAAGGCCAACGCTCTATCCACTGAGCCAAACCGGTTAGGGCCAGGGCTTAATTTTTATTTTTTAAAATTGTTGCATAGCCTGGCTGGTATGGCTCAGTAGTTGAGCCAGGAGGTCACAGTTCTATTCCCGGTTTGGGCACATGCCTGGGTTGCAAGGTCTCTCCCCAGTGGGGGATGTGCAGGTGGCAGCCCATCAGTGTTCCCCTCATCGTTGTTTCTGCTTCTCTCTCTCTCTCTCTCTCTCTCTCTCTCTCTCTCTCTCTCTCTTTCTCTCTCTCTCTCTGCATTCCTCTCTGAAATCAATAAAAATGTCTTTTAAAAAATTGTTGCATATATTATTTATCTTGTGGACCAAGGTCTTTGAAGCATCCTTAAATTTTGGCCCCTGAAGCCAGGGCCTCCATCACCTCACCCTCGGCCTTGGCCTTGGCCTGGGTCTCCTCCCAGAAAGCTCTGCATCTGAGGTTCACTCCTTTTGGAAACAAACGCTGGCAAGCCTGAGAGTGCATTAAGGACACGCTGGCCTTAAAACGAGACTCTCTTCCAGGAGGCTGCAAACAGGCGTTCCTGCCTCATCCACTATTACGGCTCAGTTCACAAAGTCCTCTTGCTTAGCACCTCCTCAGAAAACCCCCAAATTGTTCCAGACCCTGCCTGGCACATGAAGACAGAAGGGGAGTCGGGTGGCCAGATGTCCTGATTTCAAGGTTCAAGCTCCCACAGTTCGGGTGGCCTAGGATGATCTGTCACCGCAGGGGGTTGTGACTCAGTCAGTGCAAGCCATCCCTGCTGTGCTCGGGTGTGAGTCAGGCCTCTGCCTGCCACAGAGGACAGTGGACCGTGGCCTGTATAATGCCGGGGGCTGGTTGACCACAGGCTCATGTGGGGGATGGCCGCGCTAACCACTCACAGTTCAGGTCTGCCCTGTATCTTGGTGAAGCCTTCAGATCTTAGATCTGGCGCCGATCCGTCTCACAACCAGCAGGACCATTCCTCGACCTGGTGCCAGCGAGCCCCTCGCCCACTCCTCTCTCTTATTTTACAACTGCACATCTATTCTCCAGCTTTGTCCGGGGTGTTCTCATGTATCTCTCAAGCACAGGCGGTAACTTATCCTCCTATGTGGCTTTCAAAAACATTAGTTATGCCTCATCCTGTCAAGGCTTTCTCCTAGCTCAAGGCTGCCGTGGGGAGCCAGCGAGGGCCCCGTGTGCTCTATCTTATTTCTCTTAATCAGCTATCTTCCCTCTTTCTACTCAGCTTTTGTATCCCATTCTCTCCCACCCCCGATCTTTGCAAAAAAAATAAAATAAAATAAAGATAAAGCAAATTCTAGAAGAGATGGTATAGTCTGAGATTAGGGGTGTCAAGGATCTTCCAGACCCTCCCATCCCTTTGCCTCTCTCTTAAGCAAAACACCCACTTGTCTGAGACAGGCTGTCTCCATTCCATCTGAGTGAAAAGAAAAAGATACATCGAAATGGGAATATTTGCTTTTCATCTACCCAACGCCAAATAATTTATTTGGCTGGCTCTTCTTTTTAAGTCCTAACTGAACTTTTGGTCAGAAGTTTATTTCGATTTAGAAAGATGGGTGTTTGGGGAAATTAGGGTGTTAAGTGGATGTTACCTTAGGACTTGAGAATTACACCCTGCTTCTCAACCTGAGCTGGAAGATAAAGCAACCCAGGCGGGTCGCTGCTGGAGGTGTGTAGTCCACTTTTTGCAAAGCTAATAAGCACACAGCCCATTTCTTCTTTGGCCACCTTGCCAGCTTTTCACTCAAGCAGTAGAGGCCTTGTCTATGCCAACTGTTTGCAAAAACTTTGCAGGAAGTTGAGAGAAGGTGCAGAAGAACTCACAGGCACCACAAAGTTTCTGTGAAATGGGTGCATCCGTGTAGAACTCTATACCAATTCCCAAGCCAGCCTCTGCCGCCCCCCATTCTCTGAATATGACAACTCTAGGGCCCGCCTCTGTGTGGGATTGCTCAGTCTTCTGGGACTGGCTTATGTCCTGAGCACAGCGTCCTCTGAGTCCATCCATGTAGTGACAGGGTCAGGATGTCTTTGGGAGCAGAACAAACGTGGAACGGCTGGATGTGGTGGGTGCTGAGTGATGAGCTGGGAGGGTGTTGGGGCTGAGAATTTTTTTTTTAATATGCATTTTACTGATTTTTTTACAGAGAGAAAGGGAGAAGGATAGAGAGTTAGAAACATCGATGAGAGAGAGACATCGATCAGCTGCCTCTTGCACATCCCCCACTGGGAATGTGCATGCAACCAAGGTACATGCCCTTGACTGGAATCAAACCTGGGACCCTTCAGTCCGCAGGCCAGCACTCTATCCACTGAGCCACACCGGTTAGGGGGTGAGGCTGAGAATTTGAACTTGGTGCTAAGGGTGGTGAAGAGCTATGGAAGAGCAGGAAGTGATGCTATCATGGGTAGATAGGTCAGCTCTCTCCCTCTGGGCACAACTGACGTTCAAGGCATTCTGGGCACTGTGGGGTGTGGATCCACATCTCTGACCCCCACACACTGCATGCCAGGAGCACCCCCAAGTGTGATAACCAACGATGTTCCCAGGTGTCACCAGGGTCCCCTGGGAGCAGATTCAGACCCAGATGAGAACTTCTGGTTTAGGCAGAGAGCTCTAGTTGCATGAAAAAAATTGATAGGGGCAAGCCTGGAGTTAGCAAGAAAGCCACTAGCCCAGGAAAGGGGTGAAGGTCGTGAAAGTTGGCATCGTGGGTGGAGGCCCTGGAGAGGAGGAAGGAAGTAGACTGGCTGGCCAGATTGGGAGGTGACCAGCAAGGAGGGGAAGGTGGAAGGAGGAGTGACAGAATACTGGGGCTTGTCTAGGGTAGCAACGGAGGGGAGAGGTGGTACCCGACTGGATGAAGGAGTAGGTACTGTGATTGGCAGGCCTGGGGGACAGGTGGGTGGGGCATCACATGAGAACACCATGACTCCCAAAGAGGGGGATTCTGGGAAGACAAAAATGACGTTGTCACCCACACGACACAGAACATTAGTACTAATGGGACAAATACCGTTAGAGGTAAGGAGGCCTGCGGAAGTGAACTGCCTCTGGGGTCATAGATGAGTCAGGTTGGAGCTGGAATGTGGACATTCATCTTCTGATGACCTGCAGTCCTCCCACGTGACCCAGAGAACAGTGGGGGAGGTATCTTCCTACAAAGATGTCCAAAACCCGGATCAGCCTCAGCCCTCTCTCCAAGGTCAGCGCTGGCAGCATTGCCCACAAAGGCTCTATCAGTTTCCCGTTGCTGCTGTGACACTGCGGACCTCACAGGATTCTATGCCCCGGTGTGGGCAGTCTGGGCCTTCTGGAGGCTCCAGGGCGAGTCGTTTCTGGCCTTTTCCAGCTCCGAGAGGTGCCACATCCCAGGCTCTCAGCTCTTCCTCCATCTTCACAGCCAGCAGCGCAGCCTCTTCCTTTTGACCCTCCCTCCTTCCTCTTATGGGGACCCTGTGATGACACTGGACCCCCTGTAATCCAGGGTCAGCCCTGTCTCAGGGTGTTTTACTGAACCCCACCTGCAGAGTCCCTTTACCGTGTGAGGTCATGTGTTCACAGGCCCTGAGGCCAGGGTGGGGCGTTATCCTGCCTGCCACCGGCGCCCACGCACCGTGCCGCTCCTACGGAAGCACCAGAGACCCTGTCAGACTTTTTGGATCGAGCCGTCACTGCCTTTTCTGAGCCTTGCTCAGTTCAAAGGCAGAGTTTGTAGCCTGATTTCTATCTGCTCTGCATCGAGCCTGCCAACTGCTAGATGAGGTTTCTCTGCCCTTCGAGAAGGGCCACGGGGGGTCGAGCCGGGGCATGGAGCACGGTGTGCAAGGAGCTGGAGAGGCGCACAGCTGGCCCCGAGGCACCGCCCGGGTTTCCCTGTTTGTTCGCAGACCCTGGCTGTTGGCTCCCCCAGTTCCAGGGTGTCCCGTGGTTCTGGGACTTTGTCCCCCGCACCAGCTCCTTCTCACATTCCAGTTTCCATTGGTTCCTCTCATTCTCTTTCTTAAAATTTCCCTCCCTTTTTTTACTGTCTGTAGCCTAAAATTCACCAGCTTAACCATTAAACCCTAACTCCATCTCCCCTGCCCCAGCCCCTGAGGCCCGTGCCCACTCTGGGGATCTGACTCCTGGGCCTCCTCGGAGTGGATCACACAGTGTCTGGCTTCTCTCACGGAGCCTAATGTTCCTAAGGTTCAGGTTCAGCCATACTGCGGCAAGGATCAGTGCTTCCTTTTTTTTTTAATCCTCACCGGAGGATATTTTTCTATTAATTTTTAGGGAGAGTGGGAGAGAGAGGGAAAGAGAGAAAAACATCGATGTGAGAGAAACACATCACCTGGTGGCCTCCTGCACACCCACTGACCAGAGCCCAGGCCCGGGAGGAGCCTGCAACCAAAGTACCTGCCCTTGACCGGAATCGAACCCAGGACCCTCCCGTCGAGGGCTGAGGCTCTCTCCGCTGAGCCAAACCGCCTCGGGCAGTGCTTCTTCCCTCTTCATGGCTAATACTCGGGTGTGTGGATGGACTCCATTGTGTTTAATCATTCACTCATCCATGGCACTGGGGCTGCCGCCGCCTTCCGGCTGTTGTGAGTCACGCAGCTGTGCCGTGGGGGTGCGCGTGCTTGTTTGAGCCCCGCCTTCCATCCCTTTGGGTATCTACCCAGACGGGAAGCTGCTGAGTCATACGGTGACGCTGTAATTTTTTGAGGAATCACCAAGCTGTTTTCCAGGGAGCTGCCCCATTTCTCATCCCCACAAACGGGGCGTAAAGGTTAGGTTTCTTCACATCCTCCCCAACGTTTGTTATTGTCTGGGGTGTGTGTGTGTGTGCTAGCAGCTGTCCCAATGGCTGTGAAATCTCTCTTTTGTGACTCCTTTCCCTTGTGAGGAGTTTAGGGCTGACCCTAAGGTCAGAGGTCTAGTCTCTATGCTGGTTTCGTGCTAGTTTCAGACTGCTAAGGCTGTTCCTCGGGTTTCTGCTTCCTCAGGTCCACGGCCTCTTATAACCCCTTCCCCGTGAGTGTGAAGAACCACTGGAGATGACGCCACGGTCCCTCCCTTGACTGGGTCCCGTTACAGAGAGGCAGGGAGAGGGATAGAGAGCTGGAAACATCGTTCAGCTGCCTCTTGCACACCCACTACTGAGGATGTGCCCACAAGCAAGGCACATGCCCCTGACCAGAATCGAACCTGGGACCCTTCAGTCTGCAGGCCCGACACTCTATCCACTGAGCCAAACTGGTTTCAGCTGATTGGGTCCCGTTAGATGAGCAAAGTGACAGTGTGGCTCCCCTGGGTACGTGCTCCAAGACTGTCCTCGCTGACAGGAGGCGGGTTCTCCAGGCGGGCTTGATGAGTCGCTGCCATGTTGTCAGGGGAGGAGCGTGGGGTGGGGGTCGGGGACTGTGAGCAGAAGGCCCCCAGGAGCTGACCACAGCCCCTGGTCAACAGCCAGAAAGAAAATGGGGACCTCAGGCCTACAATGGCAAGAAAACGCATTTTGCCAACAATAGGAGCTCGGAAGTGGACCCTTCCCCAGGTGACCCCCGGCCGAGGGTGCAGCGGAGGTAACATCGTGGCTGCGGCCTTCTGAGACCCTGAGCAGGGGACTGGGCTTAACCACGCCGGGATCCTCACCCCCGGAAACCTTGGGAAGATCAGCGTGCGTTGCGGCACGCTGCGGCATTTCTGGTAATGTGTCACAAAGCAGCAGCTGACTGACTCCCTGCCTCCGCCTTGCCCTTCCGCCCTCCCTCTGGCCATGGGGCTTTGTGCATGCTTTGTTCCGACTGTCCGCACATCTGTTCCTCCCACTGCGCACTTACTGAATTCTTACTTATCCTCCGGAATTCAGCTCACGCGTCCCTCCCTCCCTCCGGAAGCCTCCTCTGACCCTGGTCCAGGTCAGAGCTCACAGTCCCAGGGATACATCTCTATTTTTGAGCCTTTATTGTGGCCGTAAGTTTAAATTCTTGAGGCCCCTGCCAGGAAGGTGTGAGCTCGGTGAGCGCAGAGAACCACATCTGCCTCCTTCAGGGCCGGGTCCCCGGCACCGGGCAACCGGGTCATACGTAGCGGACAGAGGGAGAGGCAAATGAATGGTGCTTCTATGCTCGATGCTAACTGGCAGGAGGGCCCCTCCTGGGCCCTAATGACGATGATGACAAGACAACTCAGAGAACACAGGAATCCTTAGAAAACCCGCGGCGTGGGGGCCGCCGGGGGTGAATGGACTCAGTGTGTGTGCTCGGGGTGGGGGCGCGCCAGTGAGCTCACACACTCAATTTGAGTTTCCAGCCTTAATCACCGAAGTGGATCTTGGTGTCTTTGTCCCCGAAACATTTCATCAAGCGATTCTTAGAGATGCTTGGCTCCTGGGAAGGCGATTCAGCTCAAGTGTGAGAATAAAGGGGCGAGTGTTAGGCGGCCTCGCTCCCGCCTGCCCCGGGCCCGCCGCCCCCGCACATCTTCCCCTTTCTCCTCAGCTCCCGGTGGTGGTGGCCGGCCGCGCAGAAGACCTCATTACAGAAGGTCCTCTGCCTCACTCAACATCTACCTGTGTAAATGTTCACCTCGTTTAAATGTCACCCCCACAGCAACAGCTAGAAGAATGTTTGACCCCACGACAGGTCCCGCAAAGTGGACACCCAGAACCCACTGCTCCAGGGACATCCTTAGGCGATAGAAGTGTGTGTTGTTCCTCGGAAATGCACATGTCATGGGGTGTCCTGTATTTCATCTGATGCCCAGGTCCGCTCTTCATCCCCAGGGGCCTCCAAAGCGACTCCACGACCTGCAGGGAGGCCCCCAGCCGAGGGGCATCTTCATGGAGCCCTGTCAAGGAACATAGCATAGGATTGTCATCCAGCTCTCTTCTCTGCGGTTTTCTGACGGGAGGGAGGGTGGGGGGAAGGGAAGGGGGTGTCAGAGTCCAAGGATGGATCCTGTAGGGCTCCTCTGGGGGCTAGGAATGCAGTGGGTTTGGAGGAGAGGTCTGCTCAGGTCTCAGGAACCTCAGAGAATTACCCGGTGGGGAGGGGGTGCTCTGTCTTAGGGCTCTTCTAGTCTTGAGGGGCAGAAACCACCCGCCTTACCTGAAAAAGAGACTTCGTTGGCTCTTGACAAAAAGTGTCATAGGCAAAGATGCCAGGACTCAGCCAGTCACCATCTCTCAGCTCTGTTTTCTGGAAACTGAGACCCTAGAGCCCCCAGGAGAACCACAGCTCTATATTTGGAGACTTTTTTTTTTTAAATATATTTTATTGATTTTTCACAGAGAGGAAGGGAGAGAGATAGAGAGTTAGAAACATCGATGAGAGAGAGACATCGATCAGCTGCCTCTTGCACACCCCCTTCTGGAGGTGTGCCCGCAACCAAGGTACATGCTCTCGACCGGAATCGAACCTGGGACCTTTCAGTCTGCAGGCCGACGCTCTATCCATTGAGCCAAACTGGTTTTGGCTATTTGGAGACTTCTGACCTCCAGCACTGCGAGATAATAAGTCCATGTTCCTTTAAGCCTCTGGATTTGTGGCAATGTGTTACAGCAGGCCCAGGAAACTCATACGTATTCTTTCCAGCAATGGACTCCAACGACCTCCAGAGAGTTTGCATGCACAGCCCACATTTCTCTCATTTAAATATATATATACTAAGGGCCTGGTGCATTAAATCATGCATGGGGGTGGTGGTGATGTCCCTCAGCCTGACCTGCACCCTCTCCAATCTGGGAAACCTCAGGGGATGTCCTATTGACAGCTTAGGCCCACTCTCTACAGTCTGGCCTCCTTCTTCGAGAGGCAAACAGGCTGATCAGGGGAAGGCTCAGGCCCCCATCACCCCTCTGCTGCTGCCACTGCCGGCCACCACAGCCGCCAAGGCATTTTCATCAACACAGACTCCAGTCCCTTCACCACAAAAAAAATGACAGCTTTCTTTAGGCATTTTCAAGATGTCTCTTTCATAAGATATGACATTTCTTTCTTTCTTTTTTTTAATCCTCACCTGAGGATATGTTTCCATTGGTTTTTAGAGAGCTTGGAAGAGAGAGGGAAAGACAGAGGAAACATCAATGTGAGAGGGACACTTTGATTGGTTGCCTCCTGCATGAGCCCTGACCTGGGCCCTGGTCAGGGAGGAGCCTGCAACCAAGATACATGCCCTTGATCAGAGTCGAACCTGCACCCTGTGGTCAGCAGGCCAAGGCTCTATCCACTGAGCCAAACCGGCGAGGGCAGGATATGACATTTCTTAGCCCTTCCAGCAGTGGGCCTTCTCCAGGAACGAGATGGAAAAACCCTAGGTCACCCTCTTGGATTCTTATTACCCAAGTTACCAAGAACACTGCGAGTGGCATCCGGGGAGCTTAGCCAATGAGCGGTCAGAAAGGTGTTTCCTCTGTAGCTCGCACGCAGAGGAAGGCTGTAGCTGGCAGGCCCTGTTCTCTGCGGGCCTATGCCATCCGTGGCTTGCCTCACTGCGCACGCAGTCCCCTCCCGCCCACTTGTGTGCGCAGCCTCCTCCTGAGTGGTCATGACGTTACAGCGTCCTGGACAATTTGCATATTGCCGGTAATCGAACTGTGACCTCCTGGTTCATAAGTTAATGCTCAACCACTGAGCCACCCCATCGGGGCTCTCTTCTCTTTTATAAAAAATTTATTGTTCAGAGTATTACATATGTCCTTCCCCCCCCCCATGTAATGAGATTAACATGTCAGTAGGTAGATGTTTAGTAATGCAGAAAACCTGCAATAGGGCCTTCTGCACGGCCAGCACGTTGAGTCCATGTTTTAGGACTTTTTAAGATGAGTTTGGCTCAGTGGATAGACTGTTGGTCTGGGGACTGAAAGGTCCCAGGTTTAATTCCAGTCAAGGGCATGTACCTTGACTGTGGGCAGATCCCCAGTAGGAGGTGTGCAGGAGGCAGCTGGTCAATGTCTCTCATCCATGTTTCTAACTATCCCTCTCCCTTCCTCTCTGTAAAAAATCAGGAAAATATATTAAAACAAAACAAAACAAAAGATGAGTCTGCTGGTGCCTCAGTAGGGCACTGTTGACGGCTGCCAATCTGCGCAAGATGGCTTAGGGGAAGAGAAACACCCTCTAGCGCTGATATTTTTCTGCCCCTTTCCTGCTAGCACCTAGGTGGCTGTCTGAGGGCCTGGGAGCCATGGAGCCCACCGCTGGTGAATTACAGCTCGTGCCTGGGGCAGCCAAAGAAGTCCCTGCGCCGGACGCTGCGTGCTGCCGCGTGGCGCTCTCTGCCGTGGTGGCCACCAGCATCGTCATCCTCACCCTGGCAGTGCTTGTGGGTAAGTGGCTGAGGGCTCGCGTGGGTTCATCCGCTGGGTGCCTGGCACAGTGACGCTCAGAGGTGGCTCCATGGTGTCCGCGTGGGGACTGTGTTTATCTCCAGAGACAGAGGGCTGACTGTGCGAAGGCTGGCCTCCCTGCCACCAAGGGATACGGAGAACAGACCAGGCATACACTGAGGTGGGCGGGCATACGGGCAGGCCAGTTAATGCCTGCACCATTTCGTTTCCCATAGCCGGGCTCTGCAAGGCCGCTTTCACAGCCAGGGGGAAATGGACAAATAGGGACAGGGAAATGAACTTAGTAAAATTTTGAGAGCTGAAGCCGATTTGGCTCAGTGGATAGAGCATCAGCCTGCGGACTGAAGGGTCCCAGGTTCGATTACGGTCAAGGGCATGTATCTTGGTTGTGGGCACATCCCCAGTGAAGGTGTGCAGGAGGCAGCTGACCGATGTTTCTCTCTCATTGATGTTCTAGCTCTCTATCCCTCTCCCTCCCTCTCTATAAAAAACTAATAAAATATATTAAAAAATAAAATAGCAGCACAATAAAAAAATAAAAATAAAAATAAAAAATTTTTGAGAAGCTGGCTGGTGTGGCTCAGTGGTTGAGCATTGACCCATGAACCAGGAGGTTGGGGTTCGATTCCCGCTCAGGGCACATGCAGAGGCAACCGATCTTTCTCCTCATCATTGATGTTTTTATCTTTCTCTCCCTCTCCCTACCTCTCTCTGAAATCAATAAAAACTTATTTTTAAAAAATAAAATGGAAGTCTTAAGAAACTTGAAAAGTATTATAAAAAATGAACAATTGGCCGAGACCGGTTTTGCTCAGTGGATAGAGCGTCGGCTTGCGGACTGAAAGGTCCCATGTTCGATTCCGGTTGGGGGCATGTACCTTGCTTGCGGGCACATCTCCAGTGTGGGGTGTGCAGGAGGCGGCTGATCGATGTCTCTCTCATTGATGTTTCTGACTTTCTGTCTCTCTCCCTTCCTCTCTGTAAAAAATCAATAAAATATATTAAAAAAAAAAAGAACAATTGTCTATATTCCACCACACCATGGTTCCCATTTCATGTTTGTTCCCTGCAGACACTGATAGAATTTAAAACGAAACATGCAAAATGATGACCCATCTATATGGTGTGGGACTGCAGTTACAGAAATAACAAAGGAAGCTCTTTTTATATTTCAACAGAATGCGCTGCAGGTCCCTACAAATTGTGCTGCGTTCCAGGCGGAACCCCGAGCCCCATTGGCTCTTTAGAGTGGAATCCATTAAAATAAAATAATCTTTAAAAATTAAACCCCTCAGTCCCCATCAGGCACATTCCACAGGTGGCTCGTGGCTACTGTACTGGGCAGCACAGATCTAGAACATTCTGTCATCTCCTCGGGAAGTTCTGTGGCTCTGGGATGGGCTTATTCTGAGAGGATATGGTTCTTAAGGTTTTATTTGGGACCATGAGAGTCACCTTGCTTTCATGAGATGATGATAGCAAGTAGTGGCTTGGCGATCCTAGGTGAGTCCCCCTAATTTAAAAATATATACGTTTGTGGGACGTCAGGAATATCTCACAGCTGGGCACAGCTTACCAAGGCCCCTAGTGGCTCTTGGCATCAAGTGCAGGAAGCTGGATTTGTGAGTATGTGTGTGCACTGTGCATGTATGTAGGCATGTAGGTGTGCATGTGAGAGTATTCATGTATGTGTGAGTATGCATGTGTGCCCATGCATGAGGGTATATGTGTGAGAGTGTGCATACATATGTGGGTATCCTTGCACCAGGGAGAAGAGGAAGTAGGGTTTCACACCTTTCTTATTTTTTTTTTAAATTTAATACATCTTTATTGTTTGGATTATTACAATTGTTCCTCTTTTTTCCCCCATAGCTCCCCTCCACCCGGCTCCTCCCCCCACCCTCTGCCCTTACCCTCCCCACACTATTCTCATCCAATAGGTGAACGATTTTTGTTCAGTCTCTCCCTGCACCCCCTCACCCCTTTCCCCCTGAGAATTGTCAGTCCACCCCCTTTCTATGCCCCTGATTCTATTATATTCATTAGTTTATCTGTTCATCAGATTTTTAAAATATATTTTATTGATTTTTTTACAGAGAGGAAGAGAGAGGGATAGAGAGTTAGAAACATTGATGAGAGAGAGACATCGATCAGCTGCCTCTTGCATGCCCCCTACTGGGGATGTGCCCGCAACCAATGTACATGCCCTTGACCAGAATCGAACCCGGGACCCTTCAGTCCACAGACCGACGCTCTATCCACTGAGCCAAACCGGTTTCGGCTGTTCATCAGATTTTTTATTCACTTGATTTTTAGATTCACTTGTTGATAGATATGGGTTTGTTGTTCATAATTTTTATCTTTACCTTTTTCTCCTTCCTTTTCTTACAGAATACCTTTCGGCATTTCATATAATTCTGGTTTAGTGGTGATGAACTTCTTTAGCTTTTCTTATCTGTGAAGCTCTTTATCTAACCTTCAATTCTCAATGTTAGGTTTTCTTGGTAGAGTAATCTTGGTTGTAGATTCTTGCTATTTATTACTTTGAATATTTCTTGCCACTCCCGTCTGGCCTGCATAGTTTCTGTTGAGAAATCAGCTACAATCATATGGGTGCTCCCTTGGAGGTAATTAACTGTTTTTCTCTTGCTGCTTTTAATATTCTCTCTTTGTCTTTTGCTCTTGGTATTTTAATTATGATGTGTCTTTGTGTGGTCCTTTTTGGATTCCTTTTGTTTGGGATTCTGTGTGCTTCCTGGACTTGTAAGTCTATCTCTTTCACCAGGTGGGGGAAGTTTTCAGTCATTATTTCTTCAAATAGATTTTCAGTATCTTGCTGTCTCTTTTCCTCTGGCACCCCCATAATTTTGATGTTGGTGTGCTTGAGGTTGTCCCAGAGGTTCTTTACACGATCTTCAAATTTTTGGATTCTTTTTTCTTTTCCAATTGAGTGTTTTCTGCTTCTTTGTATTTCAAATCTTTGACTTGATCCTTGCATTCCTCTAGTCTGCTGTTAGGTCTCTGTATAAAAATATTTTAAATTTCTAGTTGGTCCTTTTTCATCTCCTCTTGGGTTTCACTAAATTTATCCATTTTTTTCTAGGAAATTCTTGAAAAACCTTATAACTGGTTTTGAACTCTATATTCAGTTGTTTGTTTTCTTCCATTTCTTTTCTCATCTGTTTCTTTGTCTCTGCATTTTTGCTGCTTCCCTGAGTTGGTAGAGTAGCTTTGTGTGCTAGGTGTCCTATATGGCCCAGTAGCTCAGCCTCTCCAGTTACCTGAGGTGGACTCTCTTGGTGCACCCCTTTGTGGACTGTGTGTACAGCCTTATTGTAGTTAAGTCTTGATTGTTGGTATCACTGGGGAGAATTGACCTTCAAGCCAATTGGTTGTGAGAATCAGCTGTGACTACGCCAGAAGAACTTCTATGCCGGAGTCAGCCTTATGATACAAGACTTGCAAAATTGCAAAAATGCCTCCAGTCCTCTGCCTTTTGTGGCTCCCCTGAGTTTCTGTACACTCCAGGGACCTGTATGAGTCTGGGTCCCCAGGGTCTCACCTGAAACTGGGGTTCAGTGCAGTCAGAAGTGGAGTTCAGTGCGATTGGGTGGTTCTGTCTTCCTCTTGCTAGAGAAAGCCAGGGGCACAATCAGCAGTCAGTTCTCTCTGCGCACACTGGTGCGCACTCCTCCAGACCTCTGCCTTTCTCGGCTCCCCTGAGTGTCCGTGAACTCCTCGCTTTTTCTGACAGTTCAGATTTCCCCCGTATGAGTCTCTCTCAGAACTAGGGTTCAGTGCAGTCAAAACTAGGGTTCAGTGCAGTCAGAACTGGGGTTCAGTGCTGTCGGGAGTTTCCGTCTTCTTCCCTCTAGAGCAGTGGTTCTCAACCTTCCTAATGCCGTGACCCTTTAAGACAGCTCTTCATGTGGTGGTGACCCCCAACCATAAAATTATTTTCATTGCTACTTCATAACTGTAATTTTGCTACTGTTATGAACTGTAATGTAAATATCTGATATGCAGGATGTATTTTCGTTGTTACAAATTGAACATAATTAAAGCATAGGGATTAATCACAAAAACAATATGTAGTGATATATTGTGAAATATTTATTTCTAATTACAAATAAATGAAATTTTGTCTTGAATCGTGGTGTAGCATGGGTAACAGTCTTAATATGACAACGGTAAACTACATTGCTACATTTTGCTACACCGAAGAGCGGTGTGTTGGTTCCTAAGACCATGGGAAATAGGTGTTTTCCAATAGACTTAGGCGACCCCTGTGAAAGGGTCGTTCAACCCCAAAGGGGTCGCGACCCACAGGTTGAGAACCACTGCTCTAGAGGAAGCCAGCCAGCACTCTGCCGCCCGTCCTCTCCACGTGTGTGTCTCCATACTTCAGCTTTTTGCAGCTCCTCTGAGTCTCAGTGTGCTTTTCTCTTTACTTCTAGTTATAAAATTTCCACTCAGCCAGCTTTCCTGTGGTTCCGGATGATGTTTGTTCTGTCTTTAGTTGTAGTTTTTAAATTGTTGTGTGAGGCAGCAGTTTAGGTGTTCACCTATACCGCCATCTTGTTTTTATTTCCCACACCTTTATTCTAGAAGCAGATACATTTTGTGAATAAGAGATAAACATAATCCCCAGCAGGACCCTTGAAACCAAGGAAGGCTTTAAGAAGCACTTAAAATTTTTTTTAATTTAAAAAATGGCCCAGCCCTAGCCAGTTTAGTTCAGTGGATAGAACCTTGGCCTGAGGTCTGAGGGTCCCAGGTGCGATTCCAGTCAAGGGCACAGGCCTGGGTTGCAGGCTCCATCCCCAGTAGGGGGCATGCAGGAGGCAGCTAATCAATGATTCTCTCTCATCATTGATGTTCCTATTTCTCTCTCCTCTCCCTTCCTTTCTGAAATCAATAAAAAATATATTTATCAAACAATAATAGTAATAAATGTTTGCAATTACGATAATTTTTGCTAGTGTGTTCTTATTTCAACGGTGAGAAATACGTGTTTTCATGATTTATGTGGTTACTATTGTATTAGTTCTTTGACATTTTTATAACTATCATTCCTTGCTAGTATGTACTTTTTCTTTTTTAAAGGTGCAAGCTTTTAAAAAATATGTTTCTATTGATTTGAGAGAGGAAGGGAGAGGGAGAGAGGTAGAAACATCAGTGATGAAAAAGAAACATCAACATTGATTGGCTGCCTCCTGCACGCCTCTTGCTGGGGATCAAACCCAAAACCTGGGCATGTATTCTGACCCGGAAACAAACCGGTGACCTCTTGGTGCATGGGTTGACGCTCAACCACGGAGCCGCGCTGTCCTGGCGCTAATGTATACTTCTGACAAAATGTTTCTGACAGTTGTGAACCCAGTGTTTTCGGAGGGTGGTGTCCTGGGGCGGTCCTGGTGTCTGAGGCTGTGGGCAGGCCCTGCAGTGTTTGGTGTCCTCTTCCCGGGCACAGGTGGGACTGCTGCTCTAAAGTGGAGGGCGGTCTCCTGAGGTCGTTTCAGCCATTTTTGGCTGAAGTCGGCTTCAGGCCCTGGCCAGGCACATGCAGTGAGACAAGGATAACTGGGAGTTAGTCCTGCCCCCAAGCAAAACCTGGGACCTCTGAGGCTCTGTGCTGCCCCTGAGGGCTCCAGCTGGGGGACATGTGAGCGTAGAAAAGGAGGCACTGTTAATTAGCCAGGACAACCCCTGGGGAGTCAGCCCCCCCACGTGTTTATCAGGTAACCCGGCCCCTAGGCCAGTGGTCAGCAAACTCATGATGAGTCAACAGAGCTGAGGTTTGCCAACCACTGCCCCGGGGGGTGGGGCCTTCGAGACCCCTTCGCGGAGCCCGCCATGGGGCTCTCTCACAGAGCTCTGGTCTCGCCCGCAGCCTCCCTCTCTACACAGGGTGTCGACGTGGAGCACACGGCCGAGCTGCAAGGGATCCGGTACGCCCGCAGCCTGCAGCAGGAGGCCTCCGCCTACCACCGCACGCTGACGCCCACCCTGGAAATGCTGGTGAGGGGCACCTGAGAGCGAGGGGGCAAGGTGGGTGGCTGGAGCTTCCACCAAGAGAAGCTCTCATGCCGAGCAAGCTGAGCAGGGGAGACCCGGGTGGGCATGGGGCAGGGAGGCGGGTGCGTGGAGGGATTGGATAAGGCCTGTGTGGCCGAGGCTGGCGCGTGGGAGAATGCAGAGAAGGGTGCCCAACGGGAAGTGGCTCCTGCAGGGCTTGGAGGCCACGTGTGAAGGCTGTAAATTGTCTTCCAGGGGAGAAGGGAGAATCCCCATCCGTGGCTGGTGGGAATGTGACATGGGGCTGCTGCTGTGGAAAAGCCTGGCTGTGCTTCAGAAAGTTAAATGTAGCCAAAATCGGTTTGGCTCAGTGGATAGAGCGTCGGCCTGTGGACTGAAAGGTCCCAGGTTTCCCCAGTGGGGGGCGTGCAGGAGGCAGCTGATCGATGTTTCTCTCTCATCGATGTTTCTAACTCTCTATCCCTCTCCCTTCCTCTCTGTAAAAAATCAATAAAATATATTTAAAAAAAAAAGCAAGTTAAATGCAGGGTCATCCTATGACTCAGCAATCAATTCTGCTCCTCGGTATCCACCCCAGAGAGATGAAAACAAATGTCCACACAGAAACCTGCACATGGTGCTCACTGCAGTAGGATTCACAATGGCTAAAAAGTGGAAGCAACCCAGCTGCCCATCAGCCGGTGAACGGGTACACAGATGTGGTCCCTGCATGTCCTGGAGTGTTACTCAGCCATGAAAAGGAGTGAGTCACTGACACTATAACGTGGATGAATCAAGTATCTGTTTTAAAATTTAAGCATGGCCCTCACCAGTTTGGCTCAGTAGATAGAGCGTCAGCCTGCTGACTGAGGGGTCCTGTGTTCAATTCTGGTCAAGGGCACATGCCTGGGTTGCAGGCTCAATCTCCAGTAGGGAGCAAGCAGGAGGCAGCCAATCAATGATTCTCTCTCATCATTGATGTTTCTCTCTCTCTCTCTCTCTCCCTCTCCTCTCTGAAATCAATAAATATATATATGTTTAAAAATTTAAGCATGAATTAGTTAAAATTAACTAAAAGGTAAAAACCATTTCCTCAGTAGCACCAGCCATGTTTCAAATGCTCAGTAGCCACGTGTGGATGGTGGCTGCCATGCGGGGTGGGGCAGATGTAGAATATTCTGGGACTTTGTAGAACGTTCTAGGAGACACTACAGTTATCGATGCAGGCAATTAGGATATGGACTGCTGTGTCCATCACCCCAAAATAAGCCCTGTCCCCATCATCCCTGGCACACTCACCAACCCCTTTCGGTGGCTCTGCCTGATCTGAACGTGTCTCGTACACGGACTCACACGCTGGGTGGCCTTTCTGTGCCTGGCTTCCCTCACCGAGCATCGTGTTTACCAGGTCTGCCCATCTGGTGGCAAGTGTCCGCGCCTCATCCTTTTCATGGCTGAGTAATTTCCAGTGAGTGGATGGACCCCATTTATTGCTTCCGTGGAGCAGTATTTTCATACAAATAACATGGCATTGTCCTTCCCTGGCATCACTTGGCTATGGGCAGTCGCCGCACACATTGGGTCTAAGAGGAGGTGCTTTTCCGCCCCCGCCCCAGCTTCCGCCCAGGACAGGCTTCCTGGGGCACGGGCGCCCGTGCTGTGGTCCCAACATTTGTTGCTGTTGTTTCCCTTGTAGTTTGTCAGCAGCTTTAGGAAGACAGAGCTGGAGGCCAGCTGCGTGGGGTGCACGGTGCTGAGTTACAGGTGAGCCGAGGCCTCGTTGTGGCCGAAGGAACCTTGGTGGACACCCAGACGCTGGGAGATTCCAGCGAGGGGAGCCCGCCCCCCACAGCCTCTCCCCTGTCTGCAGGGACGGGAACTCCAGTGTCCTTGTGCGTTTCCGGCTGCACTTCCTGCTGCTAGCCCTGCGCTCGCTGGACCTGGGCCTGGAGCGGGAGCTGCTGCAGCAGGGACTCCGGGCGAGGCTGCAGGGCCGCGGCATCCCCCTGGCTGCCCACGGCACCATTGTGTCTGCCGAGCTCACAGGCAAGTGGAGACCCAAGACACTGAGCGGCTGTGGAGGGGAGCATTAGACTGTGAGTTTTCAATCATCACCTGTCCCCCTGCTTCACCCTCAATGGTATGGACCAGGCGTCAGCCACCGGTCAACAGCCAGCGTGTAACTATGTTCATCTTCCTAGCCCACCACTGGGCTTTGCTATAGGAGCACAAAAGCAGACCAGGGCAGTCTGAACAAATGGACACGGCTGTGTATCAATAAAACTTTATTTACAAAAACAAGTGGTGGGGTTTGGCTCCGTGGATAGAGTGTTGGCCTGCGGACTGAAGGGTCCCAGGTTCAATTCCGGTCAAGGGCATGTACCTTGGTTGCAGGCATATCCCCAGTAGGGGGCGTGCAGGAGGCAGCTGATCGATGTTTCTCTCTCATCGATGTTTCTAACTCTCTATTCCTCTCCCTTCCTCTCTGTAAAAAATCAATAAAATATATATTTAAAAAGACAACAGCAAGTAGTGGGTCAGGCCCATGATTGCACTTCGTTGACCTCTGGTATGGAAATAAGATAAATTCTAGAATCTGAGGATGCATCAGACTCTTGTCAGATGAGAGACTGATCACCTCGCCCTGGCCCTGGCCCTGGCCCTACAGGACATTTGTGGTCCCCTCCCCACCACCCTGACACACCAGCTGAGTCTTAGTGGCCTGACATCAGCACAGACACAGTGTTCCGCGGGGGTGGGAATGTGTCATGGCTGTGCTGTCCGCTGTGGCAGCCACCAGCCCCGTTGGATATTGAACACTTGCCATGTGGCCACGAGACTGAGGAACACCGTGTTCCATCTGGCTTCATCTCAGTTGATTCAACTTAGATGTTTAAGTGGCTCCCACGGTGGACAGAGCTGCTCTCTGCTCTGCAGGGCGATGTTTTCAGAGACTGTCACCACTCACCGAGTGAGCTTATATCTCTCTCCACTTCACTGCAGGAAGCCAGAAGGGACCATTGACGGAAAGAGACTTGAAATCAGGTATGTTTTCCTCCCATCCACGAGCTGCCTGCCCTCGGCCAGGTCTCCTCTGCCTGTGGTCATGGTGAGAGGGCTCCTGCGACTCGGTTCAAGGGAGCAAAGGAAATGCCCGCACAGGATGCACGCTGGTTCTGTGCACAGATGCCAAGCCCTGTGTTTGCACAGCGTTTACAGACGGAGCCCTTTGTTAGAACCTCGACCTACCGAGGGGGTCGCTTGGGGAGGTATAGAAACGTCCAATCTCTATGCTGTACACTGGAAGCTAATATAATAACTCCATCTCAACTGTAATCGAAGAATAAATTTTAAAAAATTTCAACTAAAGATGAGGCATTTTGAAGTATACATGATTAAGAGAAAACATTCCTGAGTTTCTGGGTTTTTTTGAAAAGCGGTGGAAACCTGTTGTTTTTAAAAAAAAGAAAAAATTGGGGGGCCACAAAGAAAAAAGAATACCTGCTCCCTGGGATATCATCGCTGTTAATATTGTAGTGACTGTCCTTCCAGTCAGCTGGAGACACGCATGTAGATGCATGTATTCCGCTTCATCTCAGTGCTCCTCCAGGGATGACTGCCCCAGCGACCAGGCGTGAGACGTCCTCGGCTGTCACAGCCCTGCCTCCCAGTGCCCAGGACAGGCCCACAGAGCGTGACCTGGCCCCGTATGAACCACACACTTAAATTGGTCAACGTGGCAAGTTTTATTTTGCCAATTTGACCACAATGAAAATCCCTTTTTAAAAAAATATATTTTTATTTATTTTTTAGAGAGGAAGGGATAGAGAGTTAGAAACATTGATCAACTGCCTCCTGTACACCCGCTCCTGGGGATGTGCCCACAACCCAGGTACATGCCCCTGACCAGAATCGAACCCGGGACCCTTCAGTCGGCAGGCTGACACTCTATCCACTGAGCCAAACCAGTTTCAGCACAATGAGAATTCTTTAACTTCACTTATTTCTCACTTTTTACAACATGGGTCCTAGAAATGTGGAATCACACACATGTGCACAGACACTTGTGTGGCCCAGCCCTGGCCTCGCTGCCGACTGATGCCCTGCTCTTTTGGGCGCTGTCACAAGCCCTCAGAGAAGAGAGGGGATGGAGATGTCCTCCACGCCGGGGGTTCGGAGAGGGAAAGCCAACCCTTGCTGCAGTGGGAACAGACAGAGCGAGGTCAGGAAGGCGGTTCTTCTCTGCCCACAGGACACTGTCCGGGGAACGCCTTCGCCTGCGGGAACAGCCAGTGTGTGTCCAAAGTGAACCCCGAGTGTGATGACAAAGCGGACTGCTCCGATGGATCCGACGAGGCCCACTGTGGTCAGTCCACCTGCCTGGCCTGCTCTTGGGCCATGTCCCCGGGCCCACTCTGCACAGAAAAGCCACGCGTGGGAGCCTGGGCCTGTCTTTCCACGTGGGGGTCGCGGGGATGAGAGGCTCCGAGGCGGGTGTCCCGGGGCACGGCTGCAGGCCTGCCTCCTCGGGGTCCTGGCTGGTGACCTGTCTTGCAGACTGCGGTTTGCAGCCGGGCTGGAGGACGGCTGGCAGGATTGTGGGCGGCGTGGAAGCGTCCCCGGGGGAGTTCCCTTGGCAAGTCAGCCTCCGAGAAAACAACGAGCACTTCTGCGGGGCGGCCGTCATCGGAGCCAGGTGGCTGGTGTCCGCTGCCCACTGCTTCAACGAGTGAGCCCTGTCCCTGAGGCTCGGCCCGCCCCCTCCCCTGAGCCCCCAGAGCCCGCCTTCCCTTCTCCTGGGGGTCCTGGGAACCCACAGTGCAGATTCACTTAACATTTCCCACCTTAACTCAGCCCTGTGAGAGTGTGTCTTTTGTTTAAAATGTTGCTAATCCCCACACCTTTTTGTTGTTGTTGTTGTTCTTTTTGGTATTTATTATGATTTCTGACAATGTTGCTTGAGAATATGTCTTGATCACTGAGTTTGGGGGCACCCCTGGACACTGGCTCCCAGAGATGACCTCCCTCTCCGAAGCCCCTCCCCAGCCCCGTGCAGAGGGGCCGCTCAGAGCCACTTGTTTGCCCCCCAGGTTCCAAGATCCCACCGAGTGGGTGGCCTACGCGGGCACCACCCAGCTCAGCGGCTCCGAGGCCAGCACGGTGCGGGCCCGCGTGGCCCAGATCATCACGCACCCCTCCTATAACCCCGACACCGCCGACTTCGACGTGGCGGTGCTCCGGCTGGGCAGCCCCCTGCCCTTCAGCCGGCACGTCCAGCCCGTGTGCCTGCCGGCGGCCACGCACGTCTTCCCGCCCAGGAGGAAGTGCCTCATCTCCGGCTGGGGCTACCTCAAGGAGGACTTCCGTAAGCTCCCCTCCCCGCCGCGGCTCCGAGCGCCGGGGGCCGCACAGTTCCCCCCTCCCCGCGGCTCCCTGTCTGCAGAGTCGCCACTGGCTCGTGTGCGTTTGGAACCCCGGGTAGATTCAAATGGGACTCTGTGCTCAGTGGCGGATGCGCACAGAGAAGACGAGCTTGAGTTGAGGACAAGCATGTTCTCATTTAAGGTGATGCCCTGCCTCCTAGTTTCCGCTCCGACTGTAAGCCAGCGTCCTTTTCAGGGCATATTTACTGCCATTTTTTTGGGGGTGGTGGTGGTGGAGAGGTTGTGGGGTATTTTTATTTGTTTTTGCATTTTTGTGCTTTTCATGGCTGATTTTGCTGCCCCTGCCAAGCACAAGGCTGAAGCGCTGGCTAGTGTGGCAGCAGGTACGGTGTTAGATTAACTGCGTCTGGGCCTGCGTTATAGCCCCGCTGGCCTGGAGCCCCAGGTCAGTGAAGGGGCGCAGAGTTCCGATGGGAGGCAAGGCGATGGGTCCCCATGAGGAAGGCCGGGGGCACAGTCCCATCGGCAGAAGGAGGGCACTGCCGTTGGTGCCTGTTAGAAATCAGGCGGGGGGGCCCCCAAGTCAGGGGTCCTGGTCGAATACAAAGCACTCGGGAGCCAGGCAGCAAGGCAAACTCATATTTGCTTCGACGTGGAGGGGTGCTCACACGCGCTCTGGGAGACTGCACTGAGCAGGCAGGCTGCGCGGCAGGAGCGTCTCTGCCGCACGTGACCTGTCCTTGGCTCTTGATTGGCGCTCAGGCACACGGTGTTTCGTGATTGGCTAATGCAAAGGGGGGGGCTGGCCCTTGCTGTTTCAGGATGGCAGCCCCAGGGGAGCTGCGCGCCGTGCGGCCCACCCGGCGGGCGGCCGCCACGTCACGTGGTCCAAAATGGCGGCTGCCGACCCTGCTCTTTGACGGAACAGATGACATAGTGTGTTTATCCGGAAAACTGCTTTGACTCTCCAGCCTGGTAGCTGTCTGCCCAGCAGTCACAGTGTCTGCTTTCTTACTGTCTCTGCAAACAGTTCTTTGGGACACGAGATTGCCCACGCCCAGGCCAAGGGTTCTTTGGTGTGGGGTTTTTGTTGTTTGTTCGTTGTTGTTGTTGTTGTTGTTGTTGTTGTTAATGAACCAGGAAAGCTAGGTCCCCTGGCCTGTGTTTGGCGGTTTCCTCTGGTCTGTGCCTGCCTGAGGAGAAAAAAGAAAATCCTGGAAGATTAGGATTTTTGTGATAAGGAAAGATCTTTGCCACAAGAACCTAATCAGGAGGGAAAGGAGCTGATGGCTAAATCCAATCAATAAGCATTCGAGCCCCCCCAGCTCACTGTGCCAGAGATTATGCGGCAAACAAAACAGACAAGTCCCTCTGCGCGGGCAGTCCCGTCCGGCCCGGCCGCGGGGTGCCGTCTGTGGGTCCCGCCACTAGGGGGCGCCGTCAGCCCCAAGCGATGCGGCCAGTGCTACTGAGAAACGGGAGTTTTGCATTTTATTTCATTTATACCTGTGGCCGCTGGCTACTGTTCTGGACATGGCGATTGTAGGGGCAGTAAATACGAAACAAGATGAGTGATCGAGGGCGAGGAGAGCGGTGGAGAAAATAACCAGGATGGGGGCTGCGGCTGTAAATTGGGAGGTCGGGAGAGGCCTCCGGTAGAAAGGAGAGGAAGGCAGAAGGCAAGCGAATGCCTCGGGACAATCCTGCGAGGGCCCTGGGGTAGGTGGTTCAGTTTTGGGCATTCAGGCTGAGTCAGGGGGCACCCACCCTGGGGGAGGGGGTCGTTGAGGGGGGGAAAGGATATGATCTGATTTCATGTTTAACCAAGATGGATCACTGGCTGCCGGGCTGAGAAGTGATTCTAGGGTAGGACTAGAGCAGGGGTGGGGAACCTTTTTTCTGCCAAGGGCCATTTGGATGTTTATAACGTCAGACAAAACGATCACCTTAAAAATTAGCCTGCTATATTCGGTCAAACATTTCATTAACTCACCCCTCAAGCCTTGGCAGGGCCAGACCGAATGGTTTCTCGGGCCTTATGGGGCCTGCGGGCGGATGTGTTCCCTGCCCGGGGACTAGAGCAACAGCAGACGCAGGTAAGGGGAGCAGAGACGAGGAGCCCAGTCTTGGGAGGTTAACCTGGACACCCCTTAGCTGTCGGAGGGGAGAGGTTATCAGTAGCCTTTGCAGAGCCTTTACTTTTCGCTCGTTTCTGAGGCTGGTGCTGCAGCTTCTGTGCTTGCAGCTGGGGAAGCAGGCACAGAGAAGTCCTTCAGCATTCTGGCTCAGGGTGACTGCCGGGCCCGGCGTGCTCACCCCCGGTCTCTCCCGTCCCGGGCAGTGATCAAGCCGGAGCTGCTGCAGAAAGCCACCGTGGAGCTGCTGGACCAGGCCTTGTGCGCCAGCCTGTACGGCAACTCACTCACGGACCGGATGGTGTGCGCCGGCTACCTGGATGGCAAGGTGGATTCTTGCCAGGTGAGCCCCAGGGCCCACAGGGGCCCCAGACAACACCCCCACCTAAGGAGGCGGCTAAAGGAGGCCCCCGGTTTCTAACCTTGATTTTTTTGTAAAAAAATATTTTTTATTGATTTTTTACAGATAGGAAGGGAGAGGGATAGAGAGTTAGAAACATCGACCAGCCGCCTCCTGCATGCACCCCACTGGGGATGTGCCAGCAAACAGGATACATGCCCTTGACCGGAATCGAACCTAGGACCCTTCAGACTGCAGGCCGACACTCTATCCACTGAGCCAGACAGGTTTCAGCTCTACCCTTGATTTTTAGCACCGCTCTGGATTTCCTTCTTTGTGAGTTTTTACTTCTGGGTGTGTTGTTGTTTTGTTCATCCTCACACGAGGATATTTTCCCCTCCATTGATTTCTAGAGAAAGCAGAAGGGAGGAAGGGGAAAAGAGGGAGATGCGTGGATTGGTTGCCTCTGCATGATCCCCGACCAGGGCTGAGGAAATCAAACCTGCAACCCAGTGCGTTTCCTTGGCTGGGAATTGAACCTACAGTGTGGGGGCTGACGCTCTAGCCACTGAGTCACACTGGCCAGGGCTGCAGTTTATAGAATACGTTTGTTCTCATGTCTAAAGCCTGGCGGGTGAGGAGAGGCTGCTACCTGTGCTCAGGTTGCCACATCAAAAGCCCGGGGCCTGGAGGAAATGTTGGGAAATAATAAGAGAGCACCTTGGATGTCGGAGACTTAACGTGGGGAGGGGAACACACAAAGCGGTGTGCGGACGGTGTGTTGTAGAGTTGTGCACCTGAAACCTGTATGATTTTGTTAACCAGTGTCACCTCAGTAAATGAAAAAAGTGAAATGAGCCCTGGCCCTAGGTGGTTTGGCTCCGTGGATAGAGTGTTGGCCCATGGACTGAAGGGTCCCGGTTTCAATTCCGGTCAAGGGCACATGCCCGGGTTGCAAGCTCAATCCCCATTGGGGAGGATGCAGGAGGCAGTTGAACAGTGATTCTCTCTCATCATTGATGTTCCTGTCTCTCTCCCTCTCCCTTCCCCTCCGAAATCAATAAAGAAATATTTTAAAGCCGAAACTGGTTTGGCTCAGTGGATAGAGCATTGGCCTGCGGACTGAAAGGTCTCAAGTTCGATTCCGGTCAAGGGCATGTACCTTGGTTGCGGGCACATCCCCAGTAGGGGGCGTGCAGGAGGCAGCTGATTGATGTCTCTCTCTCATCGATGTTTCTTTCTATCCCTCTCTCTTCCTCTCTGTAAAAATTCAATAATATATATATATATATATATATATATAAAGAAATATTTTAAAAATAAATGAGCCCTGGCCAGATAGTTCAGTTGGTTAGGGCATCTTCCCAATACGCTGATGTGGGTTTGATCCCAGTCAGGTCACATACAAGAATCAACCAATGAATGCATAAATAAGTAGGACAACAAATCTCTCTCTTCCTCTTGCTCTAAAAATCAATATATCAAAATAAAATGGGACCCTAGCCGGTATGGCTCAGTGGATAGAGCGTTGGCCTGCGAACTGAAAGGTCTGGTTAAGGCCACCTGCCTGGGTTGTGGGCTTGATTCCTCATGGGGAACTTGTAGGAGGCAGCCGATCCAGGATTCTCAATCATCATGGATGTTCCTATCTCCCTCTCCCTCTTCCTTCCTCTCTGAAATCAATAAAAATATATGTAAAAATAAATTAAAAATAAAATGGGGCCCTGGCCAGTGTGGCTCAGTGGGTTGGCATCATGCCACGCACCAAAAGGCTGCCAGTTTGATTCCTGGTCAGGGCACATACTGGGTTGCAGATTTGATCCCTGGTAGGGGGCATGAAGGAGGCCAGCCGATCAACAATTCTCTCTCTGTCTCTTTCTCTCCCTCTCCCTTCCTTTATCTCTCAAAATCAATAAAAAATATTTTAAAAAATAAAAAATAAACAAAATGGGGGAAAGGAAATAATAAGGAAATGCTTGTGTTTGAGAAGGTAAGAGTCAAGGTGAGCTGGGTGTGAGGAGAAGGCAAAGCATCACAAGACAGGATAAGTGAAGGGAGAGCAGGCAGGTCAGGAGAAGGCCCCACAGCCAGTGAGCTGTCTGGAGGCTCCAGCAGGGCAGCCACACTGCCAGCCTGAGCCAGGGTGGCATCAGTGGAGAGGCAGAGATACGGAGGGCAGAGGATGCTGCTGCCTGGGGCTGGGTTTTGAGCTGCTGGTGGAAGAACTGAAGGAGATCTTCAAGGTCCCATGGTCCTACCGCCCTATTTTACTTTTATGAAAGAGGAAACATAGGTTCTGAGATGTGAATTATCAACCCACATTTTTTCTGTGAGCTGGTGTGGGGAGAGGTCCCCACCCAGGGCCAGCTCTGGGACCCTTTAACCCTGGGACCTGGAGCCAGGGAGCCCTGATTCCTCTGAGGGTGTGCCTTTGCCTCCTAGGGCGACTCAGGAGGCCCCCTGGTGTGCGAGGAGCCCTCTGGCAGGTTCTTCCTGGCCGGCATCGTGAGCTGGGGCATCGGCTGTGCAGAAGCCCGGCGCCCAGGGGTCTATGCCCGAGTGACCAGGCTGCGAGACTGGATCCTGGGGGCGATTGCCATGGCCAGCAAGCCTCTGGTTCCCACGGAGGCTCCTGCCCCCGCCACCCCCAGCACTGTCTGGTCCACAAGCCCCAAGAGCCGGGTGGTCAACACCCCCACCAAACCCACCGTGGCCCCCAGCTTTGCACCTCTTGACTCAGTGACAGCCTCTAAGCCACAAGGTATTTCCCTGGGGAGACAGCAGGGGCAGGGGTGTGCGCCCTGCAGGGTCGGATTGATCGGCACTGGCTTCCTGAAGCACTCTGTGGGGAAGAGATGGGTGATGGATCAGTGATGTCTGTCGTGAGCACAGGCTAAGACACACACACACGGGCATCCTTCAGATTTATGGCCAAGGAAAGTCAAACAATCCAATGGGGTAAACACAGAATACCCCAAAGGGTCAACGAGAGGCTAGTGACCACGACGGTGGGACCAGGGTGGGAGAGAGACCCACTGAGTGTTCACATGTGGGTGCCCTCCAGAAACACTACTTCCATAGAGTGTGTAAGTGTGCATGTTCATATCCAAGAACCCTCGCTTTTTTTTTTCCTTTTCGAAATTTTTCTAGATAGGCTTGCATGCTTCCTTTTCCAGGTAGAATCCAGCTTATCTGGGTTTTGTTACTTTTATTTTTAATTGTGGTGACACACGAGGAACATAGCATGAAATCAACATTGTGCACATTTTAGAGTGTCCGATTCAGCAGTTACGACTGTGGGCCTGTGGGACTTGGGTCTTGAAACACATTGACATCTGTCTTCACTGCGTGGTTTGCAAGGACCCAGATCTGACAGTGACCCTCCTTCCTGCTCCCGCAAAACTACGGTGTTCTGAGCCCATCCATACTCTGTTTCACAAAAACGGCCCCTATCCACCACCCCATCCCAAGATCGCACCATAACCCGAGTCCCCCTTTGTTTGGTGAGCCCCCCACCATGGTTCTGATGTGCTGGCTCCCCCCTTGTAGCAAGCTCATAAACCTGACCTTGGGGGCTTCAGGGTCTGTGTGTGGCTTCAGGTCTGTGTCTGATGGGGCCAGGGCACTTTATAATTTTATCTCCTCCTTTTCCTTAATCCTCAGTCCCCTGTTTATTTATGTATTTTTGGAATAATCTCGAGGATTATTCCTTCTCCCCTTTTTTTTAGAGTGGAAGGAAGGGGGAGAGACAGAGAGAAACATCTCTAACTCATATTGCTTGGTTGCCCCCTGCACACGCCCCGACTGCAATCCAGGTACGTGCCCTTGACCAGAATCAAACCTTCGACCCTTCAGTCCAAGGGCAGATGCTCTACCCACTGAGCAAGCAGCCAGGGCTATCTTCTCATTTTTAACCTATTCCCCTGGCTGTGCCACGTACTTGCTGCTAGTTCATAGGACATTTGGGCACCTTTTTTTTTTTTTAAATAATATATTTTATTGGTTTTTCACAGAGAGGAAGGGAGAGGGATAGAAAGTCAGAAACATCGATGAGAGAGAGACATCGATCAGCCGCCTTCTGCACACCCCACACTGGAGATGTGCCCGCAAGCAAGGTACATGCCCCCGACCGGAATCGAACCCAGGACCTTTCAGTCCGCAGGCTGACGCTCCATCCACTGAGCCAAACCGGTCTCGGCCATTTGGGCACCTTTAAGCCTCAATGATAATGGGAGGGGTTTGCCCCCCGGCCCAGTCAGTGCCCGGGGACTGACCTTGTGTTTGGGGGTTCTCCTAGGCTCAGGTGCTCCCACTCTAAGTTGAGGCACCGGGCGCTCTTCTCTCCTGTCACAGAATGTGGCGCCAGACCAGCAATGGAGAAGCCCACTCGGATCGTGGGCGGGTTCGGAGCCTGGGCTGGGGAGGTGCCCTGGCAGGTCAGCCTGAAGGAAGGCTCCAGGCACTTCTGCGGAGCAACCGTGGTGGGAGACCGCTGGCTGCTGTCGGCAGCCCACTGCTTCAACCAGTAAGACCAGCCCCGGCCAGAGGACAGCTCAGCTCCCCACCCCCACTGGGTCCCTTTCCCTCCGGCCTTCCCCAGGCATTCAGAAACCACTAGGTGGCCACAGCAGAGCCCCTCCCCCAGTCCACCTCACCTGGTTCATGATCCAGGTGTCTGGATGTCTGATTGCAAATGAGAGGGGAGCATGAAGGAGAACTGGGAGACCCTGGAGGAGCCATCTCAAGGGAGAATAATCTGTCAAGCTGATTTTCGGGGAGCACTAGGGGGTAACTGGGGAGGGACAGCCAGGCGGCACTGACCTTTGCGTGATAAAGCTGTCCGGGCCTCTCGTGCCGCTGGGCCAACTCCCTCTCGTTACAGACAAGGAAATGAGGTCCAAAGAGGCTCCCCATCTTGCCCCCGGCCCCCCAGTTTGAGACTGCTTTGGGGGAGCAGCTGTGCCCCTCCCCAGAGTCTGGGCCCTGCATCTCTGCCTGGCTTCCTGGGGCAGCAGGTGTGTCTGAGTGGCCCCTTGTTGGCAGCACAAAGGTGGAGCTGGTGCAGGCCCACCTGGGTACTGTGTCTCTCACGGGCATCGGCGGGAGCCCGGTGAAGATGGGCCTCAAAAGGACAGTGCTGCACCCCCAGTACAACCCCAGCATCCTGGACTTCGACGTGGCCATCCTGGAGCTGTCAGGGCGCCTGGTCTTCAACAAATACATCCAGCCCATCTGCCTGCCCCTGGCCATCCAGAAGTTCCCCGTGGGCCGCAAGTGCATGATCTCCGGATGGGGCAACACGCAGGAGGGAAATGGTGAGTGCCTGGTGGGGTCCCTGCTCCCAAGGCCTGCAAACCACGAGCCTCTGCTCTCCTCCAGGGGTGGCAAACTCCAGCCACAGGCCCAACGCAGCTATTTTTTATACATAACATTTAACTGGCACACAGCAAAGTGCAATTGTTGACAGATGATCTGTGGTGGCTTTCCTGCTACAAAAGCAGAAATGAGTAGCCCCGACAGAGACTGGCCCGTAAGGCTGAAAATATGTCCTCTGTGGCCTTTCTAGAAGTTTCAGACCCTTGTGCTGTACCTTTAGAGCCCGGAGAGTTAATGCTTCCTTTGGAAACTCAGAGTGGCCCAAGGGGCTAGGGAATCTCCGCTGGGGACCGTGCTGAGATGATAGGGCTCCAGAGATCCGGGCTCTCCCTCCTTCTTGCTGTGTGACTCAGCTTCCCAGCAACCCTGTGAGCCTCAGTTTCTTCATCTGCAGGATGAGGAGGGACCCTTTCAGAGCTGAACCACTTACTGAACGGTGATCACTCTGTGTCATTATGGGGGTCTCCTTTTCCTGGCAGCATCGAAGCCAGACACTCTACAGCGCGCGTCCGTGGGCATCATAGACCAGAAGGCGTGCAGTGCCCTCTACAACTTCTCGCTCACAGATAGGATGCTCTGCGCCGGCTTCCTGGAGGGCAAGGTCGACTCCTGCCAGGTAGCACTCACAGGGGATGGAGCGGGGTTCAGACGAAGAGCCCACACCCTGCCACCAGGCAGTGCTGCTTTGTTCAGATTTGAGGATTTTCAGTGAGGGGAAATCTGGAATTTAACTAAATGTCTTTACATAGGAGTAATTTAGAGAAATGATAGTCTGTCCCAGCAGGAGAGGCGGTAGCAGTTTAAAAGTGTGTGGTAGGCCCTGGCCGATGTGGCTCGGTTGGTTGAATGTTGTCCCATCCACCATGAGGTCGCCAGTTTGATTCCCAGTCAGGGCACATGCCTAAGTTTTGGGCTCCATCCCCAATGGGGGTCATGCAGAAGGTAGCTTGGTGGATGTTTCTCTCTCCCTCTCTCTTCCTCTCTCTCTCTAAAATAAAAATAAAACTATATTTAAAAAAATCTATTTAAAACATTTTTAAGAATGTGGCCGACACCGGTTTGGCTCAGTGGATAGAGCGTAGGCCTGTGGACTGAAAGGTCTCCGGTTCGATTCTGGTCAAGGGCATGTACCTTGGTTGCAGGCACATCCCCAGTGGGGGGTGTGCAGGAGGAGCTGATCGATGTTTCTCTCTCATCAATGTTTCTAGCACTCTATCCCTCTCCCTTCCTCTCTATAAAAAGTCAATAAAATATATTTTTTAAAAACGTTTTTAAGAATGTGGTAGATATATACAAAATGTACACATACTTCAATATATCTATATGCATATTTAAAGTCATATTTTATATGTATATATTTAAAGAGATACATTGTATATATTTAAATATATTTTTATTGACTTCAGAGAGGGAGAGGGAGAGAGATAGAAACATCAATGATGAAAGAGAATCATTGATCAGCTCCCTCCTGCACACCCCTAACTGGGGATCAAGCCCACAACCTGGGCATATGCCCTTGGCTGGAATCGAACCCAGGACCCTTCGGTCCACAGGCCAACACTCTATCCACTGAGCCAAACCAGCCAGGGCAGGTACAATGTATATTAACTGACATAAAGCTAATCCCAGATTGGTACACACATGACCACACTGTCCAACAGGATTCCCTCCTGGGGAGTGGGGCATGGGGACAAGGGTGGGGCTGTGGTTGTGTCCCATGCCTTGTCCTCTTGCTCCCTGAGGGGCCTCTCCCACTGTGGGAATGCAGGAGGTCCTGGCAGTGCCCTCTGCAGAGGGGTGCCCAATAGCCACAGCCACCCTTCTTTCCTTCTTTTTAGGGTGACTCTGGGGGCCCCCTCGCCTGTGAGGAGACCCCTGGTGTGTTTTATCTGGCGGGGATCGTCAGCTGGGGGATTGGCTGCGCTCAGGCTAAGAAACCCGGTGTGTACGCTCGCATCACCAGTCTGAAGGGCTGGATCCTGGATGTCATGTCCTCCCCTCCCCTCCCCACAACTGCCTCCTCCACCACAAGGACACCTGCCACCACCACTCATGTCCCCGGGACAATGGCTGGCCTCCCAGTCCTGGGGGTCACAGCCAGCAGACCCACCCTCCGGACCACCAGCAGGACAACCAGCCAACCCGCCAACAGGACTGCCAGTGCCGTGAGCACCACTGCCGGGGGGCAGACACCACTCCCCAATGCCTCGAGGACTACCAAGGACTCCCAGCTTCCAGGTACCGGGAGGAATGGGTGACCGTGTCGGTGGCAGGGGTCCGGCCTCAGTCTGTCAGGCTGCGGTCAGCATCCCACAGGCTGGGGCTTATGCTGCGACATTTACTGGCTCCCAGTCAGCAGGGCTGGTTTCTCCTGAAGCTGCTCTCCTTGGCATGCAGGCGGCCGCCTTCTCCCTCTGTCCTCACAGGGTCGTCCCTGTGTCCTGATCTCTTAGAAGAAATCCAGTCATATTGGATTAGGACCCACACCCAATGACCTCACTGTACTGTCTCCCCACAGCCACATTCTGATGTCCTGGAAATCAGAGCTTTAACTATGGCTTTTGTGGGGACACAAGTCTGCCCATCATGGTCCTGACAGCCAGGGACATGGGCATGGATGGGCACTGAATGAGCAGGCACTGAATGGGCAGACCTGCACCACCTAGTGGTGAATGTCTTAATCTGCAACCCCGGTCAGCTATTTTTTTTAAAAGGAAACTTAGGGGGGTACCTGGAGGAGTCCCTGACCAGGGTCTCCATGAGGGGAATTCTCCATCCACTCATCCCATGCTCATAAAGCCCCCCGCTGGGCCAGACCCCATGCTAAGCTTAGGTACAGCAGGGACCCAGAAGGTGGAGAAACAAACTCATAGCAGAATGGCACATAGGAGAGAGGACCAGGCAGGACGAAGCTGGGGCACAGGGCCAGCTGGTCTCCCAAGCTCCCATTATGGGCTGAGAGGGCATCTCACTGGCCAGTAGAGACACTGAGAGAGAATGTATCCCTGAGATCCTTCCATTCATGTCTAAAATGCTGAGTTCACTTTTATTAACTACTAGAGGCCCAGTGCATGTGCACTGGAGAGGGGGGTGGTGTCCCTCTGCCTAGCCTGCACCCTCTCCAATCTGGAACCCCTGGGGGAATGTCCAACTGCCGATTTAGGGATTGGGCCTAAACTGGCAGTCAGACATCCCTCTCACAATCCAGGACTGCTGACTCCCAACCACTCGCCTGCCTGCCTGCCTGATTGCCCCTAACCACTTCTGCCTGCCAGGCTGATCACCCCCAACCACTTCCCTGACAGCCCGATCAACACCTAACTGGTTGCCCCCAACTGTCCTCCCCTGCTGGCCATCTTGTGGTCATCATCTTGGGACCATATGGGGGTGGCTATCTTGTGTGAGGGTATGATGGTCAATTTGCATATTGCATCTTTACTATATAGCAATGGTTCTCAACCTGTGGGTCTCAACCCCTTTGGGGGTTGAACGACATTTTCACAGGGGTCGCCTAAGACCACCGGAAAACACAGGTATTTACATTATAATTCATAACAATAGCAAAATTACAGTTGTGAAGTATGGTTGGGGTCACCACAACATGAGGAACTGTATTAAAGGGTCGCAGCATTAGAAAGGTTGAGAACCACTGCTATATAGGATTAATCAGAACTATATAAAACTGCTGTATTTGTAGGTCAAAAATAAAGCCCCATCAGGTACAGGTGATTTCATGTGGCTTAAGCTAAGACTAAGTCAGCAGATGCCTGGGGGACCACAGAGAAAACACTCTGACTTCTGGATGACATGGGACTTGCCAGGTGCACCCCATGTTAGCGAACCTGCCCACTCTCCAGGCAGACCTGAACTTATGCTCTCATATCCAGATTCTGGGGACCATGTCTGGGCTGCTTTCACTCAGATGGGGAGGCGGGGAGCATGCTGCTCTGGTGAGCTCCCAAAGAGGGAAGATGCTCAGCACACAGGCTGCTGGTCTCTGCAGACTGCACCCACCTTCCTCCTCACTTCGAACTTCCCCAAAACTTCCCACTGCCCCAAGTCTCCCGTCATCTTCACGGTGGCTCCTTGCAGAAATTGATCCAGGGAGCGGTCTCTGCCTCTTTCCTCCATCATCAGTCCCCCTCAGCTCCATTGTCCTTCAGATTGGTATGGGCAGGGGTGTGTGTGCATAACTTAATCCCATACCAGAGAAGTTTGGGGAAAACTCCCCATAATCCCACTGCTCTGTCATATCCTTCATGACATGTCATGAGGGTTCTTACCTTTCCCCCTGCACATGGTCAGGCAGTGGCCTGGCTCCATCAGCCTGTCACCCAACACAGACCTGAACCCACCAGGCCAGATTCATGTCTCGGCAGCAAGGCAGCCGCACACCAGAGGAACCAGGGACTGGTCACCAAACAAAGCAAACCCGGTCGGTCGTCAGGAGGTCAGGATCTGGGGGCGGAGTGCTGTGTAGGTGACCTTGAGATGAAGCAGGGTTTTCATTGGCTCAGACCAAGTGCCAAGGGCTGGATGTGGGTTCAGAGGGCGGGAAGGACTTGGGTCCTGTCTCCTTGGGAATCACAGTTAAAATAGAGGTGACATGAGTCTAGAACCCCCTTATCTGAACCCTGCACCTGGACTGGAAATCGAGGCAAAGTTTTGGGATTTAGGTCCTCCAAACCCAAGGGGGACTTTTCCTTCACAGCATTTCCTGCCAGTCTGGTTCGGGGCACAGGGTTTCCAGCAGGGGCACTCAGAGGACAGGGGTGTGTGATACTTTACAACTAGCTGTAACTGTTCTTGGGAGCAAGTTTAACTCCCCAGCTAGCTTCATCTGGTTCTGGCCTTTAGCCTGATGATTTACATGTTTCCAGTAGCTACGGGCGTCCGCTGTGGGAACAGGGTTTCCAGGAAAGGGAGCACAGCTTCTGCCAGATTCCCCAGTCCCTTGGGTCCTGGGCAAGGTCCAGATAGTGTCAGGAGGGTGGAGGCGGTGGGGTTAGCAGAGATGGGCAGGTGGCCTCTCATCTCCTCATCTCTTCTTCCAGCTGAGGCCAGAGCGGGCACCTTTCCTCAGTCTGGAGGGTGATGGAGGCCGCTGGGTGGTGGGAGAGGCTGGGAAGGGGCAGCTCCAAATGGCCCTGTGGGACCAGGTGGGTAGGAGTGCCCTTGATGCGTGATAGTGAGTCCCTGCAGCACCCTCTTGACACCATCCTGTGCTTTCTATAGTTGTGTTCTGAGGGTGCACCTTGTGCTAGGGGTGAGGGGTGTCACAGCACAGGGTGTCTGGGAAGACAAACTAGCACAGGAGCTAGTGGGCAAGCAAAGCAGGGGCCTCCTGGCATGCTAAGGAGTGTGGGAAGATCTGAGCCAGCAGAGGACCCAGCTCCTAAGGGACTGAGATGCCTGGGAAGGTGTGGTGGTGGGAGAGGACATTATCTTGGTCCCCATCTGGGGAGGGGGCATGGCCCCAAAGCTGAGGTTGTAGGAAACATACTTAAATGCATTTAGAATATTAGAGAAAAGCCTGGAGGAGGCGTGTTTGCAGAACAAGCACTAAGTCCAGTGTTTGGGCGGAGTTTTTTCCAGGCGGGCCCCCCACCCCACTCAAGGGGCAGCGTGAGACACTGCATCTGCCCAATGCCCTATGCCCGCTCTCCCGCAGACTGCGGCCTGGCACCCATGGCATCGCTGACCAGGATCGTGGGCGGCAGCGCCGCAGGCCAGGGGGAGTGGCCGTGGCAGGTGAGCCTGTGGCTGCGGCGCCGGGAGCACCGCTGCGGGGCCGTGCTGGTGGCTGAGAGGTGGCTGCTGTCTGCTGCACACTGCTTTGACGTGTGAGTCTCGTCTGCCCCCAATGCCCCCACCCATTGGTGGTTTGCCAGAAATGACTTGACCCCAAAACTTACGGTCATGCCCCCACCCCACCACTGCTGTCCTTAGTCCGTGCAGCCCACCCCTGCCCACTCATCACACGGGGCTTCAGGGATTCAATCCTATACACACACACACACACACACACACCCTGCCACACACCTCCCGCCCCAAACCCCAGGGTTGCAGCCTCTTGCAGTCCAGGGCCCAGCTTGGTGGTACATGGGGTCTCCATTCTCCAAAGGCCACACACTGGGGAGTCCCCTTCATAGCAGGCTGCTCAATAGGGTGGAATAGGCCAGGGGCCCTCCCCCCTTGGAGACACCCAGTTCTTGTGCACTCTGCACACTGCAGACAGGGTCAAAGGGAGTGGGCAGGAACCCTCTGGCCAGCAGAGCCCTCCCTAATACTGGGCAGAAACAGGTAATTTCTGACGTTACCTCATTGCCGTGAGTGCAAGGCCCCCTCGTTGTCCTAGGAGGAAGGGATGATTCATCCCCATATCCATGAGCAACACAGGGCTCAGAGGCTGAGTGCCCTGCCAAAGGTCCCTACCAACCCCCTGGGGCACAGGCAAGGACAAGCCACAGGCCTATGGGGCAGAGTCCAGAGGAGCCACAGGCAGGTGGTGACTGGAGTGTGGGGATCCAGGACACCTGTCCCCACGTACCCTACAGCTATGGAGACCCCAAGCAGTGGGTGGCCTTTCTGGGCACACCATTCCTAAGTGGTGCTGATGGGCAGCTGGAGCGCGTGGCACGCATCTACAAACACCCCTTCTACAACCTCTACACACTCGACTATGATGTGGCGCTGCTGGAGTTGGTAGGGCCTGTGCACCGAAGCCGCCTGGTTCAGCCTATCTGCCTACCTGAGCCTGCACCCCGGCCCCCCAATGGGGCACGCTGTGTAATCACCGGCTGGGGCTCTGTTCGAGAGGGAGGTAGGCAAGTCCAATATTCGAAGCCAGACCCGCCCCCTCAGGGGTTATGGGTCTGGTATGGGGGCATCAGGAAAGCCTCCAGCCTGGTCCCTCATGGCCTACTGCCCGTTTCACCCACAGGCTCCATGGCACGGCAACTGCAGAAAGCGGCTGTGCGCCTCCTCAGTGAGCAGGCCTGCCGCCGCTACTACCCAGTGCAGATCAGCAGCCGCATGTTGTGTGCCGGCTTCCCACAGGGTGGCGTGGACAGCTGTTCAGTGAGCACAATTTAAAATTGAAATGGTGTTCTGCCGGGGTAAGGGAGAGCCAGGTTCTGGTTGCTCTAAAGCCCACAGCCAGGACCTACTCTTTGATGCAAACTTAAGCTGATCAAGCAGGAACCTTTTCACCCTCAGATGTTTCAATGGACCACTATTTATTGGGCACCCATTACGAGCCAGTTCCCACCCCACATCCTAACTGCAGTGGCCGCTGTTGACTAAGGAGTTTGCCGACCACTGTACTAGGGAACCTGTGGCAGGTGCTCACAAATGCTGCCAGACAGATGAGAGGCTTATCCTGGCATTCAGTGTATTTCCCAGACAGTAAAAGTGAAGCTCACAGGGCTATTTACTTGGGGTCACATAGGGAGCCCAGGAGACACTCCTGTGGTGGCCAGCCACCCAAGGTGTGCAGACTGGGTCAATCCTCTCTCGCCCAAGGGTTGCTATGGGGAGGAGGGGGAAACTGGCCTGCTCTCTCTGAGTGCCTTTCCTCTCTCTTCCCCTCAGGGTGATGCTGGGGGACCTCTGGCCTGCAGGGAACCCTCTGGCCAGTGGGTGTTAACTGGGGTCACCAGCTGGGGCTATGGCTGCGGGCGACCTCACTTCCCAGGTGTCTATACCCGGGTGGCTGCTGTGAGAGGCTGGATCACACAGAACATCCAGGAGTGACCACCCCATGACTGTCCAGGCCTGGGAGGACAAGACAGTAGTAACCAACCAGCCAGCAGTCCGAGAAGGGGGTCCAATCCATATGGTGGGCGGGGAGTGCTGCGGGCAGTGGAAGTACAGTTTTACTGTATCTTTTGTTCCAATAAAAAGCCCTTTGTCCCTAACTTACTGGCTCACACACTTGCACATCACAGCAAGAAATACTTGACTGCCCATGACCCAGGCCTAAAGTTGGGATGAAAGATGGGTGGGGTGAGGTAGCAAGACCTCCCAGGAAGAGGACTGCCATAACCCCAGCCTTTGGGGCTGGGGTTCAGCCTCATCTTCAAGGTTCCTTTTGCGTCATCCAGAGAACCAGTAGCAAGCGCCCAGGTCGAAAATAGGGGGTGGGGAGGGTGGGAACAGAGACTGATGCTCAGTCTGGGCAGGGGACCCAGGTACCCCAGACACAGGCCTCCTTCAGGGAAGACACACAGGACTCTCTCCACCCCTCCCTCATCCATTTATTTGTTAGCCTACCCACAGGTCACAGCTCAGGTGGGGTCTGACCATATCCCCACACTCCAGGGCACACCAAGAAAGGTGCCACAGCGCTGCCAGCACTTTGGGAAGACCCAGGGTCCCCAAGTCCCCAACTACACTCGCCGGCAGGTGGAGGTAGGTCTGACCAGGGGGAGGGGGACAAAAATTCCAAGTGTCCCAGCACCAGTCTCATCCTCATAAACCATGGGCAGGCAGCACGCACACGCTGGCCCCTGCCTCACAAAGCACATTTATGGAAACCGAACACGGGTGGGGCGGCCCACTGGCTTGGCCAGGCACCGCATTTCCCGATCACATGTTGGCTCGTTCTCGCTGCAACCGTGAGTTGTAGGCGCGGGATACGGTGTTCCAGGCGTCCATATAGCGGTCCATGCACATGGCTATGCATTTCTGGGGGAGGCGAGGAAAGCGCAGGGATCAGCTCAGGATTTCCCTAACTCGCGCCCCTCACTCCGGTCAGCGGACTGCGCACGCGCAGCGGTTCCACCAAGCCGCCCCCTTAATTGGCGCACGCGCAGAAGCCTCTCGCCAATCCGAGCCCAAGACCCACGCCAGCCCCAAGGGTCTCACCTGCTCCGAATTGTCCAGAGAGCCCCCCGGCTTCCCGATGCACTTCCGGAAGCACTTGTCCGTCATCCTCTGTGGGGACATGCGAACCCCCAGCCGTTACGCCCGCCTCCGGGCAGCCCCCGCGGCCCGCGGCCCCCGCCCCCAGACCGGCCCCGGACCTGCAGCAGCTCCTGCGCGTTGGCCACGGCGATCTGCACCTTCACCTGCTCCATGATAAGCCCGGGGTCCAGCTTGCCGCTGCCGGAGCCGCCGAAGTCCGAGCTGAAGCTATCCATAACTCCGCAAAGTCAACCGGCTCGCGGCCGCGTGCGCCGACCCGTACCTGCGCCGGAAGTCGGCGGCGCAGGGGCCCACGGGAAATGGAGTCTAGGCGCGCTGGGGGCGGGGCGACGGTCCCGACCACGATGCCCACACGCCCGCGGTGGCGCTGGGAGCTGAGGTCTCGCGTAGATGCGGGGCGGCGGGCTGCGCCGGGAGCCGGGGCCTCCGACCGGCCGCTGGGGGCGGCGTTCCGAGCTCAGGCCCCGCCCCCAGCCCCGCCCACCGCGCGTGCGGAGCGGGAGGCGGCGGCCGGTGTCCTGGGCCCGGCGCACGGGGAGTGAGTGGGGCTGGGCAGAGCCCCAGGCGCCTCAGGAGTTGGAGCAGGCCGGCGCTGCGAGGAGCGCGCTAGAAAGACAACGCCGGGAAGTACGGTGGCAGGCACGGCCCGGGGAGCAGGTCAGGAAGGGGAGCCTGCCTGCACCCGCCGGGGGCACTGAAAGTGAGCCCGTGGGGCTTAAGCCCTTGTTGGCCCGGAGAGAGAGGGCACCGGCCGGAAAGCGGCTCCTTGTGGTAACTGAGCTTGAGGCGGCACCAGCGTCTGGCTGCCTTTGCTTGCAGGGACCTCTCGCCCCCATGCTGCGTTTGAGGGCAAAGCTGCGGAGTGAGTCCGCCGGCTGGAGGCTGGGACCTCTTCCTCACTCCCCGACCAACTGTGTGGACTAGAGGGCGTGTTCGGAAGGCGCACTTCTCTCCGTGAGTTCTGTGTCTCCCACTCCGTGCCAGTGCTTGAAAGAAAGAAAGAAAGAAAGAGATTTCTACCCGATTTTACCCAAGGCTTAGAGCGCCGGCCGAGGCCTGAAGGGTCGCGGGTTCGATTCCCGCCAAGGGCTCGGCGTGGGACAGACAGGCCGCGTGCGGGAGGCAACCAATTGATGTCTCTCTCGCTTCCTTGTTTCTCTGTCTCTCCCCGACCCTTCCACTCGCTCTAAAAATCAGTGGGGGGGAGGGGGGAGGGGGAGGATATCCTCAGGTGAGGATTGAAAAAAAAATTTTTTTAATTGAAGTACATGTTAAGTGATGTCAGAGAGAATAAGCTTTTCAGTTTAACTATCTATGAGGATAACACTTCATGGAATTTTGAAAGTTAGCGGTTCTGTAAATTGCATTATTGGAGTTAAGTGTGCTGTATGATGGATTGGTGTTTTCTTTGAGGCAGAGGGAAAATTGGGGAATAACCTGACTTTATTAGCAGCTGGCCTTAGCTTCTCAATCATTGACCCAGAAATACATTTCATCCAGAGAGTTGACTTCCCGGCAGACAAGTCTGTTGTGCCATAGCAGCACCATTCTGGAACCCGCTGGCTCGGCCAGGCACCGCATTTCCCGATCACGTGTTGGCTCTCAGTTTATTAGATCCTGTAGAGAGCATCTACCTCAGCCCAGACGGTGCAGTGAGAGTAATAGATTGATGAGAATGTGCTAAATTGGTAAAGAAAGCGAGTTCTCCCTTTTCACCTGTGACGTCAGGATGATGTATTGAAAGGGGAAGAGTATTGATTTTTCTTTTTTATTCCCATCCGTCTCCCTTCTCTTTGGCAACCATCAGCTTGTACTCTGCACTAACGAATCTGTTTTGTTACACATTTGTTTTTATTTTATTTTTTTAGTATATTTTATTGATTTTTCACAGAGAGGAAGGAAGAGGGATAGAGAGCCAAAAACATCGATGAGAGAGAAACATCGATCAGCCGCCTCCTGCACACCCTCCACTGGGGATGTGCCCGAAACCAAGGTACATGCCCTTGACTGGAATCAAACCTGACACCCTTCAGTCCGCAGGCCAACACTATCCACTGAGCCAAATGGGTTAAGCCTGCATTTTTTTTTTTTTAAGATTCTACATATATGTTAAGTCATACCAAATTTGTCTTTGTCATTCTGACTTCTTTTACTTAGCATAGTACCCTAAGGTCCATCCATGTTGTTGCAAATGGTAAGATTTCATTCTTTTTATGGCTGAGTAATATTCCAATTTTATTTTCACACATCACAGTACAAATGAAAATTGTGTTTCATTGTGTCACTACTCCCTTCCAAAACTATCCTCTTTGATAGGAAAAGGGAGTGAATCTTCTTGGTCTTGCTGTTAGAAAACACCCAGAGTTGCCGCACTTCGGTCCCTTGGTGAAATAGAACAAGAAACTGATAGAAAGAGGCTCCCTCTCTCCTTACCTGTCTGGTCGAGTCATCCCTGGACGAGTGGGCACCATCAGGAGGTGGGCGGGAGGTCTCAGCACTTGGGGCCCAGGCATCCTTGGCATGTGCCCTCCCAGAGGCGGCCTCATTCCAGGAGCAGGTCCCCACTGGCATCATCCCAGGAGGCAGAGGGCCCACTGGCATCATGGGAAGGCCCCATACGGGGTGCTGGCGTTCTACCAGGGCGAGAAGGACCTGGAAGACTCAGGGAGGTGGGATCATTGCCCCTGCAGGAGGAGCGGAGCGGAGGTACCCTTCCTTGCTGAAATGCTGCAGTCGTTTTTTCAGTCGTGCTCCTGCATTCATTTCTGATCGTCGTCTTTCACATTCTGTTTCCTGCCGCTGCAGGATGTCTTTCTCACAGACGGAGAGGCATGGGTGAGGTAAGGTATGGCAGTAGTCGCCATAACACTCGGGCAACTCTGTTCCTTGTACCGCCTCTTTTTTTTGTCCTCTTTCCCCCCCGCTTGACCCCTTATAGCCTGTGCCCATCCCCCGCCCCGCCTCAGGCCTTCACGACCCTATTGTCCATGTCCATGGGTTATGCACACATGCATACAAGTTCTTCAGTTGGTTCCCCACCCCACCCCCACCTTCCCTCTGAGATTCCATAGTCTGTTCCATGCTTCTGTTGTCTCAATTTTGTTCAACAGTTCATTTTGTTCATTAGATTCCACATATGAGAAAGATCCTGTGATACTTGATTTTTCTCTGACTGGCTTATTTCACTTAACACAATACTCTCTAGGCCCCTCCATGCTGTCTCAAAGGGTAAGAGATCCTTCCTTTTTAATGCTGCATAGTATTCCATGGTGTAACTGTACCACAGCTTTTTTTTTTTTTTAATTGATTTCAGAGAGGAAGGGAGAGGGAGAGAGAGACAGAGAGAGCATCATGGATTGCTGCCTCTTGCACTCCCCCATTGGGGATTGAAGCCTGCAACCTGGTGATGATGTGCCCTGACCATGGAATCCAACATGACCTCTGGGTTCATAGGTCGATGCTCAGATCACTGAGCCACCATGGCCAGGCTTACCACAGTTTTTTATCCACTCAGCTATCGACGGGCACTTGGGCTGTTTCTAGATCTTAGCTGTTATAAATTGTGCTGCTATGAACTGTATTTCCTCTTTATCTAATTTCTATCAATTGGTACTTAGGTTGCTTCCATAACGTACCTCTTGTAAATAATGCTGCAATGAACATAGGGATGCTTACGTCTTTTGAAATTAGCGTTGTTTTTTTCCTTTGGATAAATACCTCCAAGTAGAATTGTTGGATTGTGTGGCAGCTGTATTTTTTTTTTTTTTTTTTTTTAATATGGAACGCTTCACGAATTTGTGTGTCATCCTTGTGCAAGGGCCATGCTAATCTTCTCTGTATCGTTCCAATTTTAGTATATTAGTATGTGCTGCCGATGCCAGCACGGCAGCTGTATTCTCTTAACTTAAATATTTTGTGTGTGTGTGTGTGTGTGTGTGTGTGTGTGTGTATATATATATATTGACCTATTTATTTCAGGGTGAGAGAGGGAGAGAGAGATAGAAGCATCAATGATGAGAGAGAATCATTGATTGGCTGCCTCCTGCACACCCTCTACTAGGCATGGAGCCTACAACCCAGGCATGTGCCCTGACCAGGAATTTAACTGGGACCTCCTGGTTCCTAGGCTAATGCTCAACCACTGAGCAACACTGGCCAGGCTTTAACTTTTAATTTTTCTTTTTTTTTTTAAACTTTATTGTTTAGAGTATTACAGATATCCCTCTTTTTTCCCCTCATTGCCCCCCTCCACCCAGTTCCTGCCCCACCCCAGGCCTTCACCACCCTATTGTCTGTGTCCATAGGTAATGCATATCCTATATAATAAAAGGTAATATACAAATCGACCGAACAGCAGAAAGACCAGTCGTTATAACACACATTGACCACCAGAGGGCAGACACTCAATGCAGGAGCTGCCCCCTCGTGGTCAGTGCATTCCCATGGAGGGAGTGCCGTTCCGCCAGAAGCCCTGAGCTGGGCTCACAGCTGGCGAATGCAGGGGTGGGAGCCTCTCCCGCCTCTGGCAGCACTAAGGATGTCCGGCTGTGGCTTGGGCCCCAGGGGAGCGGCCTACGCCATCAGTTGGACATCCCGGAGGGCTCCCAGACTGCAAGAGGGCGCAGGCCAGGCTGAGGGGAGTGCAGAAATGTGCACTGGGCCTCTAGTAAGCATGTAAGATCTTTGGTTAATCTCTTCCAACCTCCCCACCCCTTCCCTCAGAGACTTATGAGTCTGTTCCATGTTTCCATGCCTCTGATTCTTTTTATTAGATTTCTTATTTGTTTGTTTTGATTTTTAGATTTGTTTTTAGATACGTGTTTATTGCTACTTTATTGTTTATCTTTTTTTAATCTTTTTCTCCTCTCTCTTCCCCTCCTCCTTCTTTCTTCTTTCTCTTCTTAAAGAGTACTCTTCAGCATTTCATATAATACTGATTTGATGGTGATGCACTCCTTTAGCTTTTTCTTATCTGTGAAGCTCTTTATCTGCCCTTCAATTCTGAATGATAGCTTTGCTGGGTAGAGTAATCTTGGTTATAGGTTCTTGCTATTCATCACTGAATATTTCTTGTCACTCCCTTCTGGCCTGCATAATTTCTGTTGAAAAATTAGCTGACATCATATGTATGCTTCCTTGTAGATAACTACTTTTCTCTTGCTGCTTTTAATTTTCTCTTGGGCCCTAACTGGTTTGACTTAGTTGATAGAGCATCGGCCTATGGACTGAAGGGTCCCGGGTTCGATTCCAGTAAAGGGCATGTACCTTGGTGGTGAGCCTGATCCCCAGTAGGGGGTATGCAGGAGGGAGCTGATTAATGATTCTCTCTCATCGATGTTTCTAACTCTTTCTCTGTAAAAATCAATAAAATATATGTAAAAAAAAAAAAAGAAAACATTGATAAAGAAAGCCTACAGGGACTGCTTTAAAAAAAAGATTCTCTTTTTGTCTTTTGCTCTTGGCATTTTAATTATGATGTGTCTTGGTATGGTCCTCTTTGGATGCCTCTTGTTTGCGACTGTGCTTCCTGGACTTGTAAGTCTATTTCTTTCATCAGGTAGGGCAGTTATCGGCAAACTGTGGCTCGCGAGCCACATGCAGCTCTTTGGCCCCTTGAGTGTGGCTCTTCTACAAAATACCATGTGGGGGTGCACACATTCAGTGCGATTGAAACTTCATGGCCCATGCACTGTTTCCAGCCTGGAGGCCCTTGGCGACTCTATTTTGAAGAAGTGGTGTTCGAACACTCAAAGGGCCAAAGAGCCACATGTGGCTTGTGAGCCGCAGTTTGCCGACCACTGAGGTAGGGGAAGTTTTCTGTCATTATTTCTTCAAATAGGTTTTCAATATCTTGCTCTCTCTCTTCTCCTGGCATCCTCATAATGCAAATATTGGTATGCTTGAAATTATCCCAGAGACTCCTTACACTAACTTCATATTTTTGTGTTCTTTTTATTTTTTTCCTCTTCTGACTGGGTATTTTTTTGCTTCCTCATATTCCAAATCGTTGATTTAATTTTCTGAATCCTCTACTGTTGAATCCCTGTAAGCTATTCTTTATTTCAGTTAGTGTATGATTAATTTCCAACTGGTCTTTTTTCATGTCTTTGACATTCTAAGATCCTTGAAAGTCTCATTAAGTCCCTTGAAGCTGTCATTAAGATCCTTGAGTAAACGTATAACCATTGTTTTGAACTCTGTATCCAGTAGCTTGCTTGCTTCCGTTTCTTTTATGTGTGACATGTTTGTCTCCACATTTGGCTGCTTCCTGGTGTTTGTTTCTGTGTATTAGGGTAGAGCTGTTATGTCTCTTGGAGTTGGTAGTGGGCCTTGTGTAATAGGTGTAGTGTAGGGCCCAGTGGCTCAGCCTCCCAGTCACCTGAGTTGGGCACTCTAGGTGTGCCCCTATGTGGGCTGTGTGCACAGTCTTGGAGTTGAGCATCGATTGGTGTTGGTGTCATTGGGAGGAATTGGCCTCCATTGCAGTTGGCTGTGAGGACCATTGTGTCTACAAGGGAAAAACTGCTGTGCAGGAGATACGTCCTCGGTGGAGCAGGACTCTTCAGTGGGGCGTTGGTGCTCACTGAGCCTGCCCCTTGTGGATGTGTAGAGTTGTAATCTGGTATGGTCCGAAGCTGTGTCCTGGGTACACTGTCTCTGCGGCCTCCCTGGGGCCACCTGGCAGATGCCTGCTATTTGTATTGGGCGAGGAAGTGCCCAGGTGGGGCGCAGCGTGAGGCAAGGCAGGCTGGTGCTGGGTAGTGGGCCTTTCATTGGTAGGTTTGGGGCATGCTGACCCCAGTTGCTGCTTGTCTAACATGATAAGCGCCATGTCACTCACTGGTGGCTGACAAAACAGGCTGGGCACTTAACGTGTTAGCACAGTGTGAAGCCTGAGACAGGACAGGCCATTCATATGGAAAAGCAGCTACAAACAGCTTGGGTGGGCCTGTGAATTGGGTTGGGTGAGAGTCTCGGAATCACCAGGGCCAAGCCAACCATGTGGGCCACACTGATGGAAACTCAGATATGGCCGTCAGTCTGCTCTATAACACGGGGCTGGTGCGGGGGAGGTTGGGGGAGGGATCCCAGCATGGAAACAGTGACCCCTGTGGGCATCCTGTCTGGGAGAAAGCTGCCCCTGAGTGCCTGCCCCAATGCCAGACAATGCAGTTCCTCCCTGTGTGTCCCTGGATTTCCCCAAAGCCATGGCCCGAGGAATCGTGACCGTGTAAGCTCATTTGTGGGCTGTTTAAGAGAACACCTGCGATTCCATCAGCCACAATCCCCACTGGTTCTTACAGCCCCAAGTTACGGGGACTTACTCTTCCCAGCTCTGGAACCCTGGGCTCGGGGGCTGGGATCCCCTGCTTCTCAGTGGAGGCCCTGGAGATCTCCCTCCTGATTAAAAAAATGTCATACATGGGTGTCAACCCAGCCCTTAATCGCCTCCTCCCCTCCTACCAGCCTCTTTTTCTTCGTTACTTTTCTAGTTGTAGGACTTCCATTCAGGCAAGATTTCAATTGGTTCTGAATGATGGTTGTTCTGTATTTTAGTTGTAATTTTGATATGGTTGTGGGAGGTAGTAACGGCATTTACCTACATTGCCATCTTGGTTTCTTCTAATTTCATTTTTCAATTACAGTTGACAGTCAATATTAGTTTCAGGTGTCCTTTTCACCCATCTCCTCAAACCCCTCCTTTCTGGCAAACCTGTTTGTTCTCTGTCTGTGAGTCTGCATCCTTTGTCATAGATAAAAGGCCTGTATTAGGGATGATGTATTTCTGGGCTTTCTGTCCTATTGATCTGTATGTCTGTTTTTATGCCAGCACCATACTGTTTCATTGTAGCTTTATTGTTTGGTATCAGGGATTGTGAGAGCTCCCACTTTGTTCTTTCTCCCGATTTCTTTGGATGTTCGGGGTCTTTTGTGATTCCATTTAAGTGTTAGGATCAGTTATTCTAATTCTTTGTATGTATAAGAATGTGTGCGTGCATGTGTCCAAGTGAATCTCATTCGTTTGGTAAACCAAACCAAACTCTCTGGCCAGTATCAGAACATCACAAGTCTTGTAAGTGGCCTGCAGGTTTCTCTGCCTACTTCAGCCTCACAGCTGAGCGCCATCCTGGATGGACCAATTGAATATGCATCAAGTTTCCTCCTCCTGCTGTATTTCCCATTTCATTTGTTGTACTCTTCAGGTTTGCTTGGTGCTTTCTTATACTTTCTCTTTGTTGACATTCTCCCTAGATACTTCTCCAGTTTCTTTAAATTCTTTATTATGAGAATTTAAAGAAACTGGAGAAGTATCTAGGGAGAATATGACTGTTTATTATGAATATGACTGTTTCTTTAAATTCTTTATGCCAAATTACTTATTTCCATTTCCTTACCATGTTTTTCTTGTTCCTTTGAAAGTTATATTTTTTAAATATATTTTATTGATTTTATTTTTTACAGAAAGGAAGGGAGAGGGATAGAGAGTTAGAAACATCAATGAGAGAGACATCGACCAGCTGCCTCCTGCACGCCCCACACTGGAGATGTGCCCGCAACCAAGGTACATGGCTTTGACCGGAATCGAACCTGGGACCTTTTAATCCACAGGCCGACGCTCAATCCACTGAGCCAAACTGGTTTCGGCTTTGAAAGATATTTTTTCTTTTCATTTTGTTTAACTGTGTATGAAGTTTTTAAGAATTAGACAAGCCCTAGCTGGTTTGGCTCAATGGATAGAGCACGGGCCTGGGAACTGAAAGGTCCCTAGTTCAGTTCCAGTCAAGGGCATATGCCTGGGTTGCGGGCTCGATCCCCAGTAAGGGACATGCAGAAGGCAGCCAATTAATGATTCTTTCTCATCATTGATGTTTCTCTCTCTCTCCCTCTCCCTTCCTCTCTGAAATCAATCAATTAAATAAATAAATAAATAAATAAATAAGAGTTAGACAAAATAGCCCTAGCCATTTATTTGGCTCAGCGAGTAGAGTGTAGGCCTGTAGACTGAAGGGTCCCGGATTTGAATCTGGCCAAGGGCATGTACCTTGGTTGCAGGCTCAATCCTTGGCCCAGGTCCTGGTTGGGGAGCATGTGGGAGGCAGCCAGTCCATGTTTCTCTCACATCAATATTTGTCTTTCCCTCTCTCTAAAAATCAATGGAAAAATATCCTCTGGCGAGAATTAACAAAAAGGAAAGAAAAAAGAATTAGACAAAATAGTGCTCTCTCCCAGGCATGGAAAAGTGTTTTGATGTAGTAGACTGTGTGGGCTGCGTGTGCCAAGGGTTTTGGCAAGTCAGTAGGAGGTGAGCTGGCGCCTCAGGATCGGCCCTGGGGTAGGGAGGACAGGTATGTGTAGTAATGGTGTGATCCCACTTGTTCCCTTTGTTCAGGCCAAAACAGGCTCATGAAATAGAAGACCGGAACAAACCCCTGGCTTGAGCCCCCACCTCTCCAGCCTTCTCTTTGTTTATCTCCTTGTACAGGAAGTGGCATGTGTAGGTTATGGCTGTCAGGGGTTTGGGCAGTTGGTAGGAGCCTAGCAGGTACCTAAGCATCAATCTCAGGGAGGCCCGGGGCCCTGACGTCCCTTTGTTCGGCGGCAGCTGGGAAACAGGGCAGCGCTCCCCTGCGCCTATGCAGGTGGAGGCCAGGAGCAGTGGTGCTCACCGCAGGGGCTCCCAGCTTTCTGCTCATCTCTGCCTTGTCTGTCAGAAACCACTGGTCCAGCCCTCGGTTGTCTCTGGGATAAGTAACTGTTGTGTCTTTGAGTTTGCTCCTGGGAGGGGTGACATCAGTAGGACCCTCCCTGCCCTGCCCCATCCCGACACCCCTCTAGTGAGTCTTTCTGGGAAGAAGCCCATTGGCATTTTAGCAGTTGGGCTTCAGAAACCTGGCTTCAAAGTAAGCTCAGGGGCACAACTTAAAAGCAAAATGTTTATTGGAGTGTTGTACAAAAACGTTTCCAGTCAGAAAATGTGTATTACAAAGCATTGGAGGGGGAAGAAAGACCACACATTTGGCATGCACCTTAAAAACCACCAATATACATCTGAAAGGAAAGTGCAGACCCCACCCCCGCCCCCACCCCACCCCGCAGTTCTGGAAGCCTACTCTCTCCCCGACGGTCGGAAAACCTGGTGGGCAGTGCTGCTGGCCTGAAGGAAGGTTAGTCCTGCGGATATGCTCATTTGAACACAACTGCAGGGTCTCCTGTCCGTCTCAGCTGGGAAACTAGCTGAGTGATCACGTCCTAGGTGGGCGCCCAGGCCTGGGCCCTAGACTCGGTGACTCCGGCAGACACTTCCCTGCATGCCACCCCTCACCGCTGCTAGGGGCCCCGCCGGCCTGGTTTTTCTCTGGGACCAGTGCTGGGTTCAGTCACATGATAAGGGCTCAGATAGAGAATCACTTCTGCATCATTGTAAGTGGCTTAAAGCTAAGCTTATTTAAGGACACATGCACCATTTCCCAGGCCATGGCAAGCAACTTCACATTGATTTCTGCCCCCTGGTTCCAAACACTTCATTACTGATGAGTTCACCCCCAGGTCCAGATGACTCTTCCCCCCTGGACCACTTCCCAGCTCCACCCAAGGCCTCTGCCAAGCACTAGGGGGGGCCCTCTCCCTTTCTGTCCATGAGCTTATAACAGAGAATGACTGTTAGCAAACCACAGACCCAAATTCAAGGATAGTCTTGATTTCCCAAAAATGTCATTGCCCCTTTTGTCTAGGGTTGGGGGTATATACACAACTCCAGTCTCAGGAGCCCTGCCAGCACTCCCAGGAAAGGTTTAGGTGGGGTACAGGGTGCTGCATTGCCAGGCTGGCAAGCTCTCTGGGGCCCACCAGACCCTTCTGTGAGTTGTCCTGGTGGCACACTTCCCTCCTAGGCCTGGGAACGTAGAGTGGCCACGGGAGGGACCCAAATGTAAAGCGAGGGCTCTGGGTGAACTCTGAACACAACACATTTAGGTTGTCGGGTTCCACTGACATGGGCTCTGGTCTCCACCCCTCCTCAGTATAAGCAATTCCCAAGGAAAGCCAGGCCTGGGGGGCAGTGCACAGGGCAAATGGGCAGGTGTGCTTCTCCCAGCCAAGGGAACCACAGGGCCAGCCACTAGGGTGCTCTGAGACTGCAGCCCAGGCTCATAGCTGCCCTTTCTGAAAAAGTATGCCATCTGTGGGCTCAGAGCTCACTGGGACAGGCTCCCTGGGGGAGTGTCCCCATGACTGGCCCGAGCCATGGAAGCAGGATCGGCAATCTGAGTACTGACCAATGTAAAAAAATAAATATCCATTAAAAAAATAACTTCTGTGTATCTAGGTGGGGGGTGTAAACGGTAGGCTAATGCAGAGAGGGTCACTAGGCAGCCAGAAGCTGGCCTGTGACATGGAACCACCCTAAAGGGGTCAGCTGGCAGTGGCCTGAGGAACTATTTCCACAAGAGTTACAGATAGAAGCAAGAATAGTGATATATATGCAGAATACAGTGTGTCCACAAAAGATGTATACACTGTAATAGCTGATACCTAATTTCAAAAATGTGTTTTAATAAACACTGCCTTTATAATTATTCAAAATGTGTATACATTTTTTGGGGTCACCCTATATATATATGTATATGAGAAGGCGGGAAGCTGGCATTCAGCCCCGGCACAAGGTGTAGGAGGGCGGGGGGGCATCCAATGGCTCACCCTGAAGTCAGTGTCTTCATGACAGGAGGGCACAACGTAGTTACACATGGACATGGTTCTAAAACCTGAGGCGTTTGTCCCCTCACTTCATCTGGTTACCAGTCTTGGATTGAAAGTGTTCCTTCTCTCCTGTCCTACTGGTCTTGTTCCAGAAATGCATGGGTTAGGCAGCCATAATGGGAAAAAGGAGCCCCCCATCCAGGTGGAAAACCCTACCTGTCACCCAGCACCTTCAGAGCAGGAGTTGCAACAACCCTAAAGCCAGGCAGACAGTAAAACCTGTGACTCCCAAGAGCTCCCAAACCACCAAACCCACTAGGGACACCCCTATCCCACCAGGCTGGTACCTGGATTCTGATTTTGGTTTTTAAAAGCTTAACACAAAGGACAACTACAGAATTCCTGCAGCTTCTCTGCCATCCCGTTAAGACCGGGGATGGAGGGGCAGCACATGGGACCCTCCAGCCTCCAAAACCAAACCCATCAGCCATTAGGTTCCTGGGCCTGGAGTTCAACCCATGGGAAATGGGCACCAAAAGACTCCTGGACAGTAGTTGGAGGGAGGGTCCATAGAAACCCACTGATAGAATAGAGACCCATCCCACATTCTGGCAGTTTGCTTAAAAATTCTCTAGAAATGTATGAAGGACTGAAGAAAGCCAGTGATACAAAAATAGTCTTCAGTGGCTCTCGGGAAAGATGTGATGAGGCGTGTTCTATTCACATCACGCGGCAGCCTCTGGAGGTGGTCCTGGGGTCTCCCTGGAGGGAAGGACAGCAGCAGTCACGTGGGGCTGGTGGCCTCCAACCCCACCAGGGAAGGGCTGGGCCACCTCAGGAAGACCAGCCCCCAACAGGATGACAGGGCTAATGGCGTCAGCCACAACTGTCCCTGTTCCAGAACCTTCCATGTCTCCTGTTTTCAGCTACATAACACATCAGAAGTTCCACAGCCCAATCTAACACAGTGTGGTGCTAGGCTATCTTCTCCCCAAAGGCCATTATTTAAGTCACCATTCTCCAACCAAATCATGGTGCCAGAGAGCGTTCTCTGAGACCCCGAGAGCAGAACCACCTAGAGAGGCAATCCACTTTCAACACCCCACTCCCAGGGGTCCCTGGACTAGTATCCCAAGGTCCACACAACAGGCAAGACCTAGAAGCAAGGAATGCTGCCCCCATGGTCATTGCAGGGCCCAGCAGTGCCCGTGTATGCCTGTGTGCGCGTGAGTGAGCCCCCAGGGCCCTACCTGCTGATGGAAAAGATCCTCCTCGCCAAACTCTGCGCCCTCCTCTTCTCCCTCCTCCCCGTTCTCGGTCTCCCGCACCACCGAGGACTGTTTCACCGTTCTGATGGCCACTTCCTGTGTAAGACAAGAGCATGGCCACCCAACCCCTCAGGTGCAAGGCCCAGCCCACATTGGTGGCAGTCAATATGCTTGTTCAGGGTGTCGCCACACTGCAGTGTGCCATCTGGGGACCAGGCCCAGGGCTGCCTTCACTGGCTTAAGCACCACCCCAGGGCTCCTTCCTGCACTGGCTGGTGGTGTGGTGTGAGGTGGATAGGGGAGACCCAAGGACTGAGGCAGAGGAACCCCTACATCCCAAGCCCCAAATACCCACCTCCCCATCGGCGTTGACAAGGACAGTCCGGAAGCTCTCGCCTGTGCCCCAGCTGTTCTGACTCTTCCACACAAGTGTCGATGGGGGGCTATGGGCCACCCCTGCACCAGCTGCCCACACCTGGAGACACACAGGAGGGTCTCCCTGTCAATGTTGGCTCTGGTCCCAGTCCATGTGCTGTTAGCCAGTCCCATATCAGAGCCCCCCTTAGATGCACCAGGTGTTTAATCTTTCCAGCCTTACTGGGTCCTACCCAGAAATGATCACAGGGGAATGGAAGAAGAGACTGAAGTTCATAGTGGCCAAGGACACCCATCTTGGCAAACAGGATGAGCTGGGATCTGAAGCCTGTTAGCTCCAAGGCCCATGCCCATGACAATTAGTTACATCTCTTGCCAATTCCCACTGGCCCAGCCTGGACTGAACCACCTCCACCATGGGAACCTGGCATGACAATTAGGCATTCCAAAGAGCTCTCAAGAGGGCCCAATGGAACAGTGCCGGCACACACGTGGTTTGTGACAGTAGGCAGCTTTTCTCAAAACCAGATACTCAACCACGACCATCCCCCAAGCCAGGTCCTGCTTCTCTAGCACCATCACACATTCTGTCACCTGTGTGGTTGCTGCCATCTCTGCTCCCACTGGTGGCCACTCCTCCTATCCCCGCAACTCTCTCTACTCAGTCCACCTGCCCTTCCAAAGCCACCTACCGTGACAGTCTGGCCAGCCCGAAGCACATACTTGGGTGTAAACTTGTAGGCAATCTCCGCCCCTTCTAGGACCTGCCTCTTGATCCTCCAGTTCCCCAGAGACTGGTCCTGCAAAGGGGAACGGCCTGAAACACAGCCCAGACCCAAATGGGGAACCCTCTACCCCAGCAGCAAGGCTCCTTACCTTGTCCGAGCTGTTCTTCAGCTGCACAAACTTGCCCTCCAGGTCAACCTCCTCGATACTAACGCTGCCCGAGGCTGAGGCCTGCTGGGCCAGGTGGAAGCTGCTGCCGCTGCTGCTGCTGCCGCCTGAGCTGATGCCACTGGAGCCTGTGCCCGGTGGCTCCTCTGTCTCTAGCCGCCTCCGCTTGCTGCGGCCAGAGCGTCCCATCATGGACACACTGCTGCCGCTGCTTGAGGTGGCCCTTGAGATGGTGACCCGTGATGATGGGCTGGGGGAAAGCTTCAGCCTGGGGGAAGGGGCACATGGTGACTGGTGGTGGCAGCAAGAGCCTGTTGGTTTAAGGTCAGACCAGCACAACCCAGACAGTGCAAAGTGGGCAGACTCACTCAGCAGTCGATCCTGACTGGCCCAGGCCGGTCCCTCCTCCTTACACCTCCCTAAAAAACTCACCTCCACCTCCCACCCTTTCCCTTCCTGGACCCACCCCACATGCCACCTGATCTCTCCTCCTAGCCAGCAACCTCTTGCTTTCCCCTTTCCCCCACCTCTCCTCCTCGCCCTCCAGCAGCTTGCGGTAGGCACTGATCTCCATGTCCAGAGCCAGCTTGACGTCTAGCAGCTCCTGGTACTCGGCCAGTTGCTGCTGCATCACATCTCGCATTTCTGTCATCTCCAGCTCCTTAGCGTCCAGCATCTTTCGGAACCTGTCACGCTCCCCAGCCATGGCCTCCTCTAGCTCCCGGATCCGGTCCTCAGCTGCACTAGCCTGGGGAGGGGTCCGAGGGCCAAGTCAGGGGGGCCTGTGTGGGGCATAAAAAGCCCACCTGGCTCCAAGCCAGACATCAGGCCTGGTGGGGGGCTAGCATCTGGGAGCCTCACTCAAGGATGGGATAGGAATGGCCAGGGCCTGACTTTCAAGGCTGCATCTACTACACCAGGCGGGAGGAAGGACTGCTGGGGTTGTGGGGCAGGGGCAGGCAGGAACTCCTGTGAGTCACCTGCTTCTGGAGGCTGGAGAGCTGGTAGCTGAGGGACTCAATTCGCATGCGTGCTTCCTTCAGCTCCTCACGGGCAGCGCTGGCGGCCTTATCATTCTGGTCAGAGCACAGCTTGGCATTGTCCAGCTGAGGAGACAGGAGCAGGAAGATGAGGCACTGGGCATGGGGCAAGAGGGGCCACCTGTGCTTGCCCCTGTCCATCTCTCCCATCCCACCTGCCATCTTCGGCTCCCCCCCCAGCACCTTGGCCTGGTAGGCCTGCTCCAGCTCCAGCTTGTAGAGCCGCACTTGCTCGTCGTGCTGGCCTCGCAGCTCCTCCAGGGCCTGTGCCATCCTGAAGTCGTACTCCTGCTGCTGGCCGCTGTCCAACTCCACTAGGTGCCGCTCATGCTGCCGGCGGGTCTCCCGCACCTCCTGGGGACAGAGCACGCTGACACACTGAGGCCGGTAGCGGGCTGGTGGGCCGGGGATGAACACTCCCAGCCCTGCCAACAACCCATCCTGCTCACCAGTTTTCCACCCAAGTGTCAGGGTAAGTGAGGGCTCAAAACTGTGCAAACAGGGAACCTCCGAGGAGTCACCCCGGTTTCACAAATTATTGATGAATGCACATTTCACAATCACCAGAGAGGACACAGCCCAAACGTCCTTCAAATAATGAATGGACAAACAATGTGGTTCATCCACACGGCGGAGTATTACTCAACCATGAAAAGGAACGAAGCACTGACACTCGCTATAACATGGATGGTCCTTGAAAACAATGTCCAATGAAAGAAGCCAGACACAAAAGGTCACACAGTGTGTGAGTCCATTTATGTGAACTGTCCAGAACAAGCACATCCATAGACATGAAATAGGGGGTTTAGGGGAAACTGCTAATGGGTGCTGGGCTTCTTTTTGGGGTGATGAAATGTTCTAGAATTAGAGGTGATGGTTCCTCAACCTTGTTTAATATACTAAAAACCACTCTAAATTGTACACTTTAAAAGCTTTATGATATGGGAATATTTCAATGAAGTTATCCTATCTAATAAAGAGGGCATATGCTAATTGACTGCCATGCCCTCAAAGATGGAGGAGCCCACAGCCACAAGATGGCAGCGCCCAGTTCCCTTAGCCCCTTAGGAGTGCCTGCTTCTGGAGTTCCTCAGCCCCTCAACCCCCGGAGGGCCAGCCCAAGGCACAGGCAAGCCCTGGATGTTGGCTGCCCAGCCGCCCAGGACTGGTCAAGGTTTGCGCTGTTGGCAGTGGCAGCAGCAGCAGAGGTGTGATGAGGGCTCCTGGACTGTGAGAGGGGGCAGGCCGGGCTGAAGGACTCGCCCACCCCTGCCTCCAGTGCATGAATTTTCTTTTTTATTAAATATATTTTATTGATTTTTTACAGAGAGAAAGAGAGAGGGATAGAAAGTCAGAAACATCGATGAGAAGGAGACATCGATCAGCTGCCTCCTGCACACCCCCCACTGGGGATGTGCCCGCAACCAAGATACATGCCCTTGACCGGAATTGAACCTGGGACCCTTCGGTCTGCAGACCGATGCTCTTCCACTGAGCCAAACCGGTTTTGGCCAGTGCATGAATTTTCATGCACCAGGCCTCTAGTTAAAAAATATTTCTGATCAAGTCTGTCCCAAATGCCCAGGGCTTGAGACATCTGGCCATCATGACAGTGACAGGCGGAAGTCCAAACCACAAGTGCCACTGATGTAGCTGCCCAGGCTCACAGTGGGGCCAAGTGCAGGAGGGGGGCAGGCTAGGGGGCTCCAGAGGAAGAGGATCCTCTTCCACTTATGCCAGCTCAGAAACCAGTCACTGTCACTGTGTCATCGGTTCGTAAGTACAACAGGAGTATCACCCTGGGAAGCCAATCACGTTCCTGTGATTCCATGACAGCACACCCACCTTCACCACGAGCCCCACAGTTTCTCATCAGATGCCCTGTGCACAATCCCTTACTGCACCCCTCTTGCAATGCCCTGTGCACAATCCCTTACTGCACCCCTATGGGCTCCCTTCACAGTCCACTTCATGGAGCTTATCACAGCCCATCTCAGGAACCCCTTCCACAGTGTCCTCCCATCACCCTACATGAGCCTTTTCATTGGTCCCGGGTAGATTTGGGCACCTTCATGGGTCCGCCCTCAGTTTTCCTCCTGGCCTTCTCCTGGACTCCACTGGAGGCCCAGGCTATCATGGGGCCTGGCTGGAGCCACAGACCACTTCTCAGCTGCAGGTGTACCCTCCCCCTGCCAGCAACTCTTCCCGGCCCAGGAACTGCCCAGTGCCCAGCTGCAAGGTTCCATCTGGGCCATGGCAGCACAATGGGCCCTGTGATGACGACGTGGGAGGGCCCCCCACATGGGCCCGCTCCCAGAGGACACAGAACCCTAGCTCTAACTGTGGAGCTCTCAGCCCTTCCCAGCCCTGGCTATGCCAGGGAACCAAGGCACAGGGATTAGGACGTTGGGGAGGAGGGGTGACCAGACCCAGGAACAGAGGGGAGTGCACAGCCCCACCCTGCCCTTTGATAGGAACGAACTGGAGTGGACTGAATGGTGGCCCCATAAAGGTGTACCTGCACCCTGGCCAGTGTGGCTCCCTTGGTTGGAGCATTATCATCCCATATACCAAAGGGTGGCGGGTTCAATCCCCAATTTGGACATGTTCAGGAGGCAACTGATCAATCCATGATTCTCTCTACCCCTCTCTCTCTAAAAAAAAGAAAAAAAAGGTATAGCCATATCCTAATCCCCAAAACCTAAGTGTGTCCTTAAATTAAAAAGAAAGATTGTGCAGATATAATTAAGTTCTGGGTCTCAAAGTAAGATCACCCTGGATTATCCAGGTGGGCCCTAAACCCAATGACAAGTGGCCATCTTTTTTTAAAAAGCCTCACCCAAGGATACTTTTTTCCATTGATTTTAAGACAGTAGAAGGGAGGTGGCAGGGGGAGAGAGAGAGAAACATTGAGAGAGAGACATCAATTAGTTGACTCCCGAATGTGCTCTGATTGGGTTTGGGGATCAAATCCATAACCCAGGTACGTGCCCTTGACTGGGAATCAAACCCGAGACCCTTCAATCTGTGTGCTGACGCTCTAACCATTGAGAAACCCAGCCAGGGCAAGTGTCCATCTTAAGAGACATCTCTGACCCTGCCAGTTTTGCTAAGTAGTTAAAGCGTCAGCCTACAGACCAAAGGGTCACTCGTGGTTCAATCCCTGGTCAAGGGCATGTCCCTCAATTGTAGGGGTAGGGAGGCAACCAATCCCCATCCTCCACCACTTCCCTCCCTTCTAGTCTCTCAAAATCCATGAAAAAAAAAATATCCTTAATGAGGATTAAAAAACAAAACAAGGAGGCAGCACTGGAAACCTACAGGCCTGGAGCACCACCTGACCCAAGACAGAGAGGATGCCCACCACATTGTGGTATTGGGACATTTTCCATGACCCAGATGACACTGCCTCACCCAGATCCTAGAATTGCCCTCATGCTGGTGAGAGAAAAACAAACTGGCACAGTTGAACCTCTGAACTGTAAAAAACAAAACTAAACAAGAGTCCACTGTCTCAATGCATAGGCAGAGAAACAATCCATCAGGTACCATGAATAACTAAGGGTATCACATTCCCCAGCTTCAAACTATATTAAAAAGCCACATATGGCCCTGGCTGGTTTGGCTCAATGGATAAGAGTGTTGGCCTGTGGACCAAAGGATCCCAGGTTCAATTCCAGTCAAGGGTGCATTACTGCAGGCTCCTCCCCAGCCCTGGCCGGCGCTTGTGCAGAGGCATTCAATTGATGTGCTTCTCTCACAATGATGTTTCTGTCTTTCCCTCTCTCTCCCACTCTCCCTAAAAATTAATAGAAAAATATCCTTGGGCGAGGATTAACAAAACAACAGCAAAAAGCCACAAAATGACCTGGCTAAGTGGTTGAGCGTTGACCTATGAACCAGGAGGTCACGGTTAGATCCCTGGTCAGAGCACATGCCGGGATTATGGACTTAATTGCTAGTATGGAGCATGCAGGAGGCAGCCAATCAATGTTTCTCTCTCATCATTGGTGTTTCTATCTCTCTCTCCCTCTCCCTTCCTCTCTGAAATCAATCCTATCTAATAAAAGTAATATGCAAATTGACTGTCACTCCAACACACAAGAAGGCTACTCCCATGTGGACACAAGATAGCCACCACAAAATGGCCAGCAGAGAGAGCAGTTGGGAGGGACCAGGCCTGCAAAGGAGGGTAGTTGGGGGTGATCAAGCCTGCAGGGAAGGGCAGTTGGGGGGGGACCAGGCCTGCAGGAGAGGGTAGTTAGGGTTGACCACAGGCCTGCAGGGGAGGGCAGTTGGGGGTGACCAGGCCAGGAGGGAGGGGGCAGTTAGGGATGACCAGGCCAGCAGGGGAGCAGTTAGACATCAATCAGGCTGGCAGGGGAGTGGTTGGGGGTGCTCAGGCTGGCAGGCAGAAGCAGTTAGGGCAATCAGGAAGGCAGGTAGGCGAACCGTTGGGAGCTAGCAGTCCTGGATTATGAGAGGGATGTCTGACTGCCTGTTTAGGCCCGATCCTACTGGGTCCCAGATTGGAGAGGGTGCAGGCTGGGCTGAGGAACCACCCCCTGACCCCGGTGCACAAATTCCGTGCACCAGGCCGCTATTAAAATAAAATAAAAAGCTACAATAGAACAGTAACCTATTGGCAGAAAAAGACACGTAAGATCAATGGGACAGAATTGAGAGCCCAGAAATAAAACTTCTCATATGGACAACTAATTTAAAATAAAGGAACCAAAAACATACAATGTTGTCTGAGAAAGGGAAGTTTCTTCAATAAATGGTGCTGGGAAAACTGGACAGCCACATGCAGGAGTGATACTAGACTGCTGACAGCATACACAGAAATTAACCCAAAGTAGATTAAAGTCTTAAGTGTAAGACCTGAAACAATAAAATACAAGGCAACCAGCCCTAGCCAGTTTGGGTCAATGTTTAGAGCGTTGGCCCTTCAATTAAAGGGTGCGGGTTTGGTTCCAGTCAAGGGTAACCAATCAATGTGTCTTTTTCATATCAATGTTTCTCTGCCTCTCCCCCTCCCTTCCACACCCTCTGAAAAATCAATGGAAAAAATATCCTTGGGTGAAGATTAACAACAAAAAAACAACTAACCAACCAAATGGGAGAAGATATTTGCAAACAATACCACAGATAAGAGGCTAATTAATACCCAATATATATAAAGAACTTATACAGCTCAACAATTAATACAAAAACAATCCTATTAAACAATGAGCAGAGGACCTTTTCCTAAAATGATACACCAGTGGCCAATAGACATATGAAAAGATGCTCAATGTCATTTCTCAGTAATCATCAGAAAATTGCAAATTAAAACCCAATCAACAATGAGATCTCACCTCATACCTATCAGAGCGGCTATCACATCAATGAATCAGCAAACAAGTGTTGACAAAAGGGAACTCCTGTTCTATTGTATAGGAGGATTATAAATCAGTAGGAAAATAGTATGGAGGTACCTTAAAAATAAAAAATAGAACCACCTTATGACACAGCAAATCCTCTTCTGATTATTTAACCTGAAAAAAACCAAAATACTAATTCGAAAAGATAGATGCACCCTTATGTTCATTACTATATTATTTACAATAGTCAAGGTATGGAAGCAACCTAAGTGTCCACTGATAGCCGATTAGATAAAGACAGGGTACATACATATAATGGAATATTACTCAGCCATAAAAAATAAAAATAAAATCTTGCCATTTGCGACAACATGGATGGACCTACACGGTATCCCTGCAACATGAAATAAATTGGAGAAATAAGAGAGAAGGAAAAATACCATATGATTTCACTTATATGTGGAATCTAAAGAACAAAACAAACAAAATAAAATGGAAAGAGACCCATAAATGCAAAAAACAATATGATGGCTACCAGAGGCACTAAAAGGGAGAAAGGAATGGGAACTGAAAAATAAATGGAAAAATCATATATCTGGTAAGCGATTAATATAAAAGAAGTAATGGATTAGCACTGCTCAATATATTATTCAAAACTGGTCATCATGTCATCTTTCAGCACACTTGCTTTTAGTTTGTCCACCTGGCTTTACCACCTGGATAAAGAAAAACAAAACCACTGCTATTCATTCCCTGATTATGTTGACCACTGAAGCCTATCTAACAACTACCTTCTGCACATCCAATTGGTCCAGCCATGCAGGGAGTTCATCTGTGACATTGAAGTAGCTGGGACATCTGCAGGCCACTTATAAGACTTTTTATTTTGTAATACTAGCCAGAGAGAGGGCTATTTCAAAGGGCTTGGTCTCCTAAATTTTTCTGATAAGAATGATTCCAGCGCGCGTGTGCACACACACACACACACACACACACACAGACAGAATTAGAACAACTAATCCTAAAACTTATATGAAACCAGAAAAGATGCCAAGAAACCCTGGCTGGCATGGCTCAGTTGGTTGAGCAGTGTACCATGCACGGAGAGGTCACCAGTTTAATCCCCAGTCAGGCGCATACCCATATTTCAGATTCTATTCCCTATCAGGGTGTGTGCAAGAGGTAACCAATCAATGTTTCTCTCTAAAATCAATGAAAACATGTTGTTCTTTTTAAAAAGGACACCAAATAGCCAAAGAAATTTTGAGAAAGAATAAAGTGGAAGGTATTATGTGCCCTGATATCAAACCATACTATAAAGCTATAATAATCAAAATGACATAGTAGGGGCATAAAAACAGACACACAGATCAGAACAGAAAACACAAAAATAATCCTCACTGTGTTAAATTGACCTACAAAGGAGGCAAGGATATACAATGGGGTACAGACTGGTTCTTCAACAAGTGTTGCTGGGAAAACTGAAGAGACATATGCAAAAAAAATGAAGGTGGACCACATTCTTACACTAGAGACAAAGCTCACCTCCTCGAAGACGCTCTTGCGGAAGTCGAGTTCCTCCTGTAGGCTCTGACAGCGGTTCTCCAGGTCCACACGCATCAGCGTCTCCTTCTCCAGCTGCTTCTTGGCCACTGAATGACCGTCCTCTGCCTGGGAGACACAGGGCAACAAGCTGAGGTGACAGCCTGTCTGCTGCCCTCATGCCCTGGCTGTCTCTTTGTTGCACTCGTCTGTCTCCTCAGGGATGTCCTTAAATATACACTCACACCTGCGTGAAGTTCCTTGGCCATCCCAGGACCCTCCCATGCCTGCCACCTCGAGGCCTACCTTGGCCAGCTGGGCCCGAAGCTCAGCCACATCACTCTCGAGGCTGTGCTTATCACTGAGGGCAGCAGCCAGCTCTGCCTCACTCCGGTGGAACAGGGACTCCAGTTCTTTCACCCGGCCCTGGGCCACCGTGAGCTCACCATCCCTCTTCTTGGAGCTGAAAGTCAAGAGCGGAGGTTAGCTGGGAGGATTGAGCAGCTGTGCGGTGGGGCCCAGGGAGGGCCTAAGACAAAATTCACTTCTGCTTGAGCCAAGGGCCCTTTTGCTCTTGGGACTTGATCCATCCCCCACTTTCTGGTAAGGAAACCTCTGGGCATAAAAAGTGACCCTTCCTGAAACCTGCCCCGCACCATCAGGACTCTTTTCACCTACAAATACAAGAGTTCAAAAGACCCTCAAAGATGGGTTTTCATGTCCTTTTCTGAAATTCTTAATTGTGAAAAGGATCACTTGGGAGAGAACACTAATGTGTAATTTATTAAAGTTATAAATTAAAAGCCTGGCCTTTGAAAGTTGACCTCCTGCGTAAACTTTATTTTACACAGGATCACCTAGAGTCTAGGTCCTAGACAATTATCTCCAATATCAAATATTTAAGATGTCAAATGAACTCTTAAATATACAACTATTAATCGCATGAATTTTAGAGTCCTATACATTTCTGAATGTAATTCTGCATTTTCTTGGCTCAGTTGGTTGAGCATTGTACCATGCATGGAGAGGTCACCAGTTCAATCCCCAGTCAGGCACATACCCATATTTCAGATTCTATTCCCTATCAGGGTGTGTGCAAGAGGTAACTAATCAAAACATGCTCAAAGTCACTAATCATCCAAGAGAAGCAAATAAAAACAACAATGAGGTACCATCTCACACCTGTCAGAATGGCTATCACCAACAAATGACAAGTGCTGGCAAGGATGTGGAGAAAAAGGAACCCTCGTGCACTGCTAATGGGAATGCAGACTGTTGCAGCCACTGTGGAGAACAGTATGGAGTATTTTCAAAAACTTAAAAATGGAACTTCCATTTGACCCAGTAATCCCACTCCTAGGAATATATCCCAAGAAATCAGAAACAGCAATCAGAAAGGATATATGCACCCCTATGTTCATAGCAGCACAATTTACAATAGCTAAGATTTGGAAACAGCCTAAGTGCCCATCAGCAGTTGATTAAAAACTGTGGTACACCCCGTAATGTACGGAGGCAGAGGGAGAGGGCTCCGGCCCCCTCGGCGTCATGTCTTCGGTGCCGACGGTGTCCCGTCCGCCGGTTCTATCCTCAAGCGCCGGGACACGGGTAAAAAAAAACAAAAAAAAAAACTGTGGTACATCTACACCAGCGGTTCTCAACCTGTGGGTTGCGAACAGCTAGCAGGGTCTCCTAAGACCATCAGAAAACATAGATATTTACATTAAGATTCATAACAGTAGCAAATTACAGTTATGAAGTAGCGACAAAAATAATTTTATGGTTGGGGATCACCACAACATAAAGAACTGTATTAAAGGGTTGCGGCATTAGGAAGGTTGAGAACCACTGATCTACACAATGGAATACTATGCTACTGTAAAAAAGAAAGAACTCTTACCATTTACAATAGCATGGATGGACCTGGAGAGCATTATGCTAAGCGAAATAAGCCAGTCGGAGAAAGAAAAATATCGCATAATCTCACTCACTTGTGAAATTTAATGAACAACATAAACTGATGAACAAAAATAGATCCAGAGACATAGAAGCATCAAAGAGACCATCACACCTCAGAGGGAAGGTAAGGGAGAGTGGGAATGAGGGGTAAGACATCAACCAAAAGATTTGTATGCTGCCCTGGCCAGTTTGGCTTAGTGGATAGAGTGTCGGCCTGTGGACTGAAGAGTCCTGGGTTTGATTCTGGTCAGGGGCACATGCCTGGGTTGCAGGCTCAATCCCCAATGGGGGGCTTGCAGGAGGCAGCCAATCAATGATTCTCTCTCATCATTGATGTTTTTTTCTCTCTCTCCTTCTCCCTTTCTCTCTGAAATCAATAAAAATATATTTAAAAAAACACACACAAACTTGTATGTATGCACATAAGCATAACCAATGGACACAGACGCTAGGGGTGGGGGCATGTGCTGGGGGTTGAGGGGTGGCCAGAGATAGGTCAATGGGGAAAAAAGGAGATATATGTAATAATATATGTAATACTTTAAACAATAAAGAATTTTTAAAAAGTGTGGCGTTTCCTCAAAATATTAAATATGGAACTGTCACTTGACACAGTGATCCACTTCTAGAAATATATCCTAAGAAACCCAAAGCATCAATCAGAAAGAATGTATGCACTCCTATGTTCATAGCAGCATAGTTTACAATAGCTAAGATCTGGAAACAGCCCAAGTGCCCATCAGTAGATGAGTAGATAAAAAGGCTGTCGTACATTTATACCATGGAATACTATGCAGTAGTAAAAAAGAAGACTCTCTTACCCTTTGAGTAGTATGGAGGGACCTGGAAAGTATCATGCCAAGTCAGAGAAAGACAAATATCACACAATCGACTCTTATGTGGAATCTAAGTAACAAAATCAACAGATGAACAAAGTGAATCCAGAGACATGGAAGCATGAAACAGAGTGGGGAATCTCAGAAGGAAGGCAGGGGAAGGTGGGTGGGTGGCAGATAATCAACCAAAGACCTTGTATGCATTATATGCATAACCCATGGACACAGACAATAGGGTGGTGAAGGCCTGGGGTGGGGGTGGGGGGGCGCAGGAGTGGGCCAGAGGGGGTCAATGGGGAAAATAAGGGGACATATGTAATACTTTCAACAATAAAGAATTATTAATAAATAAATAAATAAAAAGAAAAGGAAAGAAAAGAAGAGCACTAAATGTGACCTATTTGGAAGTTCAAACCATGTTTGGAGTTACAGCCCATCCACTTCCCTGCCATGGGAAGACTTGAAGACAAGGAACAGAAAGTCAGACAATCTAGAGAAGTGCCTGCAGATCTGTAATGCTGAAGGCTTGAGAACAGAAAAGGAAAAAGCCATAGGCCCAGAGAATCCAGGAAGCCATCTTTCCAGAGTGGGGCGTTAAATAAACAAGTCACCCACCATACCCAGAATTGGGTGAATCTCACTTAGAAGACAAAGGAAATGACTGTCCTGACAATGAACACAGTTGAAACCAAAGAAACGGTCACAGAACAATGGGACCAACCTGAGCCATGGCAGCCACTGGTGACACACTCCCAGATGCTGGTACGTGTCAGCAACTGTGACATCATGTCAGAGGACATCGATAACTCAGAAGATGAAGAGGCTCGCTATACCAAAAGAACCTCATAGCTATCTGTGTCCACCTTTAATTTAAATTAAAAAGGCGAAAAAGACACATATCAGATCAGTCAAGGCGATTCCATTTGGGTGGAGGCTCAAGGACACTTTCATTTTTCTCTTTAAACTATCGTGCATTTTCCACTTCCTTGACAATGAACATCTAAGATTCTGATAAACAGAAAAAAACATGACTTTGCGGCCCAGACAAGGAACAGCAAGCAGAATGTCAATTTTGAAATTCAATTGATGATAATGTATAGATATTGACTCATCCTAATAAAAGAGTAATATGCAAATTGACCATACCCCACCACACCCACAAGCCACGCCTACCAGCCAATCCGAGCAAGCATGCAAATTAACCCAACCAAGATGGCTATAGCCACAGAGAGAGCAGGAAGGAGGCCTGGGTTGTCCCTGGCAATGGAGGAAGCCAAGCTTTCCACACACTCTGATGACCCAGGTCTCCGCTTAAGGCAACAACATTTCAATGGCTGTGTTAGCAGAAGGCCTGGCTCTGCTCCAGGCTACAAAGTTTCAATTGTAGAAGATACATAAATCCCAGATCCCAGGGCCTCTGCTTGGGTGGCCGGGAGGTGTGGCCAGCCTGCAAACCACCCACAGGCCACCTTGCCCAGGCCACCCCAAGCCCCACGGAAACACCCACCTTGATCCAGGACACCCTTGAGGGCAAACCAGCTGGCCCCCACCCATGCAGCAGGCCTCTATCCTATCTAATAAGAGCATTATACAAATTGACCATCACTCAAAATACAAGATGACTGTCCCCATGTGGTCAAAAGATCCTGCCACCATGTGGACACAAGATGGCCACCGTAAGAGGGCAGTTGGCAGGGACCAGGCCTGCAAGGGAGGGCAGTTGTGGGTGATCAGGTCAGCAGGGAGGACAGCTGGAAGGGACCAGGCCTGCAAGGGAGGGCAGTTAGGGGTGATCAAGCCTGCAGGGGAGGACAGTTAGGGGTGACCAGGCTGGCAGAGGAGGGAAGTTGGGGGTGACCAGGCCTGCAGGGGAGGGCAGTTAGGGCAAACAGGCTGGCAGGGGAGCAGTTAGGCATCAATCAGGTTGGCAGGGGAGTGGTTCAGGGGTGATCAGGCTGGCAGGCAGAAGTGGTTAGGGGCAATCAGGAAGGCAGGCAGATAAGCAGTTGGGAGCCAGCAATCCTGGATTGTGAGAGGGATGTCCAACTGGATTGGGCCTAAACAGGCAGTCGGACATCCCTCAAGGGGTCCCAGATTGGAGGAGAGGGCTGGGCTGGAGGACACTCCCCTAACCCTGTGCACGAATTTCGTTCACTGGGCCTCTAGTCCTATATAATAAAAGCCTAATATGCTAAGTGTCTGGTTGTATTGTCTGTTCAACCAAAGTATAATAAGCTAATAATATGTTAAGGCCACTTAACTGCTCGCTATGCTATGCGCTGACCACCAGGGGACAGACAGTAGACTGGTCAATCAATGGCTCTGACATGCACTGACCATCAGGGGGCAGATGCTCCAACTGGTAGTTTATCTTGCTGCTGAGGTGGGGCCCATCAGAACTGAGCAGAGGAGCCAGACACACCCTGAGTCCTCCCAAGGTTCTTGCCCTGCTGGCCAACCTCCCACATCCTCCCAGCCCCGGTGGGCTCCAACGGACTAGCCTGCGCCATCTCACAATCCAGAATCCCTCAGGGGCCGTCAGAGAGCCAGTTTTGGCCCTATCCCAACATGGCTCACTCATTAATGTAAGACATTGACAATGGGGAAGCCCAAGGGGTGATTTAAAAAAAAAATTTTTTATTGATTTTTTTTTATAGAGAGGAAGGGAGAGAGATACAGAGTCAGAAACATCAATGAGAGAGATATCGATCAGCCGCCTCCTGCACAACCCCCAATGGGGAATGTGCCCGCAACCAAGGTACATGCCCCTGACCGGAATCGAACCTGGGACCTTCCAGTCCGCAGGCCAATGCTCTATCCACTAAGCCAAACCGGTTTCGGCCAACCGGTGATTTTTGAAACGGAACTTTCCATTCATTTCCTGTAAACCTCAAACTGCTAAAAAAACAAACAAAAACAAAAAAAACCTCTATTAAAAAAAAGGAGGGAGCAGAAACCGATTTGGCTCAGTGGATAGAGCTTCGGCCTGCAGACTAAAAGGTCTCAGGTTCGATTCCCATCAGGGGCATGTACCTTGGTTGTGGGCACATCCCTAGTAGGGGACATGCAGGAGGCAGCTGATCGATGTCTCTCTCTCATTGATGTTTCTAACTCTCTATCTCTCTTCCTCTCTGTAAAAAATCAATAAAATATATTTTTTTTTAAAAAAAAGGAGGGAAAAAAAGAACCTAGCTGGTGTGGGTCAGTGGTTGAGCGAGTCATGCACCAGGATGTTGTCGGTTCAATTCCAGGTCAAGGCAGATGCCTAGATTTTGGGCTTGATCCGCAGTGGGGTGCACACAAGAGGCAGCTCATCAATGTTTCTCTCTCATCAATGTTTCTATCCCTCTCTCCCTAAAAAATTCAATTGTAAAATTTTTTTAAGATCTATTAATAAAAAAAAAAAAGAAAAAAATGCCACATATATGAAAGTGGCTATTAGCTGTTGGAACTACCAGAGGAACTCAGGAAACAAGGGTCCAGGGTCTTGGTCCTGGTCACTGCTGAGCTGAGGGACCGTGGACAAGTCCCTAATCCCATGCCTCAGTTTCCCCCTCTGTAAAGGGAGATGATGATAGTCTGGCCTTGCTAGGGGCACTGTGAGGATGAAAGGGGATCATGCCTGAACTTGGTGTTACTCATGGTATCCCCTGTATTACTTTAACACTTGATATATTTAAATTATCTTATTACACCCTGGCTGAGTGGCTCAGCAGGCTGAAACATTGTCCTATTCACCGAAAGGTTGTGGATTCAATCCCTGGTCAGGGTGCATCGGGAGGCAACCAATCAATGCTTCTCTCTCTCTAGAAACCAATGGAAGCATATCCTCAGGTGAGGATTTAAAAAAATTATTTTGGCCCTACCTGGTCTGCCTTATCGGATAGAGCATTGGCCTTCGTACTGAGGGGGTTCTAGGTTCCATTCCAGTTAAGGGCACATGCCCAGGTTGTGGGCTCGATCCCCAGTGCAGGGCGTGCAGGAGGTGGCCGATCGATGATTCTCTCTCATCACTGATGTTTCTATCTCCCTCTCCCTTCCTCTTTGACATCAATAAAAATATCTATATTTTTAAAGTACTTTTCCCTAGCTAGTTTTACTCTGTCATTAGTGTTGGCCCTCAGACTAAAGGGTGAATTCCAGTCAATAGTATTTACCTTGGGTGCAGGCACAATCCCTGGCCTGGTCAGGGTGGGTTCAGGAGGCAACTGACTCCCGAGAGAAACACATCAATGTTTCTCTCTCTCTTTGTTTCTCTCCTTCCCTTCCACTCTCTAAAAATTAATGGGGGAAAAATACGTTCTCGGGTAAGGATTAACACACACACACAACTTTATTACTTCTGCTACTATAACCAGCACCAACTTGTTCTCCCAATGTTTGAAACCTTTGTTTTTATAAGCAGGCAAAAGAACATGCTTTGCAAATAAGAAAAAAGGCCGCAATGGATCTGATTGGGTGAGGATGGGCTGGGGAGTTGGCCCCAAAGTTTCCCAGGATGAGGACACAGAGAGGAGGCACAGAGGATAAAGGCCACCTCACCATGCGTAAGACAGCAAGTTGGGCCTGAAGGGGCCCCAGGAACAGGGAAGTTGGCACATCGCCCGCCGTCTCCCAAACCCAGGGTAGAGGAAGAGAGCAGTGGGTCCTTGGGGAAGCTGGGCTCTGTGGCCTGAAGGAGGAGGCTGACCTGCTACTACCACCACCTGGATTCAGTCCTAGGAATGCTGCCCAGGTTCAAAACCCTCCTTGGGCCAAATTATGTTGTGGGGTGGGTGGGATTAATGGTGGTCAGGGGGTAGCTAGAAGGCTAGGATACAGAGCTCACCCTCACCCACCAGCAGGCAGTGCACTTCTCACCCCTGGCCTCTAAGAACCCACAGGACCAGCTCCCAGGTCTGACTGAATGGGGCCACCAGCTTGGACAAGCCCCATAGGCTTTCTGGGTACTTCTCAGAGTGACTCCATTACACAGGGGGCTGACAAGCCCCTGACTCTAGCGCCTGCCCCGCTCTATACACACTACAGCCCTAGAATCAGGACACCACACCAGCTGTACCCTTTACCTTTTGTTGGCCTCTTCCACTTCAGACCTCAGTTTCCCTATTTCGATCTGCAGCCGGGCGCGCTCCCGAGCTGTCTCGTCCAGCACTCGGCGGGCATCGGCCAGCTCCGATTCGTACAGCGTCTTAATGCCGCTTACCTGGGGATTAAGAAAGCAAGGCTCAGGTGAAGGAAAGCCCCCATAACAGCAAGTGTCCCAGGGTGGCCTGCTATGGGACACAGCTCCTACTAACCTGGAGGCCTCCGACCAGCTCAGCACACCATCCTTGACCTGCCCCCATCACTTGTCCCCTGCCAGGTCACACCTAGCAGTTGGATGCACAATTAATATTTCTCATCAGCCTCCTTGTCGACCCTTCCCATGTGGAGATGCACCTGTTTACAAATACCTGGAACCAAACCAGGGCAGTGAGATACCACCTTACCCGCTCTGGGACAGCTAAAGAAGATGGATGGTGACAAGTGCTGGTGAGCCATGGAGAAATGGGAATCTCCATGATAAAGGTGCAGTCACTGTGGAAGGCAGTCTGGTGATTGCTCAGATGGTTAAACAGAGAGTAACCACATAACCCAGCAAATCCACTGCTAGATCTCCACCCAGGATAAATAACACATTTACACAAAACTTGCACATGTGTTCACAGCAGCACAATTCACAACTGCCAAAAAATGAAAACACAAATGTCCTTTGACGGATGATGGAGAATGAATGTGGTCCCACAGAATACTGGAATATTACTCAGCCACGTAAAGAAGTAAAGCTGACACTTTGCTACAATGTGGATGCGCCTTGAAACAATAACGTTTAGTGAGAGAAGCCAGACCCAAAAGGCCAGAGTGTGTGATTCTATTTATGTGAAATGTCCAGGACAAGTAAATCCAGAGACAGAGAGTGGGTTAGTAGGTGTCAGGGGCCAGAGAGTGACTGCTGATGGGGACAGGGTTTTTTGTGGGGGTGAATGTTCTCGAATTAGTGGTGATGACTGCATACTTTCAATATATCAAAAACCACTGAACTACAGAGTTTAATTAGGTGAACTGTATCAGATGGAAGTTATATCTCAACAAAGCTGTTAAGACGCCAGGTGGTACTGACAGATGGGCGACAGCAGGCCCGCTCTCAGGGCAGCTGGCTTGGACAGCTGCACCATGTGCCACAAAGCTACAGGACACCAGGAGTATCTGTGCTGGGGGTGGGGTCAGCTTCGATCCTGAGAGGGCCACTTCCCTCCCTTTCACAGGAAAGGCCCCTGAGCAGAGGGGTTTAGGGGAGCTGCCAAGGAATTGTCAGTAGGGTGATCAATGGTCCCAGTTTCCACGGGACAGAGGGGTTTCCTGATGTGGGATCTTCCAGAATGTCCTGGGCAAATCTGAACAAGGTGGGACTTAAGAGTCAGGCTGAGACTCCCACCTCCCGCCTTCCCAGGCCTGGATATCCCACCTCACTGCAGCAGCTCCAAGACCTGTCATCCCTCAGAGCAGGATATGGGTTCCTTTTCATAGATAAAAAACCGAGGCACAAATCAATAAACTGCCCTCTCATGAACTGTGAAAATACAGGATAGAGCAGATCTGCTGGGGACAGTTTGAGAGGGGGTCAGGATACACAGTAAGGTGAGCAGAGACAAAGCAAGTTTCTCCCTTCTGCACCCTGGCCACTCCCCACTCCACTTGCCAGTGTTTAAAGCACTTTGTTTTTCGGTGGTATTTTTTTTTGGGGGGGCGTGTCTTAAGGCAGTTATCCTAGCTAAGTTTGCAAGCTCAGGCCCACAGGCTAGAACTCAGCCCACTGCCTGATTTTGCCCAGCCTGCAAGTCCAAGATGGGTTTTTATCTTTTTAAAAATATATATTTTATTGATTTTTTTACAGAGAGGAAGGGAGAGGGATAGAGAGTTGGAAACATGTATGAGAGAGAAACATCGATCAGCTGCCTCATGCACATTCCCTACTGGGGATGTGCCTGCAACCAAGGTATATGCCCTTGACCAGAATTGAACCTGGGACCCTTGAGTCCAAAGGCCGACCTCTATCCACTGAGCCAAACCGGTTAGGGCCGTTTTTACATTTTTAAATGGCTTAGGGGAAAAAAGAAAAAGATACTTTGTGACACAGGCAATGAGATGAATACCTTTCAGCCTGTGTAAAGCTTTACCGACAAGCAGCCTGGCCTTTCCTTCTATAACGGCCCAGGGCCCAGGGCAGTAATCGTGACTGAGATCTCCCAGCCCAGAGCTGAAAACGACTCTATCCCCTTTCACAAAACATGTGCTGACCCTGATCTACGCACTGGGACAATTTAGAAAATCCTTGTCTAGAGAACAATGAACAGACAGCAGACTTCCCAAAGGCTCTTTCAGATGACAAACAGGTGGCCCTCGCTTCCCTGCACCTGTGACCATCACTGTGGTCACTGCAGACGGGAGAGGGAACGCTTGGGCCTTTTTCCTTTTATGGCTTGCCCAAGTGCCAAACAGGAGGAATCCCGACAAATGAGTGAGCACATGTTGGCTGGGGGTGGGGTTGGGGGTGTGTGTCTGTGTGTACAGATAACCAGAGGTGTCCTTTCCTGTTGCCTGTGCCCCTTGAGGGGACAAATACACAGCTCTGCAGATAAAACCCAAACATGGGCTCTTGTGGGTGGATTCAGGCCCTACCCCACGTGTAGCTCCTCCCTTAAGTTCCAGGAGCCTAGCCCCTACCCTTTGGGTAGCCCTGCCCCACACCCTCACCCCCAACCCCAAAGCAACAGGACACCTGGGCAGGTAAGGGAAAAGAAACTGAAGCCAAGAGGAACTTAACACCAGGCTGGGAAGGCTCCCCGAAGAACCACCCCTCCCTGGCTCACAACACCCCTCTCCCGGCACCCATGATCTTTCTCAAACAGAAATCTGGCCAGTCTCAGGCTCCCACCTTCCAGAACCCCTCCAGTAATATGGGCAGTGGTTATTCACCAAGTACTGCCCACTCAGCCAAGAGATATCAACTGGCATCCAATGGGAAAGACCTGGAATGCACACATGGCCAGGTTTGTATCAACAAGTATGAAGGAGCATGTATGTGGACCAGACAACGGAGCTAGATGGGCACCAGCCAAGGGGGAGAGCAGAGCTTTAGTTTTACCCTGGGCACCAGAATTGCTTGGATTTTATTACAAACTAGAGGCCTGATGCACGAAATTCATGCAAGAGCAGGCCTTTCTTCCCCTGGCTGCCGGCACCGGCTTCCCTCTGGCACCCGGGACCCTGGCTTCCCTACCAGCCCTGGCTTCTCCCCAAGGACAGAAGGACACTGGATCTAATTAGCATATTATGCTTTTATTATTACAGATGTGTAGTACGCTTTTAACATTTTAAATGGCTTCTTTACGTGGCTTCTCAGCCCTTACACTACTGACATTTGGGGCCATCCTGAGCACTGTGGTGCTGAGCAGCACCCCCTGGCCCCATCCATTCGATGCTAGGAGCACCCCCCAGTCTTAACAACCAGAAATGTCCCCAGAGCCCTAGCCAGTTTGGCTCAGTGGATAGAGTGTCGGCCTGGGGACTGAAATGTCCCGGGTTCGATTTCAGTTAAGGGCACATGCCTGGGTTGCAGGCTTGACCCCCAGTAGGAGTTGTGCAGGAGGCAGCCAATCAGTGATTCTCTCTCATCATTGATGTTTCTCTCTCTCTCTCTCCCTCTTCCTTCCTCTCTGAAAGCAATAAAGATATATATTTTGAAAAAAGAAATGTCCCCAGACATTGCTCATTGTCACCTGGAGGGGAGGATCACCCCAATGTGATGAAGCTATACAGGTAACCTGCATACTCCTCAGCATGACACATCCACAACTCTCCCTGTACAGCCATCTTCCCAGCCCCCATTCGCCACCCACTTCCCACCACCCTGCTCACCACCTATTGCCTCACTGTCCCCTCCAACAGCCTGAAGCCTGGGCCCCACTGTAGCCCAAGGCCATTTGCAGGCCACTCCCTCCTTACAGCCTATGACCACCCCACTCACTGCTCCAGGTCCCCTCTCCAGTAGGTATCAATCAGCCGCCTCCACTGACCTGCACTGACCACCTCACCTCCTAAGCAGCAGGGAGCTCCAAAAGAACACGCTGGCCGGAACTCCCTAGCTCAGCTGTGAATATACCTGTCATCACCTAGAGGCCCCCTCACCCCACCCTCACCTGCCTCTGTTGGGTAGGCTTTAGCCCCCACAGCCACCCCTTGCTTCCAGATGTTAACTTACATTCCAGCAAGCCTTAGCAGCTGAGAAATAAGCCACATCCAGACAGACAGGGGCCAGGGACATGCCCTCCAGGGGGACCACTAAGTTCAACACTCCCAGAAGTCAGAGTCTCACTCCATTTGCAGAGCTCAATGACCGCCTGGCGCACTACACCGACCGACCGGAGGGATGGGGGAGACAAGAAACCAGCTCAAACATGGGGTGCAGACCAGCCCCGCTGGGAGAAACTAGGCTGGCAACCTGAGAACCCTCACACTGCTAAGGTGGGGAGAAGGGGTGTGTGCAACAATTTGGGGGGATAATTCTAGCCCCACTGAACAGATAACAAAACTGAGGCTCCGAGCAGCTGAGTGACGTGTCCAAAGTCACCCAGATTAAAAGCAGAATTTGGACCCTGAGTTTGAATACAATCCCAAGCAACTGAGAACTCCACCAACCACCAGCCGGTCTCTCTCTTAACACCCACTTTCTGAGTGGGTTCCTGTCCCAGCCACTACTAAAGAGGGACAACAGACCCCAGACCAGTGCTCCTGCTGGGCACCTGTCCTATATTCCATTGCCTCTTCTTTACAAAATATTAACTCATCATAGCCCCACAAACAAGCCCAAAAGGCATTATTACTCTCTCTTTACAGAGACGTAGTGAGACTCAAGGTCACACAGAGGGCAAGTGGCTCCAAATAATGACCCCCCAGCTGCTCTCTGTCATTTGGCCCATTCTCCGGATGGGAAAGGAGAGGCTCTGGACCTGGCTCTCCCACCAAGGCCACTGGGAAGCACATGGTGAGCACGCCCCCTTATTCAGAAGGCCCAACCTTGGGCCCCGCCTGGTTCACGTCACTCAGGGGACCCCGAATTTCCTCAAACTCCTTGTTAGGCGGGGCCTGCCCCAGATCCCTGGGAGCAGTGGTCGGGAAACCTCGGCTCTCGAGCCACCTGCGGCTCTTTGGCCCCTTGAGTGTGGCTCTTCCACAAAATACCACGGCCTGGGTGAGTCTATTTTGAAGACGTGGCATTAGAAGAAGTTTAAGTTTAAAAATTTTTTGACTCTCAAAAGAAATTTCAATCGTTGCGCTGTTGGTATTTGGCTCTCTTGACTGATGAGTTTGCCGACCACTGCCCTGGAGAGTCCTCAGAGGCTAGGCCTGCCCAACACTGCACCCCTAGGGAACACCCAAAGCCCCCCGGGGACCCCCCGGTGGGCAGGGCCCGCCCCTGGGACCCCTCGGTGGGCAGGGCCCGCCCCTGGGACGGAGAAAAGGAGAGGTGGCTCTGGGTGAGTCCCCAAACCCACCGCCCCCAGGACTCCCCAGGCACTGGGTCCCCACCTTCCCTCAGGGAGTGGGGCTTACCCGGCCCCTCTGCCCGCAGTCTGCAGCAAAGTCCGCGCCCAACCCGGAGCCCGTGTATCCCCCTGGTTCCCCAAGACCCCCCGACTCCTCCTCCCCTCCGCCCCTCGGGAAGACCAGCTCCCGCCCCGGAGTCACGGGATGCGGGGCCACCTGAGAGCTCCCCAATGTCCCACCTGACCCGCGAGGCATCGGCCACCTCCCCTCGGACCCCACCCCAGCTCGGTGAGAGGGCGCCTTTCTGCCCAACCCCCGCCCGGCCCCCGCCCCGAACTCCCCAGGACGCAGCTCGGGACCCGCGCGAAGTTCCACGGAGAGCCGACCGCGCGAGTTGCCCAGGGGACCCCCCCGCCCACCCCGCCAGCCGCGACGCCCTTCCGAAGGCCCCTGTCCGCCTGGGCTTCCCCGGAGCCAGGGAACCGCCCCCAGACCTTCTCCCAGGACGCCCGGACACCTAAACGCATCCGGCGAGCGCCCCCAAACCCGCTTTGGGGCGAGGCCTCGCCCGGCGCATACCCAGTCGCCCAGGGGACCCCAGACGGCCTCAGACCCTCGGTGGGCGGGGCCTGCCACCTCCACCTGTCGCGCAGCGGGGGGTGGGCCCAGAGCCCCTGCGGAATCCTCGGGGGCCAGGTCGGCCCAGCACTGCACCCCTGGGGGACTCCCAAAGCGCCCGGGGACCCCTCCCGGGGGCTCCTCCGGTGGGCGGCGCCCGCCCCGGCGTGCACGCCGCGCTCGGGGCCTCCCCAGCCCCCGGGGGGGGGCCGTCGGTGGACACCCCCGCGAAGGCCGAAGCCCCTGCCCACCTCGCGCGTGGTCACCTCCTCCCGCTCGGAGATCTTGAGCAGGAGCCGGTCATTCTCCAGCTCCAGCGCGCGGACCCGGTCGATGTAGTGCGCCAGGCGGTCATTGAGCTCGCGCAGCTCCTCCTTCTCTTGCAGCCTCGACAGGCGCGTGGGCGACAGCGGCGTGGCAGGCCCGCCCTTGCGGCCGGACAGCGGCGTGGCTGTGGCCATGGCGGCGGCAGCGGCGGCGGCGGCGACGGCGGATCCTCGGGGCCCGCGCGGTTCCCCACGGCGGCCGCGACTCGGCGGGCTCATTCAATCCGCGCCGCCGACCAAGATGGCGCCGGCCGCCCGCTACCGCCGGCGCAAAGCAGCCTGGAATTTGTAGTCCAGCCGAGTGTCTTACGGGGCATGCCGGGAGCTGAAGTCCCTGCGAGAGCTGGGAGCGGGGACTCCCTCTCAGCCTCTTGCTGTTTTACTAGCTATTTATTAAACAGCTCGCCGAAGGCCTGGGTCCAGAGCCAAACCGCTGGTCTTCAAAATCGCAGCTCCTTGCCAGCCGGTTTGGCTTAGTGGATAGGGCGTCGTCCTGTGGATTGGTCCCGGGTTCGATTCCGGTCAAGGGCACATGCCTGGGTTGCAGGCTCGAACCCCAGTGGGGACGTGCAAGAGGCAGCCGATCAGTGATTCTCTCTCATCCTTGATGTTTCTCTCTCTCCCTCTTCCTTCCTCTATGGAATCGATAATAAATATATATATATTTAAATCGCAGCTCCACCACTGAAGTGTGACACTGAATTTCTTTAAAATGCCTCAGTTTCCTCATTCGTATCATCTATCAATCTCTGAAGTCTTATTAAAAGTAAAAATGGTGAAAACCACTTAAAAATATGCTCAGTGATCTCACTCATACCTGATTAAAAAAAAAACACACATAAAAACAAACCACACGCTCATAGATACAGAAAACAGATGGGGGCAGGCACGAATGGATGATGGGGGTCTAAAGGTACAAACTTCAGTTTTAAGATAAGTAATGGGGATGTGATGTACCACATGACTATAGTTAACAATACTCTGTATTTGAAAGTTGCTACGAGAGATCTTTAAAGTTCTCATCACAAGAAAAATATTGCAACTATGTATGGATGTTAACTATACTTAATGGTGTTGATCATTTCCCAATATATACAAATATTGAATCATTAGGTTGTCCACCTGAAACTGTTATTATATTTAATTAAGAAAAAACATGTTCAGTGAAAGAAACTAGACACAAAGTCTGCATACTGTATGATTCCACTTATATAAAATGTCCAGAAGAGGCAAATTGATAAAGTAGGGTCTGGGCACTGTGGAATTTGGGCCCCAGCCCTCACTGGGGTGGAGGGCCATTCTGTTCCTTCGAGGATGTGGAGCAACATCTTTGCTCTCTCCTCACCACTACCTGATGTCACTAACAGCATCACCACCTCCAGTCGGGACAACCAAAAACGTCTCCAGATATTGCCCCATGTCACCTAGAGGGCAAATTGCCCCCCAGTTAAGAAGTGCTTCCTGCCCAGCTGGCCAGGAGGTCAAGGTTTGATTCCCAGTCAGGGCACATGCCCGGGTTATGGGCTCGATCCCCAAGGTGGGGTATGCAGGAGGCAGCTGATTGATGAGTCTCTCTCGTCATTGGTGTTTCTATCTCTCTTTCTCTCCTTTCCTCTCTGAAATCAATAAAAAATACATTTTTTAAAAAAAGGATTACTTCCTTTCTGTTGTTCTGGTGTTCCTTCTGCCAGACTCCCTCCTTCCCACATATGCCCCTCGGGCATTTGGTCCAGCCTTCCTCAAGGACCCCAGCCAATTCACCAGGGAAGAGTACTCACCTGTCTAGAACACCTGAAACAGAGGGCCCAGCTTAGGACCCAGACAGGTACCAGTGAATCCCTGGCTAAACTGTGACTATGCTGTTTTCTGAAAAGTTACCTTGTGTCTATGAACCCACTATTTTTTTCTCCTACTTGTAGAAATATACAATGTTTATGACATTTGAGATTTAAATAAAAATATGAGTAAATGATACTACAGCCGAAACCCGTTTGGCTCAGTGGATAGAGCGTCGGCTTGGGGACTGAAAGGTCCCAGGTTCGATTCCCATCAAGGGCATGTATCTTGGTTGTGGGCACATCCCCAGTGGGGGGAGTGCAGGAGGAGGCTGATCGATGTTTCTAACTCTCTATCCCTCTCCCTTTCTCTCTGTAAAAAATCAATAAAATATATTTTAAAAAATAAAAAATAAGTGATACTACAGGAGGCAGGGTCAAGGGGAGAATATGATTGAGGTCTGGGGTGGCATAGAGTCACCGTCCCTCTCCTCCACCCCCAGACTTAGCTGCAAACCACTCTCCATTGCAGTCCCGGGGACCACCCTAAGGACCTGATGCCCACTCACCTGCCATTCAAGGCTCTGAGGGGTCCCCCCGCTGCCCATCGCGCTGGCCCCTCTTGGCACTTGCCTCTCCCATCCTGGCTGCGCGGGCAGGCCTGTCTTCCCCTCTGTGCCATGGAGCCGGGCCCTGCTCCAGGTCCTGACCTCTCAGCGCTGGCCCTGGCCAGACCCCCGCCCCCCACCCCGGGGAGCTGGACTCCAAGTCCCAGAAAGCCCCGCGCTTGCCGTGGGTGGGGCCCAAGCTCCCGCTCGCTGCACAGCTCGGGAGGCGTTGGCAATTTTCAAATTTTGGCGCTAAGCGGCTGGGGCGGCGACAGATGCGCCGTGCTCGCCCCCTTCCCCTTCCCCGTCCCCGAGCTCTGGGGCCCCGGCCGAGCTGGCCCGTCCACTCCGCGGGCTCCTCGGGCACGACACGCCGCGGGGTCTAAGGGCCCATTTCCAAGACGGGAAACCGAGGCACGCGGGGATTTATTTTATTTTATTTTATTTTATTTTTAGGGAACCAGCCCCGGGACCCCAGCAGGGGCGTGGCGAGGTCAGGATTGGAATCTGACACCCTGGCACCCCCGGGAGCTGGAGAGTCGCTGGCCGACTGCGGTCTGCTTCGAGGGTGGGGGTGCGGGCGGCGGGCGAGAACCCGCGAGCCCTGAGCGGCCCCCGCAGCCCGACGGGGTCTTCCCGCCTCGGAGCCGCCCCTCCCCTCCCTCCCCGCGCTCCCCTCCCCCGCGCCGCCCGCCCCTCCCCACCCGGAGGCAGGCGCCAGATTTTTCAAAATCTCGGTGCGGGGCTGCCGCCGGCTCCCGGCGCGGATCTCAGCCTGAGTCCTGAACCACGGAGCCCAGCTGGGGGGGAAGTGGGGTGGGGGCACCGATGGCGAAGCCTGAGCCGGGGGACCCCGAGTTCTGGACCCTGGGCCTGGAGGGCCCTGGATTCTGGGTCTGGGGACGGTTCTCCCCCATTCCAGAGCCCAAGGCGGGAGGATTGTGGAACCCGGGTTCCACAGCTGGAGGCTACCGCTGGGCGGTATGGGGTCAGAATTTGGGAATTCGGGGCTGGAACCTGGTATCCAACCCCACGTGAAGTTTTGGAGGTGGGTAGTGCTGGAATTTAGGAAACAGCTTTTGGTTCCCATAAGTAAACGGAATCATGAAGTCAGTCAATACGGGTCTCCTGTGTCCTGGCCCTGGGACGCCCCAGAGTCCAAAGCAAAGGCCCTGCTCTGGGGGCGCTGACCGGGCAAAGAAGGGAGACAGGAAGCAGAACAGGGAACCAGTAGATGGCTTGGCCTGTGGGGAGGTAGTGAGCATGCTGAAAGTGGGCTGAGGGGGGTTGGAGGCCGGTGGGGTGGAGCACATTTTAAAAATATATTTTATTGATTTTTTTTTTTTTTTTTTTTTACAGAGAGGAAGGGAGAGGGATAGAGAGCTAGAAACATCAATCAGCTGCCTCCTGCACACCCCTGATTGGGGATGTGCCCTCAACCAAGGTACATGCCCTTGACCGGAATCGAACCTGGGACCTTTCAGTCCGCAGGCCCAACGCTCTATTCACTGAGCCAAACTGGTTTCGACAGCATTTTATAGATTTCAGAGAGAGAGAGAGAAACATCAATGATGAGTGAGAATTATTGATGGGCTGCTTCCTGCATGCCCCACAGTAGGGATCAAGCCTGCAACCCAGACATGTGCCCTGTCTGGGAATCAACCCTTGACCTTTCGGTTCATAGGTGGACACTCAACCGCCAAGCCAAGCCAGATGGGAGGGGCTGCATTTTTCCATAGGCTGGGCCTTCTGGAGAAGGGGGCCTGCGAGCAAGGACTCGGAGAGAAGGCAGGAGTGCATCAGATGAATGAATAGTGGGGAGAAAGCCTTCCGGGGAGGGGCTTGCCAATGCAAAGCCAGGTTCCAGGCCTGGTGGACAGGGCAGTGAAGGAGAACTTTCTGTGATATGAAAGAAGCAGAGGCGGCGGGCGTGCAGAGGTTGTCCTGGTTTCAGACCCAGCAGCCAGATGGTGAACTCCTCCCTGCAGCGGATCCTCAACAGCCACTGTTTCACCAGAGAGAAGGAAGGGAATAAATCCGGTGCCGCCAGAGGCCAGTCACACCTGCTGCTCATCAGTCTGCCGAGGCCACAGCAGCGAGAGTTCCAGGGTCTCCCTTAAAGGCTGCGAGACCTGGTCCAGGGCCATGTGGTGCTCCTGATGTCCCTCCCTCACCCCTGAAGGTCCCAGGTGGGCGAGGGCATAGTCAGAGGGGTCACAATCTTTCAGCCGATTTATTTTACTCGGATAATAGGCTGACTGTAACAGAGGGACTGCCGTCTAACAACAAGACGAGAATTCTCCATATCGGACCAGTCTCACAGATGCCAAACACGTTAACTGGAGAGCAGTGCTGAGCAGCGGCTGCCTCTCCATGGAGACCCCAGGCGGAGCTCTGCCCTGGGGGGCAAAGACAGCCTCCAGCTCTCCTCGAGTTTGCAGAGGGGCAGCTGCATTCTGACCACGTCTTCATTTGCTTCCACAAGAACCGTGATGACAGAGCCACTCTGCTTCGCACCTTCAGCTTTATGGACTCAGATTGTGAGACCGTGGCACCCCCTTGCCCCTGAGAGATCCGACGCTTGCTTCATGGCCTACACATTTGAGAGAGAGTCTTCTGATGAGGATGAGTAGCAGCTGCACCACCCGCACTGACAGATCATCGCAGATTGTAGCCCCTCTGTGCGTCTTGCTTCGTGCTGGTGATGTGGCCAATGGCTGCACTGGGGTGCAAATGCTAGGCCTGCTCCCCTCTTCTGGGTTCTGTCCGCATGTTATAATTGTGCAAATAAATGCTCACTGCAAATTAAAAAAAAAAAGGAGCAGATACTATAGAAGAGTAAAATATATCTACATCTACATTAGTAAAAGAGAAATGCAAATTACCTATACCTCTGTATCACCCACCAATCAATCAGGAGTGAGTATGCAAATTCACCCAACAAAGATAGGTTAATTTGCATATGCAGGCACCTGCTCTGAGGGGAAAGGAGAGGCAGAGAAGACTGAAGGTTTTGGCCAGAGCCAAGACAGAAGGCGGTGGCCAGAGTGAAGCTTGGGTCCTAGATGCCAGAGGAAAACCCTTGCCAGCAGCCAGAGGAAGGAAGGCCTATTGCACGAATCTTCATGCAACGGGCCTCTAGTCTAATATAACATTAATGCATCAGTTATCTATTTCCCTGTAACAAATAACTCCAAAATATAGTGGCTTAAAGCAATTTATCTCAGTCTCCGTGGGTTGGGAATCTGGGTGGTGTTTAGCTAGCTTATCTGGCTCTAGGATTCACAAGATTACACTCAAGCATCAGCTGAGGCCGGGTTATTGGAAGGGTTCGGGTCCTTGCAGGCTTTTGGGCCGAGAACCTCAGGCCCCTGCTGGCTGCTGGCCAGGCGCTGTCTCATCACATAAGAGAGGATCTGATCTGGGTTTGAAACCCTCACTATTTGTTGTAATAGGGAAAAAAAAACTAAAAACAACCCAAATATCTATCATTTAGTACAGGCTGACACCTTTATGTAGATTCACACAGTGGAATATTATAGAGCAGTGAACATGAATGCAACCCAGCAACACCTATCCTCAGGATAAGCTCCCCAACATAAGAGTGTGCAAAAAGGCAAAGTGCAGAATACCTACAGGATCCTGCCATTTTTGTAAAATTCAAAACCTGTCTGGGTAGCTCAGTAGGTTAGAGCGTCATACTGATATGTCAATGTTTGGGGATTGATCCCTGGTCAGGGCACATACAAGAATCAACCAATGGCCCTGGCCTGGTGTCTCAGCTGGTTGAAGCATCATCCCATACAGAAGGCTTTGGGTTTGATTTCTAGTCAGGGTACATACCTAGGTTACAGGTTCAATCCAGGTTGGGGTGTAAGGGAGACAATCCATGGATTTTTCTCTCCCACATCAATGTTGTTTTTTCTCTTTCCCTTTATCTCTGAAATCAATTTAAAAACACACACACATAAAAAAACATATCTTCACACAGCCGGCATTGCTCAGTGGTTGAATGTCAACCTATGAACCAGGAGGTCATGGTTTGATTCCCAGTCAGGGCACATGTCTGGGCTCCATCCCCAGTGTGGAATGTGTATAAGGCAGCCAATCAATGATTCTCATCATTGATGTTTCTGTCTCTCCCTCTTCCTTCCTCTCTGAAATCAATCCTATCTAATAAAAGAGTAGTATGCAAATTAGCCACCACTCCACTATACCCACAAGCCACATCCACCAGCCAATCAGGAGCGAGTATGCAAATTAAACCCAACCAAGATGGCTGCAGCCATGAAGTGAGCAGGAAGGAGGCTTGGGTTTCCCCGGCGATGGAGGAAATCAAGCTTTCCACACCTCCACTCAAGTCTACAAAGTTTCAATGATAGAAGATAAGTAAATCCCAAAAAATGGCAGCAGTTATGGAGCTGGAGAGAGCAGGAGGCTAGGGTGCCCCAAGCGATGGAGGAAGCCAAGCTTCTGCAGCTCTAGCCTGTCTTGGCCTCCACTCCAGGCTACAAAGTTTCAATTGTAAAAGATAAATAAATCCCAGATACCAGGGCCTCCGCTTGGGTCTCGGGGTGTGGGTGGGGTGTGGGGGGGGAATGGCCAGCCTGCAAACCACCCACAGGCCCCTTGCCCAGGCCACCTCATGCCCCAAGGGAACCCCCACCCTGATCCAGGACACCCTTCAGGGCAAACCAGTTGGCCCCCACCCATGCACCAGGTCTCTATCCTATCTAATAAAAGAGTAATATGCATATTGACCATCACTCCAACACACAAGATGGCTGCCCCCATGTGGTCAAAGATCCTGCCCCCATGTGGACACAAGATGGCCACCACTAGATGGCCAGCAGGGGAGGGCAGTTGGGAGGAACCAGGCCTGCAAGGAAGGGCAGTTGTGGGCAATCAGGCCAATGGGGGAGGACAATTGGGAAGGGCCAGGCCTGCAAGGGAAGGCAGTTGGGGGTGATCAAGCCTTCAGGAAAGGGCAGTTAGGGGCACACAGGCTGGCAAGCAGAAGTGGTTAGGGCAGTGGTTCTCAACCTTCCTAATGCCATGACCCTTTAAAACAGCTCTTCATGTGGTGGTGACCCCCAACCATAAAATGATTTCCGTTGCTACTTCATAACCGTAATTTTGCTACTGTTATGAACTGTAATGTAAATATCTGATATGCAGGATGTATTTTCATTGTTACAAATTGAACATAATTAAAGCATAGTGATTAATCACAAAAACAATATGTAATTATATATTGTAAAATATTTATTTCTAATTACAAATAAATGAAATTTTGTCTTGAATCGTGGTGTAGCATGGGTAACAGTCTTCATAAGACAACAGTAAACTACATTGCTACACCGAGGACCGGTCTGTTGGTTCCTAAGACCATGGGAAATAGGTGTTTTCCGCTGGTCTTAGGCGACCCCTGTGAAAGGGTCATTCGACCCCCAAAGGGGTCTCGACCCACAGGTTGAGAACCACTGGGTTAGGGGCAGGCAGGCAAGTAGTTGGGAGCCAGCAGTCCTGCATTAGGACTGCCTGTTGAGTCAGACATCCCTCAAGGGGTCTCAGATTGAAGAGGGTGCAGACTGGGCTGAGGGACACCTCCCGCCCCCCGAATTTTGTGCATCAGGCCTCTAGTAAAAATATATTTAAGAAAAAAATATATCCTCGGGTGAAGGTTAAAAAATATAGTTAAGAATCAATCAATGAATGAATAAAGGAGTGGAAAAACAAATCTTTCTCCTTCTCCCTTCCTCTCTCTTAAAATAAAAAAAATCAATAAAAAAAGCAACAAAAATGCCCAAACTAGCTATGTTATTTAGGGGTGCTCCAATGTGGTATAATTGAAAGGAAGGTGGGGATCCCGGAGCTTGCACCTGGTGTCTGAAGCAAGGGCACTCTTACTGGAACTGTGCCCTCCAACTATCTAATTGACTAAACTCCGTGCATCCGCACAAACAGAAAAAATCTGACAAAACTGAGGATCAGGCTCTGGGCAGGTAGCTCAGTTCTTTAGAATGGTCACCCTGGCACACCCAGGTTTCGGGCCCTATCTCTGGTCAGGGCTCATTCAAGAAGCAACCAATGAATGCATCAGTAAGTGGAATAACAGATTGATGTCTCCCCCCTTCCTCTCCAAAATCAGTCAGTCAATCAACAAACTGAGGATCTTCTTATATCAATTTTCATCTACTAAGCAAATTCATCTTTGTATCCTGATTGCCTAGAAATGTGGGGTTCTTTGAGTTCTTTGAACAGGTGGTGACATCTTTCTGATTTCCTTATTAGTTAAATACACTCTTTGGCACACGTACATTGTATCATGCTTCTTCCTTTTTTAAAAAAAAAAAAGTATCCTTTTGCCTAGAATGGTGTGGCTCAGTGGTTGAGCATTGATCTATGAACCAGGGATCATGGTTTGGTTCCTGGTCAGAGCACAGATCCAGGCTGCAAGCTCCACTCCTCAGTAGGGGGCATGTAGGAGGCAGCTGATCAATGATTCCTTCTTATCATTTATTTTTAAAATATATTTTATTGATTTTTTTTTTACAAAGCAGAAGAGAGAGGGATAAAGAGTTAGAAACATCAGTGAGAGAGAAACATTGATCAGCTGCCTCCTGCACACCCCCTATTGGGGATGTGCCCGCAACTAAGGTAACATGCCCTTGATCAGAATCAAACCTGGGACCTTCAAGTCTGCAGGCCAACACTCTATCCACTGAGCAAAACTGGTTTTGGCAGATTCCCTCTTATCATTGATGTTTCCATCTCTCTCTCCCTCTCCCTTCCTCTCTGAATCAATAAAAAATACATTTTTAAAAAATGCATCCTTTTTGCCAAGACTGGTTTGTGGGCACATCCCCAGTAGGGGGGGCGTGCAGGAGGCAGCTGGTCGATGTTTCTGGCTCTGTCCCTCTCCCTTCCTCTCTGTAAAAAGTCAATAAAATATATTTTTTTAAAATGCATCCTTTTAACATAATGTAGGGCCCCTCAGAGTGACGTTGGGGATTCAGTCAGTCATTCAACCAGCACACACACACATATATATAATCCCCTATTATATACCAGGAATATTACGCTGAGCAAAACAGACCAGAACTCTTGCCCTGATAGAGCTGACATTCCAGTGAGAGTACAGCTAATAAATATGATGAATAAGTAAAATATATAGTATGTTAATATGTAGTAAACATATAGGCTGGAAGCCTGCAATCAAGGTGCCAGCATGGTCAGTTCCTGGTGAGGGCTGCTTCCTGGTTTGTAGATGGCCACGTTCTCACCTTGTTCAGTGCTAAGAAGAAAAAAAGAGGGTACGAAATGGTGTATGTGTGAGAAAGGTATGGCAGGTGGCCCAGGGAAGCCCCACCAAGTGAGGGTTCGGGGGACAAAGGCAAGATGACTTGGGGTGGGGCAGAGGAAGGGGCCCTCCGGGGGCTTTGGGGAGAACCAGCAGGGGGATCCCCTGTCTCCAGGGAGAGAGGGGTGTGGCTTCAAGTGACTTTCAAGGTAACTACATCAGGGAAAGTGTGCAGAGCACTTTCTCTGTGCCCAGCCCAGTCACCATTCCGACAACCTGGTTTTCCCGTGAAAAGGCGTTTCAGAGAGGTTAAGTCACCAATTCAAGGACACACGGCTTGTGAGTGATGGGGGTGGGATTTGAACCTCACAGTGGAGTGCCCCACCTCTGCCCCCAACAGGCCTGGCCTTCCAGCCTCCTCATCTTTGCTACTGCATCTCCCACACCTAGTGAGGCGTCTCTACCCCCTGACAGCCTACCCTGGCTTACCAGCATCTCAAAGTTCAGAGAATGACTCACCTCCTCCAGGAAGCCTCTCCCTCGGGACAGGAATCATGTCTTGTTCATCTCTGGGGAAAAAAAAAAGCCACGATGTCAGAGGCTAGCCATGCCTTTGCTTCCAAACACACCAATGCCTTCCTGGCACGTCCAGAGTCAAACCCCAAATCCAGACCCCTTCTCACAGCTGCCCAGGCCCACCTTACCCATCCCATGCTCCCACTCTCCCCTCCAGCCACCTGAGGCTCCTGGGGTCCCTCAGTCCCCGCTCAGAGCCTCTGCAGGTGCAGTGCCTGGAGACCCTTTACAGCCTCCTGAGCCTTCTTCATGTCACTCAGGTCTCAGCTCAAAGGTCACCTCCTGAAAGAAGCCCACCCCCTCACCCAAGTAGCTGCGGACCGCCCCTAGGGCTGAATCACAACCCAGAGGACCTTCAATTAATGTCTGAAAGTTGGACGTTCAATTAATGTTTAGTGGGCGGTTCCTTTTTCTTTTCTTTCTTTTTTTAAAAGATATTTTATTGATTTTTTATAGAGAGGAAGGGAGAGGGATAGAGAGCTAGAAACATCGATGAGAGAGAAACATTAATCAGCTGCCTCCTGCACACCCCCTACTGGGGATATGCCTGCAACCAAGGTACATGCCCTGGACCGGAATCGAATGTGAGACTTTTCAGTGGGCGGTCCCTATGCATGGGCCAGTGTCTTCTCAGTATGGGCCAGAATGGACTCATTGCGTGCTCAGGAAAAGCCTGGATGATGCTGTGATGTCCATGGGCAAAGGGGAAACTGAGGTGTGGGGGCGCGGGGGTGGAAAAGACATGCTCAAGCTCACACTGCTGGTCAGGAGAGACGTTGGAAGTTGAAGTGCAAACCCAGGCAGTCAGAGGTATCCCTGGTCACCCCATCCCTCCCGTGTGCTGTGGGAGTGGGGGTGGGGTGGGGGGGTGTTCTGGCTACCTCCATCCTACGTACCCAACCCCTCACTCCTCTCCTATCTTGGTCTGCTCAGGCTGCCGTAGCAGAATGCCATAGGTCAGGCAGCTTAAACAACAGACATTTATTTCTCAAAGTTCCGGAGCCTGGAAGTCTACAATCCAGCTGCCAGCAGGGTCATTTCCTGGCGAGGGTTACTTCCTGGTTTGTAGAAGGCCATCTTCTCACTGCGTCCTTACATGGCGGAGAGAGACTCTGATCCCTCTTCCTCTCCTTATAAGGACACCAACCCCATCCCAGGTACCCACCCTCATGACCTCATCCAACCCTAATCACCTCCCAGATGCTCCACCTCCTACTCTCCCGTGGGGGTTAGGGCTTCAGTATATGAATTTGGAGGAGACACACACATTAGGTAGATGTCACCTCCTACAATGAAAAGGGCCTTAGGTCTGCACTCACGTCTTTCAACTGGCCCTGCCTAGCCTGACCCCTAATCCTCCCCAGTTCCACCTGCCTTGCTGGGAGGGATCTGAGGATCCACCGTTCTGGGTAGATCAACTCCCCAACTTCCTGGAGACTTGATTTCCCCTCTGTCCACTGGGAACAACCTTCCAAATTTGCTTTGGGGGATGGGGTTTAAAAACAGAGTCCCAAGAAGCAGGGCTGGTACTGGTGTGAGGCAAAAATGCAGTCATAGTTTTTAAAAAATCATACTTTAGTGCAACTAAGAAGAAACACATGCAAAATAAGATTTTCTTGCTGGAGACATTTTCAAAATGTTAAATCGAGACATGATCAATCAAACTGATTTTTCCTTTTAGTTTCAGCTCTAATATGGCTTGGTGTGGTGCTGTTAATGATCTCTCCTGGATTATAATTTTTAAAAAAGATTTTAAATTGATTTTTAAAGAGAGAGACAGGGAGAGAGAGAGAAAAAAAAACATTAAAGTGAGAGTGGAACATGATCCGCTGCCTCCTGCATGTCTCCTACCTGGGATTGAGCCCACAAACTGGACATGTCCCCTGATCGGGAATAGAACCAGTAACTTTTTGGTGCATAAGATGACACCCAACCAACGGAGCGACACCAGTCAGGACTTGATATTTTACAATTTTAATATTCTGGCCCTGGCTGGTGTGGCTAAGTGGCCCAAGTACCGAAGGGTCTCTAGTTTGATTCCCGGTCAAGGGCATGTACCTGGGTTGCAGGTTCAATCTCCAGCCCCCGTCGCAGCATGTTTGGGAGGCAACCAATGGATGCGTCTCTCTCTCACATCTCCCTCTCTCTCTCTGTCTCTCTCCCCCTCCTTCCCATTCTTCCCTCTCTTTTTTCCTTCCACTCTCGATAATATAATATACACTGAGTGGCCAGATTATTATGATCTCTGAACGCATGATAATCTGGCCACTCAGTGTATATCCTATATAATAAAAGGCTAATATGCAAATTGTCCCCTTGACCACGAGTTCGACCAGCAGTCAGGCTGGCCAACCACCCATGTTCCTCTCCCGCTAGCCAGGCTGGCTGGACCCCACCCATGCATGAATTCATGCACCAGGCCTCTAATATATATATGGGGAAATATATATACTGAATGGCCAGATTATTATGTATCCAGAGATCATAAACTTGTGGCTATCCCAAAACCCCACTGAACATTCTAAAAGGGTGAATTACATGGTATGTGAATTACATCTTGATTTTAAACAGTGAGAAAAAAGAACACCATTTATCTTGCTCCTGAATTTTTCCTGGCCTCCTTAGCTTTTTCACCTAAAATTTGAATGTTCCTCAGCTAAGGAGGGCAAAGCAAGGCCTCAAAGACTATGTGTCCAGGTCCTTCCTTTGCATCAGTCACAACAGTCTTTCTCCAGAAGCTAAGCCTTTGTCTGGGCTGTGCCCTCTGATGGGAAAACAAATACTCATCCTTCAAGGCTCACTTTGCTTTGTCTCCCCCCAGTCTGACCTCCCTGACCCACATCCCCACAGCCCTCTCCCGCTAGACTCCAAACATCCTCTCCTAAAACCCTCCCCATCCTGGGGATATCTTCAGGGAACTTCAGCTCCCCCCCCCCCAGTGTCCCTCCCCCTAATAACACTGTCTTCCTGAGACTCTGTCTTTTCCTTGGCAAACCTGGAACAGTCACCCCAGCGCTCCCAGGGGCATTGAGGTGGAAACTGCTTATGCAATGCTTAGCTTGTTAAGTACTCAGTACATGTTTGTTCTAAAAATAAGTAAATAAATAAAAAACAAATATTCATTCACATTAGTATCTTCACTACAAAGCAACATTAATAAAAAGAGTAATTACACTTACAGATTCTCATTTGCAAGGTGAGTACGATACACCCATTTTTTTTTCCAGTGGGGCAGTCCCCGATTCACGCATTCTCCAAAGAGGGGGTTGTGGGTCACCTCCACCTGGTGGATGTGTTACCTCTTCTTGAGGCAGACAGGGACATCCTTAGGGCTGAACCTAGGGTAAGGTAAGTAAGGCACTGGCCTCAGGAGCAAAATTTAAAGTGGCACCAAATAACTCAATTATTAAGGTAAGTATTTTCATGAAATACGTTAAAAAAAAAATCAAAACCAACACAAAAAACCATGGTAAAAAAAGCACTTTTTATTTTTTAAATATTTTATTGATTTTTTTACAGAGGAAGGGAGAGGGGTAGAAAGTCAGAAACATCGATGAGAGACATTGATCAGCCGCCTCCTGCACTCCCCCGACTGGGGATGTGCCCGCAACCAAGTACATGCCCCTGACCAGAATCGAACCCGGAACCCTTCAGTCCGAAGGCCATCGCTCTATCCACTGAGCCAAACCGGTTTCGGCAACAAAACGCTTTTTTAAAAAATTGTAAATAAACAGAATCTGGTCCTGCACCTGTACAGCTCACCTCCCTGGCCTTCCCCTAAGTCCTGGCCCTTGTCTAGGTACATTTAAGAACCTTGATACCCTGTTAATCATGGATTTTTTTTGCACAAATTTTGATTTTGAAATATGCTGCATTCTGACATTATTAAATACATGTTGCATGTGTAAAATGTTGTGTATATAAAATATTGCAACTGTCCCCCAGCCCTCTTCACCCTGCCGCCGCCGGTCTATCCCTTATGTCGCTGCAGGCGCAGAGACCCAAATCGGCCACCAGGTGGCGACGCCACGCCTCTCAGCGCCCGGGACCTTTAGCGACTCCAAGGTGGGCGGTGCGGAGGCGGCGTGATGCATCAATCCGGTCCCGGGCTGGGCGGGGGAGTCTGGGGAACCGAGCGTTGGGGCTGAGTCCAGACCCCAGGCTGGCGGGGGAGGGGACACAGCTGTGAGTCACCAGGGAGCCCCCGATCGGCCGTGGGAGACAGTCCCCCGCAGGCCTGCCCGCCTGCCTCGTGAACCGCCTTCCTGGGGAGACTGGGAAGCTGTCAGCCGTCCCCGCGTGCAGCCGTTCCTGGCGCACACGTGTGGTTACAAGAACAAGTAGCCAGAGGCTTGAGGGAATGGCGGCGTCAGTTTCCCCTTTTGCAGCGTGCAAATAAGTGTAGCCCCTGCTTCCTGGGTCCTTGAGGACTCAGTGATACAGGGAGCCTGGTACTCTACGCACTAAATAATAGCAGTGCTCACCCAGGACAGAGGAAATAAAAGTGGCGCCCATCGTTGCCAGGGAGCCCTAGGTGACGGCGTGAGGCGCAAGCCCGAACCATTTCCCCCAGGCTTTCTCTCCGACCTTGATTTCTACCCAGGCCAAGCCTCCAAGCGCAGCGCTGTCCGATGATGCAGCGAGACGCCGGCAGGGGGCGCGCAGCGCAGCGAGGCCTGACCACCTGCGCCTCCTACGCGCTTCCTACCCTGAAGACCTCCGCGGGCGGGGAGAGGGAGCTCGCGCTCGCCCCTAGGGCGCCTCGGACTTTGCACCCACTGTTTCTGGGAACCTCCTGTGACCACCAGGTGACATTTATTTAAGACTTACTGTTTACTCCTTATTTTATGTCATGCTTCTTCCTGCAGCCGGATGAAGCCGGTGTGCATTCTCCTAGGACAGGTGGGAAACAGGCCTACTACCGCAGCCCCCAACATTGGGGACTGCGAGGCGCCCTCCCGCGACCACCACAGTTTATTAAGCGCTTAATGTGTACCTTCCCTCGCCCCCCTCCTTTTTTTTTTTTTTAACGCTCCCTCCAACCCCAGGGGGCTGGCGTTGCCTGCCCATTAGACAGGTGGGGACGCAGAGGCCTGGAGAAGTGAAATCACCCCGTGTCTAAGGGTCTCAGACTGGGGAAAAGCACCACTCCCACCTCCTGGGAGGGATCCGGCTGCAAGCCGGACCCCCTCCTCTTGCAAGCCCCCAGCACAACCTGGGAAAACCGCGGGCCCGGGACTCTCCGGGGAATGGGAGGGGATTCCAGGCTCCCCCCCCCCCCCGAAAACCCGGGCCGCCTCGCGCGCTGGAAATCCCGCGCGCGCCCCGAAACGCGGCGCGGCTGCCGGGAAATCTGGAGAAAAACTTCTGCTTTTTTTTTTTTTTTTTTTTCCCTTTTCTGGCACTCACGCTCCCCAGGCGCCCTCCTCCCGGCCCCCACGTGGGACAACCCCCCACGCAGCGCCCCGCCCCTTCTCCACCGCCAGCCAATCGCCTTTGTGGGCTTCCCCAGGGGGCGGGGCGGGTGGCCGCCAGGGCCACGCCCTGTTTGCACGAGTCTTTAAAAGGCGCCGCCGGGCGCGGCGGGGACCAGATTGGTGACGCGGAGGACCCGAGCCGTCGCTTCTCCAAACCCTGGATTATCCCTGCCGAGGACTTCGCAGTTTCTCCCCCTCGTCTTCCGAGGGACGGGTTTCGCTGTCTCCCGAACACGCGGGCTCCGTAGGAAGGTCTTGGGCTCTCCGGCCTCGGAGTTTGCATTTTCTCCCTCGGGACTGTCCTGGGCTATTTTTCCACTGTGGATTATAACTGCAACATGACTCTGGAAGAGCTGGTGGCGTGCGACAACGCGGCGCAGAAGTAAGTACAGGCTGAAGTGGGCCGGGCCGGGCGGGGACCCGAGCGCCCGCGGCCCGGCCGGGCGCTGACCCCCTCCCCTTTGCCCCAGGATGCAGACGGTGAGCGCCGCGGTGGAGGAGCTGCTGGTAGCCGCGCAGCGCCAGGATCGCCTTACCGTGGGGGTGTACGAGTCGGCCAAGCTGATGAATGTGTGAGTCAGACCCCGTCCCCCAGCTGGGTGCGGGTGGAGATCCCTCCTGCGCTCTGCACGCTCCCTGCTGCACCTCTCTCTGGCTCGGGGCTGGGACTTCCCCAAGTGTCCCCACTATGGATGGGGAGCCTCTCTGTTTGTGTGTGTGTGCGGGGGCGGGGGGGGAGCTGCAGTCTCCTGACGCTGCATCATTTGCAGGCGTCCCCCCCTTATGCTCTTACTTTATCTTCCCCTGCGTCCCCGCCTCCCCCCCACCCCCCAGCTGCATGCACACGCTGCCCCCTGCAGACCTGCGGTTTCTCTTTGTTTATGCAAACTCCCCTGTGCATGGCGGGCGCCCCCCACCCCCGCAGACCCCCAGCTGACCCGAACCTTCCTTTGGCCCCTCAGGGACCCTGACTGCGTGGTCCTGTGCCTGTTGGCCATTGACGAGGAGGAGGAGGATGACATTGCCCTGCAGATCCACTTCACACTCATTCAGTCCTTTTGCTGTGACAACGACATCAACATCGTCCGGGTGTCTGGTATGCAGCGTCTGGCACAGCTGCTGGGCGAGCCCGCTGAGACCCAGGGCACCACGGAGGCGCGAGACCTGCACTGCCTCCTGGTCACGGTGAGCCGGGCCGCCTGGGTCTGCCCCGCCCCAGTACCTGGGCCTGTGTTTGTCAACAAAGTTGAGCTGGCGGGGCTTGCACCAGCTCAGGGCTCAGCCACGCTGGGCATGTCCCGTGGGCAGCCTCAGCGGCCTCCTCACCCCGCGAGCTATTTTGAGCCAGCCTGTTTTCCCCACAGGGGCCCTGGGAGGGGGAGGCTCCCTGCACACTCCTGGGGCCCCCACTGAACCCGGTCTTTCCCCTCTCCCGCAGAACCCGCACACAGATGCCTGGAAGAGCCACAGCCTGGTGGAGGTAGCCAGCTACTGTGAAGAGAGCCGGGGGAACAACCAGTGGGTCCCCTACATTTCCCTCCAGGAGCGCTGAGAGCCCTCCCAGCATCAGAACCTGTCAAGTTGCTGACAAAAAAAAATAATAAAATAAATATTTGACCCCCCCTCCGCCCAGAACAACCCCCCCAAAAAAAACAAACAAACTAACCTGTGAGACCATCGGGGGCAGGATCATTGGAGACTGGAGACGAGGAGAGGGGCGTGCACAACCACCCCCAGGACCGGGAGCCTGGAGCGGCGCCAGCGGTGGCCACTGCGAGAGGAGAAGAGGGGAACTCAGGCCGGCAGGAGAGGGGCCCCTGGAGCCCAGGCCTCTGGCGGAGCAGGAGCTGCAGTGGGAGAGGACCTAGACTCCACACGCCAGGGGTGGGGTGAGATGCACGGCATCCCCCACGCTTCTAGAGGCTGGAGGCTGGAGCTGACGTCTGCCAGCGCAAACGGGCCTTGTTGACCACGAGGGTCTGCAACCCTTGCCAGAACTAAACTTCGGGACTTGGGAACGGGGGCTGATGTTGCCCCGCACCCATGAACTCCCAGTTTGCGAACTGAATAGACGACAATCTATTTTGTTACTTGCACTGTGACTTGAACCACTGAGAGAGACCGGAAGCTTACAGATACATACGTCTATTTTACTTCTATGATGATGATGGCCTTGTAATAAATTTCTAAAGCTTCTGGGTTCTTGTGTTTGTGCCTCCGCCAAGAGTCCCCAGGACTCCCACCCGCCCTCACACGGCAGCCGCCCTGCCCCCAGCCCCCTCTTGCAAGCTCACCAGGAAATGTTACTTAAGTCCCTGTTAGCAGCTCCAGGCTCCTGCTCAAAAACAGTGCCTCTTCTCTCTGCAGCAGGCGCCACCCAAGTCCAACAAATCTTTGCCTCTTTTTTTTTTTTTTTTAATTCTCCCTCCTCCTGCCATGTAGCAATTAAAAGACCGGTTTATTACGAAACCTGGCCTCCGTGCCACTGCTGGTACAGGCTGTGCTGGAGCCAGCCCCAAGCTCTGGGCACATTCAGATACAATGAGATGCGGGGTGGGGGTGGGGGGGAGGCTGTAGCCCCCGCCTGCACAGCCACCAGCGAAGCCCAAGATCCAGAGAGGTCATGGGAGCACCTGTGACCTACAACTAGACTGCCTCCTCAGAAGCTTCTGGGCCTTGTCTGCTGGGAGAGTTCCTCTGGTCCCCCCCCCCCCCGGGGGGCCCCCCCCCCCCGCCAGGTCTTCTCCCTACTAGGATGGGCCTCTTCACTGCACTAAAGAAGAAAAAGAAACCACCTTTCCCCCAAACTAAAATCAACAAGCAGAAAAATACTCCAGGAAGTTTTGTTCCTGGCCCAGCTGGGCTTGGCATGTGGCTGCATTTTGCCTCTAAACCGAAACTGTACGGGCGGCCACCTCTGCTTTCTCTCTTAAGTTACACGCAGTGCCTACCCCTCCTCCAGCCATGGGCTGGGAGCTGGGAGTGGCCTCGTCGAGGGGTGGGCTCAGCCAGGCAGCGTAGCCTACCCTCTGCCTGGTGGCCTGGCCTGGGAACTGTGGGTCTGGAGTGGGGGACTCCGACCGGGGCGGAGACCTTTCCACTGAGCCCACGTGGGCAGAGAGGAAAACCCCCAGCGGCCCTTCAGGAGTCATGGGGCTGGGGGAGCCCCAGGGGAAAGATGGGTGTGAGAGAAAGAAAGAGGGGAAGTCCCAGGGAAAGGGGAGGGTGGGGTGGGAACCCTTTTGAGGGTTGGGAGAAGGGGAGAGCACCCATGGGGAGGGAGCCCTGAGAGAGTAGGCAACCTGGGTAGGGGGGCAGAGGAACACCTGTAGAGGGTGGGGGAGGGGAGGTTCTAAGAGGAGGGACCCAAACCCTGAATAGGGGGTCTGGGGAGCACCGGGGTATGAGGGTGAGGCAGAGGGAACACAGAAAGGGGGCTGAAATAAATTCCTGTAGGGGGTGAGGCAGACAAGTGGGGAGACCGGATGGAAGCCCCCAGTGGAAGGAAGGGGTACTCCAGGGTGTGTGTAGGGGGTAGATGGGTAAGAGATCCCCGAGAAGGAGCTGGAGAGGGAAGAGATCTGGGGAGAAGGGAGCAGAGGTGGCGGGATCCCCCCTGAGGTGGGGCCCTGTGGGGGAGGACTAGCACGGACAAAGGTCAGCCCCGCCTCGGCCTGGAGCTCAGGCTGTCTGTGTGAGGTCAGCTCCTCCCAGGGAGTCACATCGCTGCAGGTCCTGCCCATAGGCATGGACCACTCTGTCCCCATTGTGACCCTGGCCATCCGGCAGGGCCGAGTGACCTCTGACCCTCTCAGCGCTAGGTCCCCTGTGCAATAGGAGCAAGGAAGACTACAGGCTTCTGGGCCCCAAGGAAACAACAGGGCCTGGGGGGGACTCCAGCTCTGTGGCCACAGGTTCCTTATTCGCCCGGTCCCTGTTTCCCCCTGCTGCAAAATGGGGTGATAGCGCTACCTGCTGAGAGCTTTTTCGGAGGTTCAAGGAAACAGATATTTCTTGGATCAGTACCTCCTGCATAGAATGTATAAAAAAGCCCTAACTGGTTTGGCTCAGTGGATAGAGCGTCTGCCTGCGGATGGAAGGGTCCCAGGTTTGATTCCAGTCAAGGGCATGTACCTTGGTTGTGGGCACATCCCAGTAAGGGATATGTAGGAGGCAGCTGATCGATGTTTCTAACTCCCTATCCCTCTCTCTTCCTCTCTGTAAAAATTCAATAAAATATATTAAAAAAAAAAAGAAAGAAAGTATAAAAAAGCCATTCACTGTTATTACCACTTTCAGCCACTCTGTGAACCAGCCTGGTGGAGACTAGGGTGAGGCCAGGGAGACACCTTCGTGCAAAATGGAAGAGAGCAACATCCAAAAATTCAGTCAGCAAGATAAAGAATATGTTAAAGCACTGTTTTATAAACTGAAATGCAAACAAACAGAGAGAGAGAGAGAGAGAGAGAGAGAGAGAGAGAGAGAGAGAGAGAGAACTCCCTGGGAAACAAAATTGTAAATCAAGATAAGATGGACACTGCTGAGTTGTCCTTTTGCCTCAGGCTACAACACCTCTCAGCTGGCCCTGTCCCCATCTTATTGAAACTTGATATTCAGTTTGCAGGTGGAGAAGTGAAGGCTCAGGACCCCAACCTCCATGCACCCTCATCAGCATGAACGCTGAAGGCTGTGACTCTTATTTTTTTAATTTCAGCACTTAAAAAAAAAAATCCTCACAGGAGGACATATATTGTTGTTGTTGTTTGTTTTTAATTAATTGTTAAGTTGGTCCGACGGTTGTGGGTTATTGTAAAGCTGTTTTTAATGAATTTTTAAAGAGAGAGGAGGGGAAAGAGAAAGAGAGAAACATCAATGTGGGAGAGAAACATGGGTGGGTTGCCTCCCATATTTGCCCACACCCTTTGGTATAAGGGAGGAGGCTCCAACCTGGTCAGAACAAGGACCATAACTCTTATTACTATTATTGTTATTGTTGCCGGTCTCCTTGTTGCTGTCATTAATAAAAGTATTAAGTCTTCCTGACTGAACCCACAGAGGTTCTCAACCTTTCTGATGCCGTGACCCTTTAATACAGTTCCTCATGTTGTGGCGACCCCCAACCATAAAATTATTTTCGTTGCTACTTCATAACTATAATTTTGCTGCGGTTAATGAATCGTCATGTAAATATCTGTGTTTTCTGATGGTCTTAGGCGACCCTGCTAGCGGTTCTCAACCTGTAGGTCATGTTTGCATGCAGGCACACACCCCCACTATGCAGATACACACATACCCAGAGCCATGCACACAGCTCTCCAAATGCCATACACACTGTGTCTACTCAAGTCCACCACACACACCCCTAGGCGACCCTGCGTAGAGCCAAAGACCGTCGGAAAACACAGATATTTATATTACAATTCATAACAGTAGAAAATTACAGTTAGGAAGTAACAATGAAAATACTCTTGTGGGTGGGGGTTGCCACAACATGAGGAACTATATTAAAGGGTTGCGGCATTAGAAAGGTGGAGAACCACTGGGTTAGAGCATCATCCCTATATGCAAAAGTTGTGAGAGTCAGGGCACATACAAGAATCAACCATGGATGCATAAATAGGTGGAGCAACAAATCTCCCTCTCTCTTCTTCCCTCCCTGCCTCCTTCCCTCCATCCCTTCCTTTCTCTCTCTCTAAAAAAAAATCAAGAAATAAAAAAGAATAAATAAAAATCCCTGATGGGGCATTGGGCCAGCCCTTGCCCCCTGGTATCTCTTCATGCTCACAACAACCACACAAAATGGGGACTGTTACTATCTACATGGGTTCAGAGAGGAGCAGCAACTTGCACAAGGACACACAGCTGTATGCTGACAGAGTCAGGGACCAAGCCCCGGCCTGTGTGATGCAGAGTTAGGACCTGATATCTATTTATATATTATCAAGATATATACCATAAAGTAGATCACATACCGTAAAATCCCCCCTTTAAAGGGTAAGTCAGTGACTGTTAGAATTCCACACTAAGTTGTGCAATCATCACCCCTGTCAAGTTCCAGAACATTCCATCACCCCAAAAGGAAAACTCATGAGCAGTCACTCCCCCTCCCGTTCCCCCAGCCCCTGGCAGCCAGGAATTCCACTCTCTGTCTTTGTGGATTCGCCGGTTTCGGACATTTCTTATCCATGGAATCACCCGCTCTGTGGCTTCCTTCACTTCTATAGTGTTTGGGGTTTCGTCCATGTGGTGGCAGGAGTCACTCTCACAGTCTGGACTTGTCTCGCCTCCCTGTATCTATGGTCCCCAGACAGGATACACAGGAAGGCACTCTGAGTCATGAACATAGTTCATAGTGAGCAAGTACCCCTCCCTCCCCTCCACACACACATACACACACCCTGCACCCAGACATTGCTTGCACACCTGGGCCCCTAACCTTGTGCATGTGCTGGTCTCTCTGCCTACAGCCCGTCCCCCATCCCTTCCCACCACCTTTCCTCAAGCAAACTCCTGTTCTCCTTTTTGCTCTCATCTCAGCTGCCCCCTCCTCAGGGAAGCCCTCCAGACAGGACACTTGGAGCCTGTCTCCTGCTCTGCCCACCTCCTCCTCTTCCTGGCACCTCCCCCATTTGCAATGACATATTTAGTCCTGTCATCGTTGGCTTCTTGTCTGTGTCTATGTTGGACTGCAGACTCCAAGAGGGCTGAGAGAGAGAGTCTGTTTCGTCCACCCCTGGCCCCACATGGCAGAGCTCAGGGCCCCGGACCCAGTTGGCATGTCATAAATGTTTGTGGCATAGAGACTCAAGCCCGAGGCCTATGTCCTGTACAACTAAATTGACCCATCGATGACCTCCTTCCGCAGGACAGACTGTTTTGTCCCCTAAAGGACACACACTGGTCTGCCAAGGGCTAGGTCCTGGCCAAATACAGGACACAGCCCAGCACAGAGGAGCTGGAACCTGTCCCTGTGGAGGCGGCCAGCCACCTGCCCTGGGGCAAGTTGCTTCACCTGTTTGGACTCAGTCTCCTTACCTGTCCAATGGGGAGATTGGTGGGAGTGACCGGCTCTCAAGGCTGTTGTGAGCATTAAAACCAGTGAAATATGTCAGGCATTCAGAACAGTGGGGAGCCTTCCAGAGCGTTAGCTATTATTATGTGAGTTGGTATGCGACTGTTTATGATTCCTTCTACCTGGACTTCGCGTCTGCCTGTCTACCCTGCGCCTGTTGAGGAGAACTAGCGTGAGGACCCGTGCTGCTACATGGGGTCGTGGCAGTCCCCATGTTCCTGGGGCTGGGCCTGGAATTCCTGGAGTCCTCAGGGTGAGCCTGGCCTCCCAAGAATTCCTGACCAACCAGGGTCACATGATTCTACCTTGACCCCTCCCACTTAATCTCAATTCAGAGATGCTGATTCTGCAACATCGCTCTGCATCTCCCCGAGATGTAAGGTGGCCCCGGACCTAAGCTTGCTGGGGAGGCAGCAGATGTGTTTTGCGGCCCCAGGACTATTTATTCTAAGCAGTGGACATGATGGCCACGTGTACGCATGCAGGTACTCAGGTGCTTGCCCATGTGCATCGCAGACAGTCAGGTACTCAGTCTTGCAAACAGGCATGGACACACACACACACACACACACACACACACACACACAATTGTTCTTACCCTCCCAGATACCTATTGAATGAGTTTCCCAGGGCAGCTGTAACAAAGAAGCACAGACTGGGGGACTTTCCTGAGAGAAATTTATGGGCTCCCAGTTCTGGAGGCCAGAAATCTGAGATGAAGGTGGGGACAGGACTGGTTTCTTCTCAGGCCTCTCTTGCTTCTGGTGGCTTCTGATGTCCCTAGGCTGGTGGATGTTCTCATGTGTCTTCACCTAGTCTGCCCTCTCAGTATGTCTCTGTGTCTAAATGTCCTCTCCTTAGAAGGACACTGGTCATATTGGATCTCATGACCTCATCTTAACTTGATCATCTGCAAAGATACCACCTCCAAATTAGGTCCCATTCACACGTCCTGGGGATGAGAACTCCAATATCTTTTGAGGGGACACAACTCAATTCATAACACCCCCAAAAAGTATCCAGACATGTACTATCAGACACACATAGAGACGCTGGATCGCCTGAGGCATACACACCAACAGACATCCCTCTTTATCTTGTTCCCAACACTAGCCTGGGCCCTACTGCACAGCAAGGGCCCTGTCGATGATGAGTAAAAACACACAGCCAGGGCCAACTCTCATCCAGCCCTTCTGCTGAGGCATCAGCTTCCTGGTTCTTCCTGCCTACCCAGAGGGTGTCCAGGCAGAGAACGGCCTCAGGAAAGCTGTGGAGTGTTGGAAATCACTGCAGGCAGTGATTCTGGGGTGGCAGAGGCTTCTGGGGTGGCAGAGGAGACCCGGGTAGCACCTCTGACCTCAGGTTTATGGGCAACCCAGGGGCTTGGTGTCACAGTTTCGGTTTGGCTCATTCAGCGGGTAAGATGGAGCTGCAGGGATCAGGTATCCCCTCTGGTCCTGGCCCACTCTGGCTCTCACCTTCTCCTTTCCCTCTGCAAAATACCACCAATCAAATGCCCAGCTCCCCGCCTTGACCCCATGGTCCCTTCAGTGGTCCCCTCTGCGTGGGGTGCCCTCTCTGGGCCTTGAGCATGTGCCTCACTTCTGCTTCTTCTTTTCTTTCCTGACCCCAAGTTCCAGGCAGAGGGTGTGGCCTCTCTGCTAGATTTTCAGGGTTCTGTGGTGCCCTATGGAAGCTGGGCACGGATGAGCGGGGAGGCAATGGAGAAGCATGGCCCTATCTGTCGGAACTGGCAAGTTTGGCAATGTTGCTCCCTGGAGCCGTGCAATGATGGCGCCTCTGGGGACCTGCACACAGGCACCCCCAGTCCTCAGTGTGGTGAGGTAGGCACCACATGGACGTGTATGCCAGTGACCAACAGCCTTGCAGATACCCAGGGGCCTGTGGTGACCGGCACGAACCTCCTGAGACCCAGATGACTCAGAGTGACACACGGCTCGGTGACACCCCTCCCCCAAGGACGACGGGCCAGGAGCCGGCAGACCCATTGCAGACACTTGCAGAAGCTCCATCTGGAGAAGGGGCAGGGGGGTTTCCTCTCGCAGCCCCTCCCTGTTCTTTCCCTTCATTGTTATCCCTCCTCATTCCCACCCCCCACCCTTCCAGGGCGCCAGAGGTTCCCAGGCTGTGGGGCAGGGGGGAAGGGGGTGGGGTGGGGAGTATTGTGGGGCAGCCCCAGACCCTGGAGCACACTGGTCTGCGCGCAATTCCATGCGCTTTGCAGTGCGCGCCTGCGACCACGTGCGTGCTTGCGTGGGGCGGTGTTTGCACCGCCGGGTACACAGCAGGCGCGCCATAAATGCCTTTGAGATAGCAGCAGGGAGGAGGGGCAGAGTTCAGGCCACCCAGGGAGGGGCAGCCGCAGAGCTTCGGGGTGGAACCTGGTCTCGGACAGCTTCCTAGCTAGCGTGGCCAGGCCAGTGTGACTCGGTTTCTCCATTCGTAAGAGGGAAAGTCTCATCGCCTTCCCACGTGGCGACGTGAAACCAGATAATGCACGGAAGCGCTCAGCACAAAGCTGGCCTTGAGAGCCCTCATTATGCCTTCCCTCCACTCCACCCTCTCGCCAGACGCTCTGGGGGTGGAGAGGGGCGCTGACCCAGGCCCCAGACAACCTCCCCTCCCGCCCCGGCAAGCAGGAGTCCCGGCTTCCTCGGCCTCTAAATTGGATAATTGGAGACAGGCGGCTGCGCGAGAGACAGAGAAATCCCCGAGTGGGCGAAGGGCAGGGGCCTGGCCTGCTTTCTCCGGATTTGAGGCCCCGACCCTCGCCAGCGCCACTGCGGGTGCGCCCCGGGCACGCAGCCGGTGCGCTCCGGAGGCCCCAGCGCTGGCCGCCGACCCCTTTTCGAGCCCGGCGGTGCCAGCCTCCCTCTGGTGCCTGCCAGGCGCGGTGTCTACCGCCGCCCGGGGCAGGGGGGGCGGGGATGCCCGCCGGCGGCGGCCCCGGCGGCGTCTCCATCCCCTCCCAGCCCCAGGCGGCGGGCGGCGGGCGGCGGGCGGCGGGCAGAGGGCGGGGCGTCTGAACACACCCTCCCTTTGTGAGCGGCGCCTTCCCTGGACGGCCTGGCGCGCGGGGCCAGGGCACAGCGCCAGCGCCCGGAATAGCCTCCCTGCCCCGCCGGCCGCCCCACGCCCCGCCGGAGCCGCCTGACCTGCCCAGCGGGGCGCGGGGGTGAGGGGCCGGCCTCGCTCACGGGACGCCGTGCGTGCTCAGTGGCACGGGGCTGCAGCGCCATCGGCCTAAGGGCAGCCGCGAGACCTACTGTGTGTGCAGCCCCGCTGCTGGTTGCCCGGGCCCATTGTGTTGGCCTTTCTGCTTGCAGCCCCCACTGTCTGCAGATCCCCACCTACATGCAAAAGGCCACCGTGCCAGTCCCTTCTACCTACGGCACCTATTGTCTGCAGCCCCTCTGAAGTATACAAATGCCCACTGTGTGAAGACCGTTGCCTGTGCACAAAACCAACATGCACACACCATCTGCGTGCAAACGCGCATGAGCAGACTTCAGCCTCCATGCGAGACCTACTGTGTGAGACCCCACCTGCCTACAACCGGCTACAGAGAGCAGACACAAGCTCGTGTGTGTAAATGCTTGTGTGCAAACACTGACATTCAACCACCCACTGTGTGCAGACACTGACATTCAACCACCCACTGTGTGTAGCACCGGAGTGTGTACACGCCCACTGAGCACAGGCACAGACACATTCTCAAACACCCACTAGCGGGGACGTCCCATACTTTGAAAGACCCTGGTCTGTGCAAGCACCCACATAGGGGTGAAAACCCTGATGCATGCTCACCTGTATTTTGACCTGTACATGTGTGGTCATCAGGATAGTGCAAACATTCCCCAAGTTCAATTACCTGCTGTACAGAACCCCCGTGCCTGGAAATACCCACGATGGGCAGAGATCCATAGGGGCACCGGGACTCTCTGTGGGAGCCATGGGCATATTGCCTTGCCTCCACTTGCAGACTCTGCTCTGCTTGGTTCTCTTCTGGTTCTGACTGTGAGGGCTTCTGACGATGTGGGAGGAAGTGGGCTGCACACCCTTGCATTGTGTGGGTGTGGGCGGTGGACTCAGGCCTGCGGGGCTGGAGGCTGGGGGCTGGAGGCTGGGCCTCCTGGGGCCTTCCGGGAAGCTCAGGAGACAGGTGCAAGGGCAGGCAGGCTCTGTGGGCAGGATGCCAGCGGGTGGCTTCCCTGAAACTGGGCACAGCAACTGGGAGAGGTTTCCAGGCCATCCGGCCCCACCTGGCCCCGAGGCACTCTCGGCAGATGGGCAGGGCATACAGGCAATGCCAAAGACGAGCCAGGCCCCAGCCTGCACATGCCTGAACAAGAGCCACTGGTGGACTTGTGCACATACACCTGTATGCATGTGTGAACTCTGCTCCCCACAGGCAAGTGTGCACGCTTGTGCAAACACACAGGCTTGCACTTGTGCATTGCATGTGAGCCACATGACACAGGCAATCACCCTGAGGCTCCACAGGACAGAGAATTTTGTCTGCATTGCTCATTGCTGTCTCTAGCACCTGACAGTTGGTTGGCGCTCCGTAAATATTTGTGGAGTGAACCAATGGATAAAAGGACGAATCATTTTACAACTATGTACTGAGTGTCTACATGTGCTGGGCACTTGTACATCTGGGAACAACAAAAGGATCCTTGGCCTGACATTCTAGACATGCACGCAGGGCTGCAAATAAGCTCACAGCCGCACACATCTGTGAGTACACACACGTTGACCAGGAAACACCTAAGTCCATTTAATTCATTCACCTGCAGAAACCAGAGCCAGGCGTACACACCCAGCCCTCATGGACACGCACACATTTTGGTGCGCACAATTCTCCAAAACTCTTCCCTCCCCGACAGCTGCTTGTGTGATCCACTCAGCCACCCTTGAGACCTTCCCCTTTAGAGGCCCTTGGGTGTCCAAGTCTGGGTTTGGAGTGGCTATGTTACCAGGTGCACCTCCTTCCAATCCTGCCTAGAATTCCCACCACTAGGACTTGGGCTGTTTCTGCAGAAGGTTGGTGGGATGAGAGCTGTGCAGGACTGGAGGCTTGGAGGAGCAGTTCCTGGATTCTCCTCAAAACCCTCCTTCCATTTCACAGCTTGGGACACTGAGGCCCAGGGCACTGTGAGAAGCAGATGCTGCCAGGCCCTCTCTTCCTTCTCATCCCCTTGCAGCCATAAACAGTAGGTTCCCAGGCCTGGGCTAATGGCTCGGGGTAGGAACAAGGAGGAAGCCTGTGGAGGGAGGGGAGGGGGAGCCTGTCTGTGTCCTGGAGACAGATGCAGAGGCAGGAGGCCCAGAAACACCTTGCAGACAGACACACACAGCAGGCGGCAGGCGGAGACCTAATCTGGGACACACAGACACAGCTCCTTCCTGTGGCAGATGCTCCTTCCCCAGCCTCCAGATGGGACTCCTGGGGCCCCTGCCCTGCCTGGGGGAGAGGAGGAAAGGGGGAGAGAAGGAAAGGAGGGGAAAGAGAGAGAGAGAGAGAGAAAGAGAGAGAGAGAGAGAGAGAGAGAGAGAGAAGGAGAGAAGGCCTATGTGTTTTTGGTGTGTGTGTAAGTAACAGGCATTTGTGTGCATGAGTATGCACATGTGTATGTTTTGTGGTGATAATTGTATACACGTGGGTATTTGTGAAGGCATGTGCATATTTTAGTGGGTGTAATGTGTGCACACATGTTTGTGTGTATGTTTGTCTATGTATTGATAATTGTGTGCATATGCTTGTGTAAATGTGTGTTTTGGGTGTGTGAGAGCACACATGTGTTTCTATGCACACACGTGCTTTTGTGCTGTGTTTGTGTATCTCTCTGTGCATGCACGTGTGTTTGAGTGTGTGTATTGGACAGGGACGCTCCGGTGCACTGGGTGTCCCCAGCACCCAATCTCCGGGACCTACTTTCTTGGGGCCTAGAGCAGCTTACACACACCCAACAACGTCAATAATAGCAACAGCCACCATCTATTGTTTCTTTACTATGTATGGGGCACTTTTCTAAACACCTTACATTAATTTTTCTAAGCCAGTTTTACTGCGGTACAATTTACAAACAGAAAACCATACTTTTTAGGTGTACAATTTGATGAGTCCTGACCCACAGATACAGTCATGTAAACTGGCAGGATCAAGACTCAGAGCAAGTCCATCATCCTGGAACCCCCCCAGGTGAGCCCGCCTAACCCTGGTACTTTGTGCAGTCAGTCCCCTCGCCCCATTACTAGCCCCTGCAACCGTCAGTCCTTATAGGTTGGCATTTCCCAGAAAGTCACGTAAACAGGGTCACACAGCACGCAGCCTTTTGAGTCAGTTTTTCAAACTCAGCAAAATGCATTCAAGACGCAGCCTTGTTGTTGCATGTATAAGTAGCTTGTTCCTTTTTATTAAAAAAAATTGAGCTGTAATTCACATACCATAAAATTCACCCTTTTAAAGTGTGTAATTCAGTGGTTTTTAGTATATTCATAGCGTTGTGCAACCATCACCTCTATCTAATTTCAGAACATTCCATCAGCCCAAAGAAGCCCTGTGCCCATGGGCAGCCCCCTCCCCCGCTCCCAGTCCTGCCGACCACAAACCCACTCTCTGTCTGTGGATGTGCTGCCCTGGCGCTGCACATGAAGGGGGTCACACGCTGTGTGGCCACGTGTGCTTGGCTTCTCTCACTCCCTAGGGTTTCCAAGGTTAGTTTGTTTTTCTTCATCTGCTGGCTAGCATTTCATCCGATGGATGGGCCTCGGTTTACCTGTTCACCGAGGGATGGAGCGCAGGACTGTTTGCAATGTCGAGGGGGTTAGGAATAAAGCTGCTATTGAGCATTCACCTGGGGCTTGATGTGGACCTATTTTCAGGTGTCTTCCACCATACCTAGGGGTGGGATTCCCCGGTCCCATGGTAAGTAGGCACCTACATTTATTTATTAATTCATTTGTTCCTCATAGAGGGTAAGTATATGGATCCATGTTATATATAAGGAGAGTAAGCTCTCCCACAGATCTCTCTCTCTCTCTCTCTCTCTCTCTCTCTCTCTCTCACACACACACACACACAGGCACGCAGGAATAATGCCCCAAACACCAGCGGGGAGGCCCTGCAGGACTGAGCCTATGCCCCAGGCTCTTCCAGCGCCCACAGCACAGTTGTCACACCCCACACCCCCAGAACAGAAGCCGGTGGGGCCGCAGACCCAGACGTGCTACAGACACACTGCGATTTGTTCATCTTTCCAGCCATCCCGTCTCGTCCTGACAGTAATTAGCTCCCAGACTGGCGGGGAGACAGTGAACAGGCTCAGAGTCATCGCCCCACGCCCACAGGCCACGGGCACCCGGCCGTGTGTGTGTGTCCAGGCTGGACGGCCTCCCCGTCACCCCAGATATTGCGGGCAGGCCCTGGAGAGTCAGCCAGGGTTCCCCAGCCCCTTCCCCGCGACAGCCAGGGCCATGTAACCCACCGTGGGCCCTGCCTGGGACCGGGGAGCGGGGGCGGGGGCTGGGCATGCAGGTCGGTGAACTCCTGCCGCTTGCACACCCGGCCGGGCCTGCCCATGCGTCACACCGAGATGCTTGGTGTCTGTCCCGGCGGCGGCGGGGGGCCACGCAGGCCCTTCGCTCTCGCGGAGTGGGGGGTGCGGGGCTGGGAGAAGGCGGAGAGGGCTGCCGCGCCCCGCCCGCCGGCGTCGGGGTGGGCACCGCGTGCGAGCGCCCGCCCCCGGGCCCGGAAGACCTGCGACGGCGGCGGCGCTGGCGTCACGGGTTTCCACGGGGCGCGCGCGGGGGCCGGGATTCCCTGGCGCAGGAACGCCCGTGACGGCGGCGCCAGCCTGCGTTGGCCGCTAGGAGGCCGGCCGGCCGGCGGGGTGACATCAGCGCGGCGGGCTGGGAGCGGCGGGCGGGGAGGAGGACGGCGCGGAGTCCCCCGCACAGGCCCGCCGCCGAGGCCCGCAGGCTCTCCCCGCGCAAGGGCGCCCGCCGCCGGCTCTGTGCCTGGCGCTCTGCTCCCCACGCACAGCCTCCAGACACCCCCCAGCCCAGCGTGAGGGCCCCCGGCCCGGGCTCCCTGCCCGCGAGCCTCCCCCTCCCCCCGGCATCGCCGGGCGCAGAGAGGGCGCGCGCGCGGGGGGCGGGGGGCGCTCAGGGCAGGTCTGTGCACCCCGTAGGTCTCTCCCGCTCCGGCCCGGGGGCCCGGCCGCCCGGCGGGGTGTGCCCAGGGCTGGCTGCCTTTGTGCTGAGGCCGGGACGAATGGGCTCTAAAAATAGCGCCGAGGAGGCGAGGGCTATTTTTAGTCCGGGTGGCTCTGGACACTCCCAGTTCCCGGGTCAGCAGATCTGGGCGAGGGCGGTGGAGAGGGGGAAGGAGGCTCCATGTTCCAGGGTCCCCACCCCTGCGGGGCGTCCCCTTCCCCAGGTTTCAGGGTCAGCCAGCCGGCCCTTAACTCGAACAGCCGGCCCCGGGGAGGGAGGCCAGGCCAGCGGGGGAGGAAGAGCCGGGAATGGGGTCGTCTCCAGGGTGGGGGAGGGGTCGCCCAAGGCCACCTCTCCGCAGACCCCACCCCTCCCTGGGCTTTTGTTGGGCTGGGAGGCTGCTTTCTATTTTGGGAAGGTGTTGGAATAATTTCCCCGGCTATTTTTAGCTGGTTTGGGGATTCCTCCAACCGGGCTGGCCCGCCTTCTTCTCTCCTCCTCCTCCTCCTCCTCCTCTCCTCCCAGCCCGAGACCCAAGGCTTGCCTTGCTCACAAAGGGCAGACAAGGACACACAGTCCCTGGAGCTGGGGTCTCCACTGGGCAGACCTGGAGTGGGGACACCCCCATATTTTCTGGTTGGAGGGCTCTCCAGGGCATTCCTGCGTTCCAGGTGAGCCAGACATTCCAGCCTTAAGGAATCCATGACATATCCCACCTTGGAATTCCACCTCCAGGGCAGGGTGGGGCTCCTGGACTCTGACCTTTCACCTCCTTTCAGGGTTGTGACAGGTTCTGTCCCAAGAAGGGGTCTTGACCACCACATCTGTTGCACATCTGTTGGCTGGGGGCTCCCGTGTCCCCCAGAGGGAGATCTGTTCAGTAAGAGTAAACTGAGGCACAGGGAGAACAGAGGTGTGGGCTACATTTTAGGGTTATTCTCTGATGGCTTCATCTCCATCCACATTCTTTTTCTTTTTTCCTTGTTTTTTCTTTTATTACATTTTATTGATTTTTACAGAGAGAAAGGGAGAAGGATAGAAAGTCAGAAACATCAATGAGAGAGACATCAATCAGCCGCCTCCTGCACGCCCCCTACTGGGGCCGGAAACCAAGGTACATGGCCCTGACCTGAATCGAACCTGGGACCTTTCAGTCCACAGGCGGACGCTCTATCCACTGAGCCAAACCGGTCTCAGCTCCATCCACATTCTTAACAGCTGGGTAACCTTGGGGGGGACTGACTTCACTTCTCTGTGCCTCAGCTGCCATCTTTGGGAAAATGGAGTAATAAATGATTTTTTTTTTTTTAATGAGTGAAAATCTGAAAAGAAAAGCAGGCAGGAGAGGGAGCAGGTGGCCCCAGAAAGGATGCTGAGATGGGTCTGGCTGGAGCTGTGAGAAATATTCCGGGTTCTACTTGGCTCCACAGCTTGAGAATACTCTCCAGCGACCTCCTTACTCCTCACCGTTGGGAGCAGGTGTGACCCCACGTGACAGTCTAGGAAACTGAGGCCTTGGGATAATTTCGCAGGCCCAGGGTCTCATGACTGTGACACATAGGAGGCCAGCACGGGCTCCTGACTCTTTGGCTCTGATCCACATGGTATTCCACAGCTGCCTTCTGCATGCTTTCATTGTTCCTTCACTCATTCAGCAAATATTTGCTGGACATGGACACTGTATGAGTTTCCTAGGGCTGCTGTAACAAGTCACCATAAATTTAGTGCCTTAAGACATCCCAAATGTATTCTCTTAACATTTCTGGAGGTCAGAAGTGAGAAGGTAATCTCACCCTGCTAAAAATCAAGGCTTTCCCAGGGCTGTGTTCCTTCTGGGAGAAATGGGTTTCCTGGCCTTTTCCAGCTTCTAGAGGCACCCACATCCCTTGGTTTAACACAAGGCCTTTTTTTTCTTGCTTCCATATCCACTTCATCTTTTCTGTCTGACTGATCCTTTTTTAAAAAAATTTATTTTAATATTTTTTTATTGATTTCAGAGAGGAAGGGAGAGGAAAAGGAAAGAGAATCATTGATCATCTGCCGCTTGCATGCCCTCTACTAGGGACCAAACCCACAACCTAGGTATGTGTCCTTGACTGGAATTGAACTCGGTACCCTTCAGTCTGCAGGCTGATGCTCTGTCCACTGAGCCAAACCAGCTAGGGCCCTAGTGATGACACTGGGCCCACCTGAATAAGCTGGGATATTCTCCTCATCTCCATTTAATCCCATCAGCTGTCTGGAAAAGAGTCTCAGGTTCTGAGTACTGTACTAGGATGTGGGCATCTTTGGGGGAGGAACTATTATTCAGCCTGCCACAGTACCCCTTTTCTATTTTTATTTTTAAAATATATTTTATTGATTTTTTTACAGAGAGGAAGGGAGAGGGATAAAGAGTTAGAAACATTGATGAAAGAGAAACATCGATCAGCTGCCTCCTGTACACTCCCTACTGGGGATGTGCCCGCAACCAAGGTACATGCCCTTGACCAGAATCGAACCTGGGACTTTTCAGTCTGCAGGCCAACACTCTATCCATGGAGCCAAACTGGTTAGGGCAAGATCCCACCTCCCCGCCCTTTTTTAAAAAAATATATATTTTATTGATTTTTTACAAAGAGGAAGGTGGAGGGATAGAGAGTCAGAAATGTCAATGAGAGAGGAACATCAATCAGCTGCCTCCTGCACACCTTTCACTGAGGATGTGCCCACAACCGAGGTACGTGCCCCCGACCAGAATCGAACCGGGACCCTTCAGTCCGCAGGCCGACACTCCATCCACTGAGCCAAACCGGTTTTGGCCAAGTACCCCTTTTTTAAAAAAAAATTTTTTTTTATTGATTTCAGAGAGGAAGGGAGAAACAGAAACATCAATGATGAGAGAGAATTATTGATTGAACGCCTCCTACTGGGGATGGAGTTTGCAACCTGGGCATGTGCCCTGACTGGGACCAAACCTGTGACCTCCTGGTTCATAGGTTGACACTCAACCACTGAGCCACACCAGCTAGGCCACAGGTACCTTCTTTGTCAGACCCTCCTGGGTGCTGGATGGTGAACAACAAAAACTGAGGGTGCCTGCTTTCCTGAAGCTCACAGTCAGGGGCCCATGACCAAGTTAATCAGATGGTCACAATGATGCACAAAAACTTATAAACAGGGTTGCCAAATAAAATACAACACAGCTAGTTAAATTTGAATTTTAGATAAATTAATTTTAGTAGATATATATATACCATGTAATATCTGGGACATACTTATATTAAAAGACAATTCAGTATATCACATTTAATATTTGAGTATGACTTATCCTAAAAGAAATTAGCTGCATAGTAAATACTCCTATGTGTGACTAGACTGCACGTCAAAAGAATCTAAAATATATATTTTTTAAATTTTTATTGATTTTTGAGAGAGAGAGACATGGATTTTATTTCACTTGTGTATGCATTCATTGGTTACTTCTTGTATGGACCTTGACAGGGCTCAATCCCCAGCCTTGGCATAGCAGGACAATGCGCTAACCAACTGACCTACCCGGCCAGGGCTAAACTTGGTCGTGGAAGGGTTTTAAGTAATAAATAAGCCGATGTGTGTGAGGATAGCTCTGAAGGTGGCTCGGAGACTGGGGACCTCGGGTCAGAGGTGGGTTATGCACCCAGCTACCGACTGGGTGCTTTTCTAAAGGCTTCTTACTGTATCGCAGCTTCGGAATGGGCGACCCCCATGCTGAAGGCTCCGCCCTTTGTGCCTGCATGGTGCATCCTGCCCTTCAGGTTCCCGAGCTGTCTGGCCGGTCAGAAGCCGAGGCTCAGTGTCCATCGGGTTCTGAGGATGCGGGTGCCTTCGCAGCTCTGGGCCTTCTGCACACGCTCACGGGGCGGGGCTGCGCTTTGATGCCTTCCAGGGAGCCTCACGGGATGGGTAGTGGTGGGCGGTGTGGGGGTGAAACCTCTCAGGCGGTGGGCCATCCTCGCCCTGGCTTCCTGCACAAAAGGCCCTTGTGATTGCCAGCTGAGAAGCCTGTAAGGAGAAGCTCTGGGGAGGACCCTAATTTGGGGGTTCAGGCTGGTTGGGCTGCCCCTTACTGCTCTGAGTGCCCTGGCCTGGCTGTGGGCATCAGCTTTAGGAGCAGGGTCTGCCGCCCGCCCGTCATGCACCTCCACAGGCTGTCAGTCAGAGGCTCAGGCCCCTCAGGTGGGTTCCTGGTCCCTGGTCTCCCAGGCCTCTTTCTCCTTCTGAGAAAGGCGCCGGATTCTCCCCCGGGGGCCTCCTAGATTCACAGAAATGGGGCAGGATTGCCCCGAACAGACCGGGATGGGAGGCAGCTGCCTGGCTTCGGAGAAATGGGCCGGAAACGCAGAGGAAGCAGCCGCAGGCCCAGGGGGAAGTCAGCTCAGCCTGGAGGCCCGGCTGACCCCGCGGGCCGGACCTCTGTGGGGTCTGTGATGAAGAACAGAGCGTGTCCTCGGCCTCTCCGGCCTACACATGGCCTTGGGACACAGCGGCAACAGCGGGCGATGTCATGTGTTTACTTTTTTTCTGAGCTGATTCCTGCCAGCCCGTTTCTGCAAGAGAGGGTAGCCTGCCTGCAGATAAGGCCCAGGGACAGAGAGCAAACGCGGTCGGCGTTTGGCAGGAAATAAATGCTCACGGGAGGCAGAGGAGACAGCTGTCGCTGGCATGCACCACAGGCCACTTGGATGTTGAGGGCATGGCGGCATCTTAAGGCTGTTGGCCAGCTTTGCTTGATGGAAGCTCATGATGCATTTGCGCCTATTGCCTGTCTTCACCACAGCCTCGGCGCCACTAAGCTCCTCGTGCAGGCGAGGAAGCTGCACACAGAGCCACGACTCGCTGCAAGGTCCCCATCCAAGCTGGTGGCAGAGCCCGCCCGCCTGTTCCTTTTCCATCTCACCTGCTGCCTCTGGTTTGAATGCTTTAGAGGCCCTGCAGGCCGACCAACAAGCCACCTTGTCCCTCCCTCGACAGTCACAGGAGATGAGCGGGTGCCCCAACCCCGGGCCAGGCCCACTGTGCGCTCCTGATCTGAGGTGTCTTCTGAAAACAACAGAATGGCCCACCAGGTGTTGGCCAGGAGGGAGACCAGCCCCGAAGAGGACTTCTCTCTCCTCTGCTCCAAGGGCGGGCGGAGGAGGCCGGCCAATGACGGGACAGCAGGAGTGTGGGAGGGTGGCAGCTTCCACTGCTTCCTCCCCCCGGGGGGATGGGGGGGAAGCCGTTTCATGACCCAAGGATCAGGCGCTGGCTTGCTCTGACGCCTAAGCCAGCCTGCATCGTGCCTTCCACAGGGTGGGCGGCTAGCTGTATGTGCCCCCTCGCTGGGCCCAGGTTGTCCTGGGAGACGTTCAGGCCCTGGTCTGAGAAGTCCTTTCCACAGGCAGCTCCGCGTGGCTTTGAGGATGGGGACGTGAGCGTCTGTCCAGCGCAGGCCTTTTTAGAGTCTCCTTCTCCTCGGGGAGTAGGTAGGGGGCAGATACACGACTTGGCAGTGCAGGCTGGCCTGTTCCTGACCTCGGAATAGGGACTCGCCTTCCTCCTGCTCCAAGCCCGTCTCTTCCTTAGGACCGGAGGCTTTAGGATGGGAGTGGCCCTCGCACTTGCTCGGAATCTCTGTGCCACACAACGGTGATGGTTCTCTCTCTCGATGATAGAAGCTTGGGGTAAGACAACATCCGTGGGAGGGTCCGAGCACACCGCAGGCACATGAAGGGACATGGCTGCTCGGTGAGGTCATCGAGCAAGTGAGGGGCAGAGCGGGGTCAAGGCCCTGGACACCTGTTGGCTAGCCCAGCTCTCCACCGCACCCTGTTCTGTGTCATGTCGGCCGGCAGACTGCGCCATTCTGACCAGAGGAAACATTACTTTCTCAACCTGGGCCTTGGAGTTCTTCCCAGAGCGATAAATTTTGTCGAGAAAGAGTGCCACATTCTTAGGGCTGGCTCGCCGGCGAGGCCTTACATCACTCTTTCCACTGTAAACCCTGTGCTGGCTCCCCCAGGTCAGCCACACGTGTGTTGCAGAAAATGCTGAGCCTGATGTGGCCACCCAGGGGGAACTGCCCCCCTCCTCATCCCCCCAAATCCTGGAGACTTTGCGGCTGCCTCAAGGTTCCAAACGTAGGATTTCCCCCCTCAATTCTTTTGGTCCCTGGGGGGCGGGGGTGGGGGGGACTGAATCTTGAGCCCGCCTCATTGGCTGCCTGGGCTCCAGAGCCCAGCCATCACTTGTGAAGGACTTTCTCGGGCTCAGGGGGCCTAGCCAGGAGGGTGTGAACCGGGGAGCAGGCAGGCTTCTGCAGGACGTGAGATCCCACTGGGAGGGTGTGGGAGCCGCAGTGGGTCAAAGGCACAAGTCCCGAGAGAAGGGATTAAAGTCATCGATTAGATAAACACTTTTGCTTCTACACCACAGCCTTGTGAGAGTCTCATTTACCCTTTCTTTGGTATGCAGACAGACGCTCTAAATAGGATAAATAGAATGTGTGCCATGCGAAGGTGGGTGGGTGTTGCTCTGTCACCTTTCCCTCACTTGTGTCAGTCATGTCCAGAGGTCTCTCTGGAGTGGAGTTGATGGGTGCCAAATGTTTATGTACAGAAAAATGTTAGCTACAAATGCTGAAGGCAGAGGAGCCTGGTGGGAGTTGGGATGCACTGCCCACGTCGCTTTAAGGAAGGACGAGTTGCCCTGGCTTTTGGGAGTGTTGTCAGGGGAGATCCTTCCGCTGCAGGAACTGCTTTCGCTGCAGAGAGCATCCCGGCTCAAGGTCACAGCCTTCTGGAGGCAGCCCATCCAATGGCTGCTCCACACCCGGGTACCACGGCCTGCATCCCCCTGGGAAGCCTGAGGTCATGCTGCTCCCTCCCACATGTTTTGGTCCCCAAAGTCTTCTCTATTAAGCATCCTGAACACAGGCCTCTGAAGATCATTTTGAATTTGTTTACTCTCTGCAGAGGCAACATGTGCTCCATTTGGGCCACTCCCACCCAGTGAGGGGCAAGGCCACCCTCTCCCTCCTTCCAAAGCCAGCCTCTCTCCACTGACCACGTGGCCGACGCTGCCTGCTCCGTGGGGCCAGGGTCTGTGTTTCACTGCATGCCGAGAGTCCACGGAGAACAGGCTCACTCCATTCGGGGGGTCTTAGCAAGTGTACGTTGTCTTCACTATGACCAGGTCCTACAGAAGAAGTGTCGCTGTCCTAAAGTGCCCTTGTGCTCCCCTCGTCATCCTTCTCCTAACTCACCTTTTAAAAGACAATATCTATTCGTACTGGTTTCAAAGAGGAAGGGAGAGGCAGATAGAAACATCAATGATGAGAGCGAATCATCTACCGGCTGCCTCCTGCACACCCCCGCCTGGGATGGAGCCGGCAAACTGGGCACGTGCCCTGACTGGGAATCCAACTGCGACCTCCTGATTCATAGGTTGATGCTCAACCACCGAGCCACATGGGCCGGGCTCAACTCCTCATCTTTTTTTTTTTTTTTTAAATATATTTTTATTGATTTTTTACAGAGAGGAAGGGAGAGGGATAGAAAGTCAGAAACATCGATGAGAGACATCGATCAGCCGCCTCCTGCACGCCCCCCACTGAAGCTGCGCCTGCAAGCAAGGTACATGCCCCCGACCGGAATCGAACCAGAGACCCTTCAGTCCGCAGGCTGACGCTCTATCCACGGAGCCAAACCGGTTAGGGCCTCAGGGTGCTTGACTTAATCCCACCTGTGCAGTCCCTTTTACCCCCTGGAAGGGACACAGCCACGGGTCCTGGAGATGAGGAATGCGGACATCTTTGGGGGTCCTCCTCCTGACGGCATCACCCGTGCGTGGGCTGCTGGTAGTGGAACATCACACACCCGGACCACAGGCTCTCCTCTCGGTCTGGCTTGGTGGGAAGTTTTGTGAGGGCTCAGTGGATGGCCTTGGCGTTAGCTTACCCCTTTCTATGCTGGGTGAGACTCAGGGGTTTGAAGGACTGCAGCGAGTCTATCCACGCCCCTCATCTCCAGGACCCGTGGCTGTGTCCCTTCCAGTGAGCACGGAGCTCTTTCCAGATTGTGGCGATTACGAGAAGAGCTGCCCTGAACGTTCCTCCCAAGACTTTGTGGGCGCCTTTTGACTCCTGGGCAAACACACGTGGAATGGCCGAGTCAGGGAGGAGGCGTGTGTTTAATTTTATAAGAATCTGCCAGACCTTTCCCCAAAGTGGCCCTGGCATTTCTCACCGTCACCAGCAAGCTGCGAGTCCAGGTTGCCACGTGCCCTCGCAAGGCCCATCTTTTCCATTGGAGGCCTCAGGCGAGTGTTGAGGAAGGTGGTCTTTTTGTTTTGTTTTGTTTCTGGTAAGATATACATAACATTTAGCCTTTTAACTAGTAACTGCACATTCCGCGGTGTCATATGATTATCTCCACCGTCCATCTTCCCACACAGGAACTCTGTCCCTGCTAAACACTCACCCCCCCCCCCCACCTCCAGTCCTGGCTCCCACCATCTTTCTGTCTCTGAGGTTCATTTCTCCGGGACTCACGGTATAATCACACAGCAATCGTCCTATCTCCCTGGGCATTATGTCCTCGAGGCCCACCTGTGCTACAGCCAGTAGCAGGATGCCCTTTTGAGGATGAACAATATTTGTGTGTGGACGGCGCTCTTGAAGGAGGAGTGTCTTTGGTAGCTCCACATGGGCCAGGGTGTAGATCCACTCAGCCACCCTGAACATTTGGGTGGCGCTCCCCTTTGGGCTGCTGTGAATATGGGAGTGTAAATCCCTCCTGGAGTCCCTGCTTTCCATGCTTTTGTGTGCACATACCTAGAAATGGGGCTGCTGGGTCGTGTGATAATTTTGTTGGGTTTTGAACTGCTTTTAATCTTTTAATTTTTGATACACGAGGGATAATTTTTATGTAGTTGCATTTACAAATGTTTTATACAGAGAAAGTTCTTCTCTACTTACAGGTCAGAATCACCCGTTTGCAGATTATTAAAATGCTAACTCTTTATGGTATGGTCTGAGGTGAGCCACGGCTCCCTGATCTTCCTTGGAGTCTCTCTGGTGGTCGGGGTGGTCTCTGGGTGACTGGCAAGTGGGGGTGAGATTAAGATCTCCCCAGGCTCTGAGACTGTCACAGGGCCAGGCCAGACAAACACCCGCAGTCCGTGGGCACGTGGCTCATGCAAAAAGCCTTTCCCCTACATGTTCTAGCCATAGATCACAAAGCCTGCCAGCGTGGAGCCGCTGAGTGCTTGAGGGGGTTCCAGCCAGGGTGCCTCTTCCTGGTGCAGGTAAGGGAGTGGGGGTAACGGGGGCAGCCCCACCTTCCCAGCAGTGCCAGGGGGCGAAGGAAGGGCCCAGACTGGAGACAAGGAGCAGTGAGACTTTTTATTGTGGATTAATTCACTTTGTATTGACAATTCCACACAATATTAAAATACTGCGAGAAAGTGGGCGTGACACACCTGGAGTCTTTTTTTTTTTTTTTAAATTTTGAAATAAAACCCACCAGGCATCCAAAGGCAGATGGGGTAGAACCCAGCAGAACCAGACTGCCCCTAAGACCAGGAGCAAGTTGTCACAACGCTTCATAACGGGTGCCCTGGACGGGAAGCGGGTGGAGTCTCCCACATATGGCTTGTTTTCAGGGGACCCGTGGCAGGCTGGCTCTTTGTAGGTGCTCTTGAAGGAGGAGTGTCTTTTGGTGGCTCCACTTGGGCCAGGAACTGCCCCTGGTCACTGGAGCTTGGGGTGAGAGGGCGCGGGCCGGGGGCTCTTCACCAGACGGTGCGCTGCCTGGAGGCCCGGAGCCGTCCTGGGCCCGTGGCAGGGACATGGAAGCCGGAAAGGCAGCACCTTCTGCCCGGCCCAGCGGGTTTACATCCCCTGGGGCTGGAGGTCACAACCGGTCCCTTCATGCTTGGCCTGGGAGTCACCTTTGGGAGGATGGGGCAGGGGTGCGTGGTCTAGCTCCTTCCTGGGGTGGGGGGGAGTGGACGGGCGGTCACCAGAGCAGGGGCCTGGCCACCAGGAACACTGAACGACTGACTGCAGGAGAGATTCTGCACCTCCATGCCTGCCTTCTGTGTCTGTGTCCCTAATTCTGCGTCCCCCTCCACCCCCACATACACACAGTTGGAGATGCTGGTTTCTCCAAGGCCTGTGTTGCCACCACCACCGGCTCCCTGACTTGGGCGGGGGCACGTCCAGGCCCCGAACGCCTGGAAAGCGGCTGCGTTATCAGGAACGCGCGAGCAGTACGCGTTGCTGAGTGCCCTGCCCCTTCCGGTGACACTGTGGACAGTGACACTTACTCTAAATGGGAAAAAGGAGCTTTGCTTTTTTCTCAGCTAGAAAGAAAACCACAGTGGGACTCCAGCCAATCCCACCTCCCTGGGGTCGGAGGTTGTGGGCAACAGGGAGGGTCACTGAGTGTCCTCACCTTGCTGGGCCTCAGTTTACCCAGACTACTCAGACCCCAGGTTTTCTGGCTCAGAAGCCTCCCCCGGCCCAGGCTGGAGTTTGCTTCAGGGCTGCGGGTGAGGGGGGCGGGGGCGTGGGGAACATGTGGGCAGGCTGAGCCCATAGCAGGCCATGGAGCTCTGGACTCGGGTGCAACCCCACCTCCCTCAGCCAGGCCCTCTGGCTTCTCTGAAGTTGAAGTCCTGGGGTCCGGACACACGGTGGGGCGGGGCTTAGAATGACCGGCAGGCAGGGGCACAGAGAAAGGGGAGGTCTGGGCCCCTGGGCGAGATGGGGACCTGCTGTCCTCTCTGGGGCCCGGTGGCCAGACAGGGGAGGGACAGGAAGAAGGATGGGCGTGCAAGGATCTGATGCAGGCTCCAGGGATTAAGGCTTCTGTCTCAGAGCAGAGGGGGCGCAGTAGTCACCAGTCACCAGGTGGCTGGTGGGAAGGGCCGGCAGCTGTGGTCTCCAAGTCTCAGTCTGTGGCCGCTCCCTGCCCTCTGGGGTCACTCCCACTGGGCCCTCGAGCAGGGTGCTGGGGACGGGAGGGAGAGGCTCCGGCACAGGCTTCCCGCTCAGTGAAAGGCGGCAGCAGCAGCCTGGCTGCCTCACGGCCTTTCCTGACCAACAGCAGGTCTGGAAGTGCCGGGCTTCCCAAGGCCCTGATGCTCCCAGACCGGCTGGGGAGAGCGGGGCGCGGGGAGAGAGCCAGCTCCCCGCCTGCGCCCTGTGGGAGCTGGATGGAGGGCCATCCCGGAGGATCGGAGCCTTGGCCCCGGCTGCGAGGTGAGAGCCCGGCCTGGCAGGTGTCCAGGACCCCGCTGGCTCGGCCTCAGGCGCTGACATCCGCTGGGGCCACAGGGGCAGTGCTGGGCTCCTTTCTTCCCACAGTTTGCCTCTGGCCCCATCCCGGGCAGGCGGGGACCCCTGAGTTCAAGGCTGGATGGGGTCCTGGCAGCCATGGGTGGCACTGGACCTCTTATTCCTTTAACTGTCCATGTCATAACAGAGGAAAGTGATTTAAAAAAAGCCTTCTCCCCCATTCCCCAACCTCCATCCCCCAGCCTATTCTCCAGGACCTCTCACATTTCCCAGGCTGTTGGGCAGAGGGGTGAGCTGCACTCCGGTGCCTCTCACTCTCTCCAGCCAGAGTTCTGGGTCTGAGGGGAGTGGAAGCAAGCAGAGAGCCTCGGAGGCCTCCCAGCTGCTCCGAACCATTTCACACCCTTCACACCCCGCCTGCCCTGGCCTGCCCACCGGCTGCAGCTCGGTCTGATAGTGGCCATGGCCATGAGAGAAAGTGGAGAAACGCCAAAATAAAACAAAAACCCTGAAGAGCCTAATATGATCGCAGCTTCTACTCGCCCACGTCAAAGTCGGGTGCTTAAAACACGACGACACCCCGCTGGCCACTCCAGGGACCAGGGCAAGTGGCCGGAAACCCCTCCTGGGAGGGGTGGGGTCCCGGGAAAGGGGTGTGGTCACGTGTGGCTTCCAGTGACACAGGCCAAACCACTGCCATGCAGCAGGCGACACTTGGCGACACCAGGCCACGCCCCTCCCAGCCCCTCAGACCCACCTGTGCATCGTTGCACAGCCCCGCCTGGCCCAGCGCTCGGTCACGGGAGCCGGACGCCAGCAGTCCAGCACAACAGCTTTTTAAACGATAAGGAGATGTTTCCTGAAAAGTTCAGGCTAGCCCCAGCCCCCCGATTTCACTCTGCTTTCAGAAAGGAAAAACACGGCAGCGGCTGGCCAGTGGAGCGAGTATGGCCAGGGGCCAGGTGGCCCGGAACACCGGACCCGCGGCCAGCGCCCCTTCCGTTCCCTTCTCTGACCGGCCTGGCGCTGGGCCACCGCTCCGAGGGCAAGTGAGAGTTTAAAACTACGGCGACCGCACCGTTTGGGCATCTCGGTTCCCCCTCATGGGAAGCAGCGGTGCAGCCAGCATCCGTCTTCGGCCGGTCCTGCGGGCTGCGCGGCTCCGTCTGAAAACCCATCGTTACCCAGCGAGTACATTTGACTCCATCTGGGCGGTGGCAACGTTTGACATTTCTTTTGGCATTGAAAGTTTCAGGGACCCAGAATGCTTTGCTTTGACTACGTACTGAAGGATGCCCTGACAGAGAGAGAGAGAGGAAGGATTTGGGGGAAGAGAGAGGGAGAAAGAGGCAGGATTTGGGAGGAGAGAGAGGGAGAGAGAGGGCGAGAGACAGAGAGAGAGGAAACGGGAGAAAACCAAGCTATAGAATGACACAAGGCTTCTTGTCCTTGAAGGGGTTCTCAGAGGCAGGGACGCCGACCAGCAGGGGGTCGTTCCGGGCATGCTGCTCGCAGTAGCTCATGAGTTCTGACGAGGCTTTGGAGACCTGAGTGTGGGCACAGGACGAGAGAGAACAGGTCAGAGGCTGATTCACGGGTGTTCACAGCGGCATACTCAGCACGGCCGAAAGGTGGATTCTGCCCAAGTGTCCATCAGCTCATGATGGGCAAACACGGGCATATGATTCCGCCAGAAAGAGGAGTGAGCCGCTGACACTCGCTACAGCAGGGATGCCCCTGGAACACATGGTGCTCAGGGAGAGAAGCCAGGCACAGAAGGCCACACGGTGTGTGATGCTATTTCTGTGAAACGTTCAGAATAGGCAGATCCCCCGGGACAGGAAGTGAGTTCAGGGGTGGCCAGGGGCTGGGGGAGGGGATGGAGGGTAATTACTGACGGGGATGAGGTTTCTTTCTGAAATGATGAAATGACTTGGAATTGGATAGAGGCAATTACTGCACCGCATCACATATATTAAATGCCGCTAATGATAAAGTTTAGATTGTGTATTTAAAAAAAATATTTTTATTGATTTCAGAGAGGAAGGGAGAGAGAGAGATAGAAACATTAATGATGAGAATCACTGATTGTCTGTCCTCTGCTTGTCCCATCCCCCCCACTCTTGGGGATTGAGTCTGCAACCCAGGCATGTGCCCTGACCAGGATGGAACCATGCCCTCCTGGTTCTCAGGTCGATAGTCCACCACTGAGCCATGCCGACCAGGCTATGCTGGGTATTTTACCACAATTATTAAAAGATTGAACAAGAAGGACTGAGCCTCCTACAACAGGAATTGCCCAGATTTTGAAAAGAAAAGGTCAGAGTGAGATGCAACCTCTTTAGGAGTCAGCCTAAGACGCCATCCCACACGAGGAGAAAGGACTGAACAGTGAGACTCCTGTTCGGACATTGGCATGATCGAGGGGCACAAGACCAGCCTGCCTGCATTTCCTATCTGTGCACCCTGAGCCCAGTGAGGGCACTGACCCTTAGGACCACCGGCATCAGAGCCCCCAAGAGAGGAGGGGGCAGAGGGAGGGTCCCCGGGAAGGCTGAATGGGGAAACCTGGCATTTAGCGTCTGGGCAGCTGAGGGTCACTTCCAAGGGTACCCTCTGGACCACATGCCCTGCTTTTCCTGATCCTGTGTTTGCGGAGTGCTGCAGGGGCCACCCTACTCTGCTGGCCCCACAGGGCTGGGGGGCTGGGCAGCACGTACCCTGGGTCAGGGTGAACAGGATATCTGTGGGTGCCTGGGTCCCATCGCAGGGGCAGGAGCTGTCTGCCCCGAGGGCTCCCTTTCTCAGCCCCTTGCTTTCTCACCTGTCAGGCCAGAAAGCAATGAGCCGTGCAGGGGCTGCTGGTGGCTCTGCAAGACCGCACACCTGAGCGCCCCGGACACCCCACCCCGCCCGGTGCTGGGGGCGCTCCTGCCCGGAGACGATGACAGTGGCCACTGTGGGAAGCTGCCTTTGATGAGCAGATGGAGCTTGGCTTCTGGAGTCCTATTTGGAAAGCGCCCCTCCCAGAGAGGACAGAAATAGTCTCCGGGCCCCAAAATAGCTGATGCTGTGGCTCCAGCCTGTGGCCCCCCCCGCCCACCCCTGGCACTGACAGGAAGGCTCTGCCCTCAGTGCCAGGGCCACAGCACCGCCGAGCACCCAGACCGCGGGCACCTCTCCTCGGTCAGGCCCTTGGCCGGCTGGCCTTGCAGGCAGGCTGATGCTTTGTGGTTCCAGCCACCACTTTGGGGGGGAAGGCAAAACCTCAGGCGGGACTAGAGGGAGAGAGGGTTACCTCCCGACTCCCCTCCTCCCCATTTTCAAAGAGGGTGGGGGGGGGACGCTCCTGAACATCAAAGGGGTGGGATGAATCACCGCTCCACCAGGCCGGGAGCTGGCACCACTCACAAAGGAAAACCACTTCAACCGGCCCTGCTCTTTCTTCAGCCCGAAGGAATGCTTTGAATGTGCAGAGTTCTGGAACATTCAGCCACCTCCTGGGAGGCACTCCCTGGCCCCCTGCAGCAGCCTCCCCCACTCCCACTGGCTGTGGTTGGGGGGAGGGTCGGGGGCATCAAAACCACTCCCGCTTGGCCCTCAGGTGTGCGCCTGCCTGCGCCTTGCCAGGCATCCCCTCCTAATGACTCCCCGAGACCAGCAGCAGCGACTGGGGCACCACAGATGCTCAGGAAAGCGAGTCTGAACAAATACGTGGGCTGGTAGTTGGCTTTGTGTTTCATCTGACACCACTCTAGATGTCTCTATGAACATGCTTTATAGATCACGTTAACATGTAAGTCCCTCGGCTTTGAGCAGAGCCGATTCACCTCTATAACGTAGGGGCTGCATGTGATCAGCCGAAGGCCTTGAGAGAGAAGACTGAGGTCCCTGCGCAGAAGAGAGAATTCTGCCTCCAGACAGCCTTGGCACTCGAGTGGCAACACTGACTCTTCCCTAGGTGTTCAGCCTGCGGGCCTGCCCTGCAGCCTTCACTCTTGCCAGCCCCCACGATGGTGTGAGCCAAGTCTTAAAATGCATCTCTCTTCTATATCTGTATCATCTATATCTATATCTATACCTGTATCTATACCTGTATCTATATCTGTACCTATCTATGTCTATGTCTATATCTGTATTTATATCTATATCATCTATATCTATACCTGTATCTGTATCTATATCTGTACCTATCTATATGTATATACCTGTATCTACATGTATATCTATATCTATCTATGTCTATATCTATCTATATCTATATCTATATCTATATCTATATCTATATCTATACCTGTATCTATATCTATCTATATCTATACCTGTATCTATATCTATATCTGTACCTATACCTATATCTTTATCTATATCTGTATGTATATCTGTACCTATACCTATATCTATATCTATATCTGTATCTATATCTATATCTGTACCTATACCTATATCTATATCTGTATCTATAGCTGTATCTATATCTATATCATCTATACCTATATCATCTATATCTATATATCTATACCTGTATCTACATGTATATCTGTATCTATCTGTACCTATACTTATATCTATATCTGTATATATATCTATATCTATATCTATACCTGTATCTATATCTATATCTATATCTGTATCTATAGCTATATCATCTATATCTATGTCTATACCTGTATCTATATGTATATCTGTATCTATCTATGTCTATATCTATCTATATCTATATCTATACCTATATCTATACCTGTATCTTTATCTATATCTGTATATATCTATATCTATACCTATATCTATGTCTATATCTATATCTATCTATACCTATATCTATCTATATCTATCTATACCTATATCTATATCTGTATCTAAATCTATATCTGTACCTATACCTATATCTATATCTGTATATATATCTATATCTATACTTGTATCTATATCTATATCTATATCATCTATATCTATATGTATATCTGTATCTATGTCTATATCTATATCTATATCTATATCTATATCTATATCTATATCTATATCTATACCTGTATCTATCTGTATCTATCTATGTCTATGTCTATATCTATGTCTATATCTATATATCTATATATCTATATATCTATATATCTATATATCTATATATCTGTATATCTGTATCTATATCTATATATCTGTATCTATATCTATATATCTGTATCTATATCTATATCTATATCTATATCTATATCTATATCTATATCTATATCTATATGGATATGTATACATATCCTATTGGTTTTATTTCTCTGGTGTCCTTGACTAACCACGAGGGAGCTGGGGCAGGGCTAATCCAGAAATTCAAAGCACTGGGACCTTCTAGCTGGAGACTCCATGGTTCTCACCAGCTTTCTGCAAGCTGGGCTCTGGGACAGGAGACAGCTTCTTGGAGCCACCTCACTGTCCTTTGCAAAGGGGACTGGGCTTGGTGAGAAGGTGCCTTTGGAAAGCGTCAGGCACCTTTCTTAGGTAAGCAGCCCCTGGCCCCCGTCCTTGGGGAGGAGGAAACATGTGTGCCCTGGATGCTGTCCTGCCGTCCCCTCAGACTCACAGTCCATCTCCGTAAACACAAGGTGTCCTGCTCACCCTGGAATGGCACTCCGCCGCGAAAAGGAGGGAAGCCATGACACGCACTACAACGCTCAGTGCTAGAAGCCAGACACAAAGGCCACACAGCATGATTCCATTTCTGTGACATGTCCAGAGCGGGCACATCCACAGGGACAGGAAGTGGGTTAGTGGTTGTCAGGGGTTATGGAGGGGAGGATTGACTGCTAAGGGGGAACAGGTTTCTTTCCCGATGGGCCATCCTGGAACCAGACAGGGGGATGGCTTCACATGGTGAATGCACCCAAAGCCAGGGAAATGTGCACTTCAAAATAAGTGGTTAGCTGGATATTATGCAGCTTATTATTTTTTAAAATCTCTGTCTGCAGAGCTGGCAGGGCAATGCTGCACTCCTTTATTTTGCTTTGCCTGTTTCTGGTCCCCAATCGGTTAAGTGTCTGTGAACAGAAACTGCTTGTCCTTTTTCCTTTTTTTAGCGTAGAGAGCAAACATGCTTACTGCAAAAAATGCACACAGCGTGAAGTGAAGGAAGCAGGCAGTGAGAAGCTCCATCTCTCCTATCTGCCTCTGTGGTGGTGAGGGAGGCGAGGGGACAGAGCGGAGGGAAAACGCCTGCCTCACGCCGGTTCTCCTCCAGCAGGGCCTGCGGTGGCCTCCCCGAGGCTTCTGAGGAAGGATCCCAGGGGCGGGGGCGAGGTCAGTGTTTATAAATCACTGTGGCAATGGGATCACCACAACCCACAGGGTGGCTTTCTAGCAGCTGTGTCTCTCTACTGAGGAAACTGAGGTGTAGAGAGGTTGGGTGGCCTGAGGTTGCACAGCGAAAGGCTTTGCAGGGCCAGGCCATCCTCCCGCCGGTGTGGGCCCTGGGTCTCCCCTGTCACCCGCCCCACCCCCGCCCGTGTCTCTCTCCCTGGTCCTCTGCTGCCCTGCTCACCTTGATACGCTGGATCCCGGCTTCGATGCGGAGCTGCTCCACCAGTTTCCGGGCCTGGGCGATGTTGTTAGTGGCTGACATCGTCTGCCATCAGCTCTGGCCCTGTCGTCCAGAGAGCTGTGGGGGAAGCAGGCAGCGTGAGCCGGCTGGGAGGCCCCAGCACCTCATGGAGCCGAGGATGGGGAGGCAGAAACCACCCCCCACCCCCATTCTGGGAGCTCTCTGGCTTCCCGCCACCCCCACCCTGCAGCTCCGCTCTGGGGACTGGCCACGTTGTCTGTGTCCTCAGGTCGGACGGGGAGGCCCGGCTGAACCCTTCTTTGCCCACTTCCCTCCTGTGGCCAGTCTCTGGTTGTGACCACCAAGGGTCCCAGGAGTTCAGGAAACCAATGCCTGACTCCTGGTTGGCTCCAGATGAGGGACTTGGCAGGAAAAAGGACCCGTTTCCTCGGACAGACCCCTGCTCCTGCCCCAGAGTCTCTGGCAGTGGGGCTGGGTCACTCTCTGGGGTGGGGCCATCCTGGGCACTGTAGGGTGTTGAGCAGCACCCCGGCCCCACCCTCCTGCTGCCAGGAGCCCGCCCAGTCAGGAGGACTGCATTTGTCACCAGATGTAGTCCGTCTCCCCGAGGGGCAGGTGGCCCCTGGCTGAGACCCCTGGGCTGTCTGAGGCAGATCCCGGGGGACACCACACACTGTGGATCCTGAAGTATCACCCCTTTCTGGAGGGCTGGCGCTGTTTTTCTTTCTTTTTAAAATATATTTTATTGATTTTTTACAGAGAGGAAGGGAGAGGAATAGAGAGTTAGAAACATCGATGAGAGAGACATCAATCAGCCACCTCCTGCACGCCCCCCACTGGGGATGTGCCTGCAACCAAGATACATGCCCTTGACCAGAATCGAACATGGGACTTTTCAGTCTGCAGACCAACGCTCTATCCACTGAGCCAAACCGGTTTCGGCATCTTTCTTTCTTTCTTTTATTTTTTTAAGTAGCTTTTAAAATTCTTTTATATATATATTATTGATTTCAGAGAGGAAGAGATAGAAACATCAATGATGAGAGAGAATCATGTGCCCTTGACCGGAATTGAACCTGGGACCCTTCAGTCCGCACGCAGGCCGACGCTCTATCCAATGAACCAAACCGGCCAGGGCGGGCTGGAGCATTTCATTCCTTCCTTCATTCACTCATTTGTTTCCTCAGGAAAACCTCACAGAGAATGCCTTCCATGTGCCAGGCATAGCTCTGAGGATTAAGCTGACGATGGTCGTGTGTATGTGGGCGCCCGGTTCAGATTTCTGCCCTTTCTCCTGGCCCACCCACCCCTGAGGCCGGGCTGTCTCTGGAACCAGCCGGCCCATGGCCTGGGCTTCCACACCTGCTGCCGGGGGCAGAGCAGGAAGTGCTGGCTCTTCCCTGCTCTGGAGTGGCTTTGGGGGGGTGGGGGTGAGGGGGATTTATGTCTGAAACTCCGGGATAGTGGCTGCCAGAGACCGAGGGAGCCCGCCTGGTTGTGCAGGGTTCCCGAGCTTTCCGGTGTGCTGGGTCTCAGGCTCCTCTATCAGTGTCCTGGGGTGGCCGCGACAGCCACCCACTGGATGGCTTAACACACGGAAATTCACTCTCTCATCATATCTGGAGGCCGAGTCTGAAATCAGGGTGATGCAGGGCTGTGCTCACTCTGAGGGCTCCGGGGAGGGTCCTTCCTGCCTCTCCTGGGGGGAGGGGAGTTCTTGGTGTCCCTTGGCTGCATCACCCCCAACTCTGCCTCTGGTGTCACATGGCCTATGTGTTTGTGTCCATATTTTCATCTTCTTATAAGGACATTAATCACTGGGTTCCGTGTAACCTCATCTTAACTCGTTACATCTGCAACAACTCTGTTTCCAGATAAGGTTCCCTTCCGAATTCCGGAGTGGACACAGATGCTGGGGACCCTTCAGTCTCCCTGGGTGTGGAGAGTGTGCTGGGAGTAACCCACTTCGTGTGGGTGGGGGAGTTCAGATAAACCCTCCCCCCGCCCCCAGTCGACCTTCAGCTAATTCAGATCCAGGGCCAGAGCTCTCCTGTTGTTTGCTCTGCACCACGGTCTGCCTGTGGACCTGTCTCCCCAGCATCCTTAGGAGTCAGGTGTCACGTGCCACAGTTTAGGGGATCAGAGCTCCTCCCCATTTGCTTTCTCATCCAAAAGAAGGCTCACCCCTTATTATGCCAACAATTCCCGCTTTGCTCTTATTTGGGATAATTTTCATGGTCCTTCCAAAATATTTTTAGGAATTTAAATTAGATTTTAAAATTCGAGATGCCTGTCCATTCACATGCAGTTGTAAGAAACGATAGAGAGAGAACACCCTCACTTTGCCCCGTTCCCCACTCCCCGCGCCGCTCCCCGCCAGGGATGGCAGACGGCAGTGAGATCACGGCCTGGATGCTGGCACCACTGCAGGAAAGACACAGGGTCCCTGCCCTGGCCACACCCAGGCCCCTCGCCGCCTCCGTCCCTGGCGACCCCGGGTAGGTCCTCTTTCTCCACATGTCTGCCATCTGGAGAACGTGACGTAAATGCGTCTGGCATGTGCCGTCCCTCCACTTGGTGTCCTTCTCTGGCTGCTGCTTGTAGCCGTGGGGCATGCCTTCCCACGGCTAAGTCGTGCTCCAGGACGGGGCGGTGCACAGGCAGCCCTGCACCCGAGGAAGGACATCGGGGTGGAGTCCTCATTTCGGCCATCACGAAGAAAGCTGCCATCGGCATTCGCGTGAACGCTGTCTTTATTTCTCTGGGGCAAATGCTGAGGAGTGTGGCTGCAGGCTTAATTTTGAAAGCCAATGTCAACTAGTTTTCCAGCGTGGCTGTATCGTTTTACATCCCTGCCAGCGATGTATGGGTGATGTTAAGTTGTTTTTGTAGTTTAGTTACCCAAATTCTTCTCCGTTCCTTAAGGCGGTGAAAACTCTACCTTTTCACCCCATCTTCTTCTTCTTTTTTTTTTAATTGTGTTACATGTATACATATCTCCTCATTGCCCACCCTCCCTTCCAGGCATACCCCAACCCCGCAGTGTCTATGTTCATTGGTTATGCTTATATGCATAGATACAAGTCCTTTGATTGATCTCTTATCTACCCCACCTCTCCTAAATCTTCCTGCTATAATTTGACAGTCTGTTTGATGCTTTACTGCCTCTGTATCTATCCTTTTGTTCATCAGTTTACAATGTTCTTTATTATCCACAAATGAGTGAGATCATGTGGTGCTTCTCCTTCATTGACTGGCTTATTTCACTAAGCATAAGGTTCTCCAGTTACATCCAAGTTGCTGCAAATGGTAAGAGTTCCTTCTTTTTAATGGCAGCATAGAATTCCATTGTGTAGATGTACCATAATTTTCTGATCCACTCATCTGCTGAAGGGCACCTAGGCTGTTTCCAAATTGTAGCTATTGTAAATTGTGCTGCTATGAACATAGGGGTGCATAAATCCTTTCTGATTGGAGTTTGTAATTTCTTAGGATAAATTCCTAAGAGTGGGATTGCTGGGTCAAATGGGAGATCCATTTTTAGTTTTTTGAGGAAACTCCATACTGTTCTCCACAGTGGCTGCACCAGTCTGCATTCCCACCAACAGTGCACAAGGGTTCCTTTTTCTCTGCATCCTCGCCAACACTTGTCGTTTGTTGATTTGTTGATGATTGCCATTTTGACAGGCGTGAGATGGTATCGTATTGTCATTTTGATTTGCATCTCTCGGATAATTAGTGACTTTGAACATGTTTTCATGTGTCTCTTGGCCTTCCTTCTGTCTTCTTTCGAAAAGGTTCTATTTAGGTCCGTTGCCCATTTTTTTATTGGATCGTTTATCTTCCTTTTATTAAGTTGTATAAGTTGGCTGTAGATGTTGGAGATTAAACCTTTATCAGTGATAACATTTGCAAATATGTTCTATACAGTGGTTTTTCTTGTTGTTTTGTTGATGGTTTCTTTTGCTGTGCAAAAGCTTTTTATTTTGATGTAGTCCCATTTGTTTATTTGTTCTTTAGCTTCCATTGCCTTTGGAGCAGTATCAGTGAAGAACTTTCGGCATATGTCTGAGATTGTGCTGCCTGTGGAGTCCTCTAATATTTTTATGGTTTCCCTTCTAAAGTTTAAGTTCTGTATCCATTTTGAGTTTATTTTTGTATTTGGTGTAAGTTGGTGGTCCAGTTTCATTTTTTTGCATGTATCTGTCCAATTTTCCCAACACCATTTATTGAAGAGGCTATCTTGGCTCCATTGTATGTTCATGCCTCCTTTGTCAAATATTAGTTGGCATAGTGATTTGGGTGGATATCTGGGTTCTCCACCCCATCTTCATTTTGTGGCCCCCGTGGGGTGGTTCTGAACTGGGATGATGTCCAGGGACATGTGAGGTTGTCACCTTGGGTTGCTCTTAGCATGGGGTGGGGATGTGGGGGATGGGGACGAGGAATGTTGCTCAACCCTCCATAGTGCCCAGGACACGGGAGGGGTGGGGTGGGGTAGAGGGTGCAGAATCCAAGTTCAAGAGTCCTGGGAAGTCCCCGCCCCAGCCAGGCTGACTTCTAACCAGGTAACTAACACTCTCTTTCTGTCACCATATGCGGTATCACTGTCTGCTTGGTAGTCAGGAGGGCCAGGTGGCTACAGAAATTAAAAGCAGATTTTCAAAAAAGTTCTTCTTTGGAATCTAAAGGAGTGGACTGTTGATAAACATGCCTTGGACGGTGCTCCAGAGAGTTCTGCTGAGTGAACCAAGCTGATCCCTAGAGGGTACAAGCTGGGCTGTTTTTGAGACGACAAGATGGTGAGGATGAAGGTGTGATAGGGGTTGCCGGGCCTGGGCTGGGGTTGTGGCCTGGGAAAAAGGGTGACACGAGATCTCCATGGCGCTGGAAATGGGGCTTCTCCTGGCTGGTGGTGGATCCATGCGCCTGCCCAGGCGGTAAACTTGCATAGCACTTAATACACACACACAAAACCCCACAGAAATCTGAAGAGGGTCAGTGGGCTATATCAGTGCCAACATCCTGGCTGTGATATTGACAGGGGGCTATGGGGGCCAAGGGAAGTAGAAGAGGGAATAGGGGGGATAAAAAGTGATAAAAGGAGACTTGACTTGGAGTGGTGGACACACAATATAATATAACATACAGGTGATGTATTATAGAATTGTACACCTGAAACCTATACAAAATTCTATTATCTAATGTCACCCCAATAAATTCAATATAAAGAGGGGAAATTACCATTTGGGAAAACAGTGAGTGTTACAAGGAATTTCTCTCTGATTTGTTACAACTGCATGTGAATCTATAATGATCTCCACCAAAGTTAAAAAAAAAACACTCCTCCACACGACCTGCTCCCTGTGTCCCGCAGACGCCCGGCCCCCTTTCGGGTCAGAGGAGGCTGAGTGTGTCCGCCCGGGTGCAGGGAGCCCATGTGTGGGCCTCCGGAGCTCTGATTCAGCAGAGAGCTTCAAAGCAGCCACAGAACATCCAACTCAGGGAAAACCTCCTGCTTCGGATCAAAAATACCTAAATTACTCAGCGCTAAATATAGATGCGCACAGAGAACAAACAGGGGGGCCTGGGAGTGTTTTCTTTGGAAGGCCGGGAGTCCTGCCCAGTGTCCAGTGTGTCCATCAGAACCCCAGGACCCCCGGCACCTCGGGCAGCCACCCCGCTGTGGTCTCCCTCCTGAACATGAAGCCAGAGGCGGTGCTGGCTTTCTGGGCCTGGTATGTGCCCTGAGAGGTCCCCTGGTGGGAAACCAGGCCCAGAGAGCAGCCAGAGAGGGGTGTGTGTGTGTGCATGTGTGTGTGCTGTGATGTGTGTGCACATAAGTGTGTATGTGATTGGTGCTGTGTATGTGTGCGTATGCATGCGTGTGCACGTAAGTGTGTATGTGATTGCCTGTGCATATGAGCATGCATGCTTCTGTTACATGTATGTGCACATGCGATACATGTGAGCATACATGTGTGTGTACATGTATACGTATGTGTGAGTGTGCAGGTGTATCTGATGGATACATTTGTGTGTGTGAGAGAGTGCCAAGATGCCAAGATCCAGACATGGTAGCAGAGCCAAGGTACCACAGACCATGTAGCAGACTCGAGTCCTCGTCCTGGCTGGTGTCACAGCCAGTCGCTGACTCATGGGCCAGCCATGCCTTCCGGGATGAGACCAAGGCTGGCAGAACAGAGCCTGCTGAGTCAGCGTGGGGAACACGCCTCCCCAGCTGCCTCTCCATAGGAGGCATGTGAGCAAGCGGGCACCTGACCTGGCAGGACCTGCCCGGGCCCAGCAGAGCCTCCACAGGCCCGAGCAGTGGGCAGGGCCTTGGGGAAGGGCCTTACTGTGAGCTGGGGGCGGGGCAGACTGCTCTGGGCGGGAGGGGTGAGTGATCAGAGCTGCTGGCAGCGGTCACGGGTCATGTCACGTTCTCAACTCTGGGTTCAGCCTCTGCAGAGAGGCTGGCTCAGGCCTGGTGAGCCTGAGGACAAGACTTGGGGTGAGGTTAGCCTAAAAATAGAACCTTGACAAATGTCACCAGGCCCTGGGCTGGCCTCCCAGGGAAGGGCTAGGCAGTCACAGAGGGTGGAACCTGGCTGCACGGAAGAACTGAACATGCTCATGTCTCAAAGATAAGGACAATGAGGCCACCCCGCCCCTGTAAGCCTGTGAAGCTGTGGTAAAAGGGAGGCTAGTCACCCCCAAAACAGTATAGGCCACAGCTGAGACATGAGGCTCCAATGCACAGAAGAATGAAGCAGAACCATGGAGCCCCGGCCATTGAGGAGCTCCATGGTTAGAGCGTTGCCCTGTATGCCAAGGTTGCAGGTCAGGGCACATAGAAGAAGAAACCAATGGCCGAAACCGGTTTGGCTCAGTGGATAGAGCGTCGGCCTGCAGACTGAAAGGTCCCAGGTTCGATTCCGGTCAAGGGTATGTACTTTGGTTTCGGGTACATCCCCAGTAAGGGGCGCGCAGGAGGCAGCTGATCGATGTTTCTCTCTCATTGATGATTCTAGCTCTCTGTCCCTTGCCCTTCCTCTCTATGGAAAATCAATACAATACATTTTAAAAAAGAAGAAACCAATGAATGCATAAATAAGTGGAACAACAAATCAATGCTTCTCTCCCTTCCCCTGGTTCTCTCACTCTTAAAACAACAACAAACAACCCACAAAACTATGGCGAGAGTAAGGCTTCTTTCAGGGGGGCTGCAGAGATGGCAAAAGGGGGGAACAAGTAGTTTAGAACAGTTTCTTCTTTGGGCACTGCTGACACTGGGGCTGAGTCACTCTCCGTGGGCCGTCCTGGGCACCGTGGGGTGATGGGCAGCATCCCTGGTTCTGCCCCCTCAATCCGGGAGCTCCCCTAGTGGTGACAAACACAGATGTCCCTAGACACCCCCAGTGTTCCCTGGGGGCAGGTTTAAGGCCTTTATGGAACTCCCTCAGCAGAAGAAAATCTGCAGCAATAAGAGGCTCATTTAGGCCAATTGCGAAGAGCTTTTTTGGGGAACTGAAATGGTTCCATTTGAATTGAAATAGTCCTGAATGAAAACAGAAGCTTGCTTTAAAAGGGGGGTTAATTTTCTTAGCATCCAAACCCTCTGTGACTAGAAGCCACAGACAGGCCAGAGCTTTCCCTCAACTCAACCAATGACTCATTTGAAGAGGGCAAGAGCAGAGAAGTGGAAGGTGTAAGCGCCAAGGAGAGCAGCAGATCTGCCTTCTGCCCCAATTCCAAAGCTGTGTGGCTTTGGGAAAGTTACCTCCCCTCTCTGAACTCTGCTGGAATGCTCAGAGCAAACCTCCTCCCTGGTGGCAAACCAGGTCCCACCGGCAGCTATGGAGAGAGACCTTTTTTCGGGGACCTGTGGACACCACCAAATAAACACAAGGGTCGGAGAGATGGAACGAAAGACAGATGATGTGGGTGTTGTGCCCAGCGGATGAGGAAGGGTGGTTTGCTGGAAGCCATTGGGAATCTTGCTCCTCTAGGAACTTGTTGCACCAAGATGGCCACTCCCCTCCCCTGCTCAGGGGGCCTAGGCAGAGCTTGAAGGTGATCCTAAGCAAAATAAGAACAGATGAAGCTAGTGGCAGAGCCAAGAATTGAGAGTCCATTTTCATGTTTGACTCAAATCGCGCCGATCCCTGCCCTTCTGAGCCATAAAGTAAGGTGAGATTAGATTCCTTCCAGCTCTGCTCTGAGTGCCCAGAGCCCATAATGACAGCCACACCCAAGTCCATTCCATGTCATTTCTGGACACACTTAGATGTGCTTTAGTCACTGGTGACCCCGAGTTGCAAAAACTCTCTTGGATGTTTCTGTAAGAAGAAGGACTATTTCCAGGGACCTCATTCCCCTGGGCAAAGGCAGACCTGGTTCCTTGAAGATCCCACAGGCAGGGCGCGCCTGGAAGTAGGAACCTGGGTCTGCTCTGACCTGGGTTTTAACTTCTTCAACCGGAACATAACAGGGCTGTTTTGAAAGCTGAGGACGGGCCCCGGTGTGTCCTTCTGTGGCTCTGAGATCAGGGCTGCCTCCTACGCCACCAGGACTCTAGATAGAAATCTGTGTCTGCAGACTGTGGCTCGCACAGCAGGGAGCGAGCTGGCTCACAGGGAGAGGCCTTGCTGATGGCAACCAGATAAGCTGGGCAGAAGAGAGGCAGCGGCTTGAAGGTGCGGTAGGGTTTTTAAGATGGTGAAGAATTCCTTGTCAGGCTCTGGGAAGGATGGGAGCCCAAGATCCTGGCTTTAGAGGTGACTTTTTCTTGAGCAGAGGAATTGCTGAGAGGCTGGGTGATACCTCTATTAGCCTCTGGAGCCAGAGGCTGAGATCCAGGGCCTCCTGAGGGGAGAGAGTTCGGTGAACCCCCCTCGCTATGAACTGGGACGACAAAGTGCTACACTCTGGGCGTAAGGGTACACAGGAAGTAGACAGGTACTGACAGCCACTGTAGTTCAGATTTGAATAATCTCAGTGTCTGATATTGGATTGAGGTGACCTCAGGTGGCTCGCGGCCCTCTGTGCTGGGCAGAGGTGGACATAAATCCTCTCTGGTGGAAAACACCATCATCTTAGACTTCTACTGACTTCTACAAACAAGTCTGCAATCACCATGTATAGCACCTAGTGAGAAATAACCAGGCACACACGGTCCAATACCACATGAACACAAATCAACAGAAACTACGGGCAAGGCCAACAGGCTCCAGGGGTTCTATGCATGGGAGCTGGCAGAGACTTTAAAATAATTGTGTTAATTATGTTCAAAGAGATGCACAGGTGAGATGGGAGTTTTAGCAGAGAGTAGGAAACTATAGAAGAAGGAGCCCATGGACGTCAGAAATGTAAGAACACAGAGGAGAGTTCCAGTCACCACGGCAGTGCAGGTAAACCCAGTACCCGGAACCTCCCACAACTGAAAAAACTACAACTAAAGTACAGAACAGCTATAATGCAGAACATCTGAAATCTAGCAGCACAGAAATCCTAAAACCCAGGAGATAAAGAAGCAGCCATATCAAGACTGGCAGGAAATGTGACGGTGACAAAGGATTGGAAAAGAGTGGAAAATGCTGATCACATGGAAGCAGAGGTCTGACACTCACTGAATTTGGAAAAATGCCAAGTATGTGTAACTTTCTTGTTGAAAAGCTAAATAGCTCTGTTGTCATCAGCTAACCCCAGTTCTATCATACCCCAGTCTAAGAAAACTTTAATTAATCAAAGAAGAAACCTAGGAATGGGGAGACCAAATAGATGAGGACTGGTCATCTAGACTCTCAAGTTCATTAACTGTTCAACACAACATCCAAAGTGCAAAAATACACGCTGCTTCAGAGTGTTTATAACTTTTGAAGTAAAGGGGAAAGAGAAGAAAAAAAAATCTCTAAAATTTCAACCAAAATACGTTGAGTTTATATCTTTTTGTCTATTTTTATACTTCTGATAATGTTTGCTTTTGTCCCAAAATGTACACACACTTAACAGCTGATAGCACAATTAATGTTTCTTTCTTTTCAGATTTAACCCATTGGAATTAATAATTATTCTACGTGTTTATACATTTTTGGGATACCTGTACTATATCCTATCTACAGAAGAGTAATTTGCAAATTGACTATCACTCCAAGACACAAGATGGCCACCCCCATGTGGTCAAAGATGGCTGCCCCCATGTGGACACAGATGGCCACAACAAGATGGTCTGCAGGGGAGGGCAGTTGTGGGCAGTTGGGGGTGACCAGGCCAGCAGAGAAGGGCAGTTGGGGGAGACCAGGCCAGCAGAGGAGGGCAGTTGGGGGAGACCAGGCCAGCAAGGAAGGGCAGGTGGGGGGGAACCAGGCCTGCAGGTGAGGGCATTTGTGTGTGACCGGGCCTGCAGAGGGAGGGCAGTTGTGGCCGATCAGGTAAGCAGGGAGGGCAGTTAGGGGTGACTGGGCCAGCAGAGGAGGGCAGTTGGGAGAGACCAGGTCAGCAGGGGAGGGCAGATGTGGGGGGACCAGGCCTGCAGAGGAGGGCAGTTTGAGGAGACCAGGCCTGCAAGGGAGGGCTGTTGGGGAGGGAAGGCCTGAAGGGGAGGGCAGTTAGGGGTGACCAGGCTAGCTGGGAAGGCACTTAGGGGCAATCGGGCTGCCCAGGGAGCCGTTAGGTGTCAATCAGGCTGTCAGGGGAGTGGTTAGGGGGTGATCAGGCTGGCAGGCAGAAGCGGTTAGGGTCAATCAGGCAGAGGCAGGTGAATGGTTGGGAGCCAGCAGTTCTGGATTGCAAGAGGGATCACTGGGATCAGGCCTAAATAGGCAGTCTCACATCCCTGAAGGGGTCCCAGATTGGAGGGGGTGCAGGCTGGGCTGAGGGACATTCCACCCCCAAATTTTATGCACCAGGCCTCTAGTAGTATATAAAGAGTTTCTCCCCCCAAATCTGTCAATCCTTGAACATAGTCCCACAGAATACTTACGTTTACTTTCTATTTTTAAAACCTTACTATGGGAAATACTCTTTGAAAATATGTTATGAGCACACTTGTAAAAAAAAGAAAAACCCATGGAGAAACCAAGATGGTGGCATAGGTAAATACCTGAAATTGCTGCCTTGCATAACCACTTCAAAACTACAACTAAAAGACAAAACGGACATCATCCAAAACCACAGGAAGGCTGGCTGAGTGGAAATTCTACAACTATAGAGAAAGATAAAAGCACAGAGACTCAGAGGAGCTGTGGAAGTAAAGTGCAGAGGTATGGAGGCCTGCACACAGAGGACTGGCAACTGAGTACGTGGCTGGCTGTTTCAATCTGCACGGAGACACAAGCTCCCGACTGCTCTGAACTCCAGTTCTGGGCGAGACTCTGGGGACCCAGACTCATACAGGGAGAAACTGGACTGTCTGGCATTGGAGAACTCGAGGGCAGCTTTCTCTCAGAGGTGCTTGCAGTGATTATCAAGAGACACTGAGACGCAGGGGCCTCTTAGGGCAGGGCTGATGGGAAGCCATTGCTATTTGCTTCACCCTGAGACCCTGCCCCATCCAAGCTGTGTGCAGAGGCTTTTGCATATGAATGGCCTGCCCCTTTGCAATCTAAAATTACCAAACAAACTGCAGCTGGGTCAGAGAGCCCCAGAACATCCAAAAGAAGGCCCAACGCCCCACAGCAGCTTGCATTTGCTTCACAGGTGGGCCTCATCTGGGCACCTCCAAAATCCAAACAAAGAAGAGGAATCTGCAGATCACTCTGTAGCTCCTGCTGGGTGGCCTCAGGCAGAAGCTAAATTAGCACCTTCTTGGAGATCTAAAAGCCAGTGTACCCAGGGGTCAGAGTAGGACCATGCAGATTACAACTCCTCCGATCCATAAGGGAAACACTCAGGAGGCAGACTCGTGAGCACCAAAGCCACACTGAAGCAATTCTTACCCCATAAGGGTGTCTCCAGCACAGAAGTTCTCCCATCGTGGACACAGCTGATTCTCACAGCCAATTGTCCTGGAGGCCAATTCCTCCCAATGATACCAACAATAATCAAGGCTTAAATACAACAAAACTGTGCACACAGCCCACAAAAGGGTACACTAAGAGTGTCCACCTCAGGTAACTGGGGAGGCCTGAGTCACCTATAGGACACCTAGCACACAAAGGTACTCTATCAACACAGGGAAGCAGCCAAAATGTGGAGGCAAAGAAACAGGTCACAAATGACAGAAATGGAGGAAAGCAAATGACTGGATATAGAGTTTAAAACCATGGTTATAAGGTTTTTAAAGAATTTTCTAGAAAGTGCCGATAAATTTAGTGAGACCCTCAAGGATATGAAAAAGGACTAACTAGAAATTAAATGTACACTGACTGAAATAAAGAATAATATACAGAGATCCAACAGCAAACTAGAGGATCACAAGAATCAAGTCAAAGATTTGAAATATGAAGAAGCAAAAAACACCCAATCGGAAAAGCAAAAAGAACACAGAACCCAAAAATATGAAGATAGTGTAAGGAGCCTTTGGGACAACTTCAAGTGTACCAACATCAGAATTATTGGGGTGCCAGAAGAAGAGGAGAACAAGATACTGAAAACCTGTCAGTTTAATGACAGAAAACTTCCCCTACCTGGTGAAAGAAATTGACTTACAAGTCCAGGAAGCGCACAGAACCCCAAACAAAAGGAATCCAAAGAGGACCACACCAAGACACATCATAATTAAAATGCCAAGAGCAAAAGACAAAGAGAGAATATTAAAAGCAGCAAGAGAAAAACAGTTAATTACCTATAAGGGAGCACCCATAGGACTGTCAGCTGATTTCTCAACAGAAACTATGCAGGAGTGGCAAGAAATATTCAAAGTGATGAGTAGCAAGAACCTACAACCAAGATTACTCTACCCAGCAAAGCTATCATTCAGAATTGAAGGACAGATAAAGAGCTTCACAGATAAGAAAAAGCCAAAGAAGTTCATCACCACCAAACCAGAATTATATGAAATGTGGAAAGGTATTTTGTAAGAAGAGAAAGAAGAAGAAAAAGGTAAAGATAAAAATTATGAACAACAAATACATATCTATCAACAAGTGAATCTAAAAATTAAGTGAATAAAAAATCTGATGAACAGAATAAACTGGTGAATATAATAGAATCAGGGGAATAGAAAGGGAGTGGACTGATAATTCTTGGGCGGGGAAGCGGTGTGGGGGGCGTGGGAAAAGACTGGACAAAAATCATACACCTATGGATGAGGACAGTGTGTGTGTGGGTAGGGGGGGAGTAAGAGTAGGTGGGAACCAGGTGGAGGGGAGCTATGGGGGGAAAAAAGAGGAACAACTGTAATAATCTGAACAATAAGGATTTTTTTTTTTTTTTTTAAAAACCCACAATGGAGTAAATAGTATCACTGAAGACAACTAAAGAGAACATTAGTGCACTGGAAAGTAGTTCAGGGGAAATATACAGGACGAAGCCTGGAGACACAAAGGGGAAGAAACACAGCAGAGAAGGTGGATGCAGAGGATGCAGTGAAATCTGATACACAGGTAACTGGAAGTCTGGAAGAAGGAGAGGGAGAATAGGACAAAAGAAATCTATGAATAGATAAATTTCCCAAAACTGATTAAAAAAAAAAAAAAGACGGCAAGCCACAGATTCCACAAGCTCTACCCCCTCAGATAGGATCTTAGAATCCAACAGAGAAATGGCCAGTAAGCATATAAAAAGATGCTCAATGAGCCTTCACTAATTTGGGTCAGTGGAGAGAGCATCAGCCCTTGGACTGAGGGCCCCGGGTTCAATTCCAGTCAAGAAGAAAATGTATGCACCTTGGTTGCAGACTTGATCCCTGACCCTGGTTCAGGGTGCACCTACAAACCAATCAATGTATCTCTCTCACATTGATGTTTTTCTCTTTCTGTCTCTGCCCCTCCCTCCCACTGTCTCTAAAAATCAATGGAAAGATATTCTGGGGTGAAAATTAACAAAAAAAAAGAAAAGAAAAGAAAAAAAAAGATGCTTAATGACTAGCCACCAGGGAAATAGAAATGAAAACCACAATGAGAGATATGAGAGACTGATTCATAATCAAGTGGCAAAAATTAAAAAGACCATTAATACTAGGTATTGGGGAGGATGCAGAAATGCTGGAGTGTGAAATAGTACAATCACTCTGGGAAACAAGTTTAGCAATTTCTTATAAGGCTACACATATACTTAACCTATGACCCACAATTCCACTCCTTGGGATTTACCCAATATGCATACAAAAATGTATTTCCACAAAAATACTTGTATGAGATATTGTACGTCTTTATATTTATAATTAGAGGCCCAGTGACAAAACTCATACACAGGGAGAGGGTGTGTGCCCAGCCTGCACTATCTCCAATCTGGGCACCCTCAAGGAATGTCTGATTGCACGTTTAGGCCTGATCCAAGTAGGATTGGGCAGTAGAACAGCCTCTCACAATCCAGGATTGCTGGCTCCCAACTGCTCACCTGCCTGGCTTCCTGATTGCTCCTAACCACTTCTGCCTGCCAGCGTGATCACCCCCTAACCATTCCCCTGCCAGCCTGATGGATGCCTAACTGTTCCCTGCCAGCCTGATTGCCCCTAACTGCTCTCCTTTGCAGGCCTGGTCACCCCTAACTGCCCTCCTCTAAAGACCTAGTCCCCCCCAACTGCTATCTCCTACAGGCCTGGGTCCCCCAAACTGGCCTTCCCTGTAGGCCTGGTCACCCCCAACTTCCCTCCACTGCTGGCCTGGTCACCCCTAACTGCCCTCCCCTGCAGGCTTGATTGCCTCCAACTGCCCTCCCTTGTAGGCCTGATCCCTGCCAACTGTCCTCCCCTGTTGGCTATCTTGTCACGGCCATCTTGTTTCCACATGGGGCAGTCATTTTGTGTGTTGGAGTGATGGTCAATTTGCACATTACTTTTTTTATTAGATAGGATAGAGGCCTGGTGCATGGGTGGGGCCAGCAGGTTTGCCCTGAAGGGTGTCCCAGATCAGGGTGGGTTCCCTTGAGGCATGAGGTGGCCTGAGTGAGGGGCCTGTGGTGTTTGCCTGCCGGCCATGCCCCCTGGTGACCCAAGCAGAGGCCCTGGTATCTAAGGTTTATTTATCTTCTACAATTGAAACTTTGTAGCCTTTGACCAGAGCCAAGCCTCTGTGGCTGCAGCCATTTTTGTTGGGATTTATTTATCTCCTATAATTGAAACTTTGTAGCCTTGAGTGTAGGCATGGGCCGACCAGGGTGGCAGGGAAGCTTGGCTTCCTCCATTGCTGGGGAAACTCAAGCCTCCTGCTTGCTGTGGGTCCGTGTCGGCAGTCATCTTGGTTGGTTAATTTGCATAGTTGCTCCTGATTGGCTGGTGGGCATGGGTTATGGGTGTAGCGGGAGGTATGGTCAATTTGCATATTACTCTTTTATAAGACAGGATAGCAAAAATTGGAAACAATACAAATGCCTATCAACAAGAGAATGAAGAAACTGTGGTCATGCATACCATTGACTATGACTGCACAATAAGAAAGAATGATGTACTGATAGATAGAGTCACATGTGTGACTTTCAAAAGTATTTTGATAAGCAAGCGAAGACAGACATTAGACATGTATTTTGTTTGAGGTGTTGGTGTACACAGATGTATACATTTGTTAAAATTCATTAAACTGTATAGTTACGATGTTCATTTTACTAACTATGAATTATACCTTAATAAAATCAGTTAATTATAAAACAAATAAACAAGCATAAGCTGCCAAAGAAAAAGGGCCAATAATCAGGTGGAAAATTCTAGGCCTGCTGAAAACAAACTTCAAGTATGAGGGGAAAAGATATTTTCAAGGTGGGAATGAGGGGAAGAAGCAGGGAAATCTATAATATTGTCAAAAATAAAAAATATTAAAAAAATTTACTTATGTCTAAATCTAAAAATAAATAAGAGAGACTTTTTTTTTTTTTAAATCCTCACCTGAGGATAGTTTTCTTTTGATTTTAAGAGAGTGGGAGAGGGAAAGACAGAGAAATATTGATGTGAGATAAACACATTGATTGGTTGCCTCCTGCAGGTGCCCCAACCAGGGCCCAGGGAGGAGCCTGCAACCGTGGTATATGCCCTTGACTGGCTAGGAAAAAAGAGAGACTTTAAAAAAAAATTTTTTTTATTTTATTGATTTTTTACAGAGAGGAAGGGAAAGAGATAGAAAGTCAGAAACATTGATGAGAGAGAGAGACATCGATCAGCTGCCTCCTGCACGCCCCACAGTGGAGATGTGCCCACAAGCCAGGTACATGCCCCCAACCGGAATCAAACCTGGGACCTTTCAGTCCGCAAGCTGACGCTCTATCCACTGAGCCAAACCGGTCTCGGCAAGAGACATTTTTAGTAAAGAACAGACTTTCTCACCAGCTGCCCTGCCTTATTAAAGGTAAAATAAAAGGATATTAGAGAAAAATGATCCCAGATTAAAAGCAGGATATTGGGATGGACTGAAAACAAACAAATAAAAGATGAGGAAGGAAAGGCACTTGATGAAATAATGGGAACGTTCCCATGGAAAACAGGAAGTGAAAAGCCTTTGGAACACACAAGAAACGTAAGCCAGTTCGGCGCATACTCCAACTAGTTTATCCACAATGTTCTGTGCATCTGCTTTAACAATTTTAGAGGGCTATTTTTCATTACACTATTTTGGCGATTCAATTCCAGTGATTGGAGTTCTCAGTATTACTAGTGATGTCTTACTTGAATTGAGTGACTCTACACTCAGGAAAAGATGAAGTCATCATCTGAAAAAAAAAACACCTATTCATCTCCATGTGCCACGACGGGTCCAGGGCCAGGGTGACAGCATCCAAGTCCAGGTGTCCCCCTGTCTCCTCAGTCAGCTCACCACTCAGCAGCTGAGGGGTTCTGCTCTGTTCTAACTTCATTTTGCAGCCTTAGAAACGGAGGCTCAGAGACAGGCAGTGATTTGTTCCAAGTCTCCCAGCTATCAAGTTGCAGCAATGGAATTAAAAATAGTACAGATACGGGGTGCTGGGCCTGAAAGAGTCCTGCGGCCATCATGGTCAGGGAAAACCATGAGTGACATTTAATCGCAAAAAGCCTTAGCTTCATGCCTCCCATCTAGTGGTTTGCCAGCCATGCCAGGCTCTCTGAGTCCTGGGCATTTCCCCCAAGGACCAGAGTAGGCTCTCCTGCACGCTGCTGACAGGGCCACCCGAGAGCTCTTGGGAAGCCTGTGCGTCCCTTGAAAGGCATTGACTCCTTTGCACGACGTGGAGAACCCCTGCCAGGGCTTCTCAAGGTCACATTTCTGTTCTCTTTTCTAGTCCCAGGCTCAGGCGGAGTAGGCTCTACGATGCCATTTGGACTCTGGGTTTTGCCAAGGCACTGGACTGTGTCCCGATTGCCCATTGGAGGATGCATGGCAAAAAGGAACCAACTTCCCCTTGGGGGCAGGCATTCTGAACCTCCGTGTCCTGAGGTCCAAAGCCAAGGAGCAGACAACAGCCCCTGCAGGGCCCTGGGAGCTCCTGGGCTGCCGGGAAAGTGGATCTGCTCCCTGCCACCCTGGCACACACCCTGGGCATCCAGAGAAACTCAAACCTGCCGGGAATGTCTCAGCCGGGGAAACAGAAGAAACTCAGACTCTGGGCTGGGGCTGGAGTTCCCCGGAGACCCGAGAGAGCTGACTCAGCGCCTCTGTGGGCCGATGATGCCATCTCCACCCTCTGAGGTGTTTTCCAGTTGCACAGGAAACAATGAGAGCGAGAGACACAAAAAATGCCAGCCATCCCTCCGAATTCCGCACATAGCTCTCATAGCTGGGACGGGAGCCACGCCCAGCCTGCTGGGTACGCGGAGCCAGCCGAGCCGCTGCTTAACAGAAGAGAAAGAACCGGATGCCAGCGGAGGCTTCTGAACGTTGGCCAGCTGGGCTGCATAAAAGGAAAACAATGTGAAAAATGTGCCTGGCAGGGCTGAGACAAGGCAAGCAGGGCCTTTGAGCAGCAGCTCCTGGCTCTGGTGTGACTGAGGACCCCTTCTGGAGCGAGGCTCGGCAGTCCCCACCCCGTTCGAGCTCAGGCATCCCGGGGCAGGGTGGGGGGCGCTGCCTGCAGCAAGTGGTCAAATCTGTGTGCTGAAGGACAGACAGCCCTGTAGACTGCGTGTTAGACAGGCTGGCCCGGAGGCACATTCTCTATGTTGAGGTTCTCCCACACTCATTCCCAAGTTCATGAAAATGGGTGGCACAGGAAGATGAGAAAAGTGGGGTTCTGGATTCACTTCTCCCACCAACCTGCCGCCTGACTGTTCTGTGTCTCAGAGAGATGCATCTTCCAAAGCAGCATGACCTCCAAGCCTGGAGGAGGAGGGCTGGCGAGCCCAGGTGGCCTGGGGCACGCAGTACTCCACATCCACAGAGGCTAACCAGTGTTATGCATAGGAGGGACCATGCAGGATTGCCTCCACCCACTGCTGACAATGGGGTGGGTCATTCTCTTTGGGGGGCCTTCCTGGGCTCTCCAGATGTTGAGTAGCATCCTTGGTCTCCACCCACTCAGCGTCCAGGTGTGACAACCACAGATGTATCCAGACATGGCCCAGTGCTCCTGGGGGAAGGCTGGGTTAGAACCCCTCAAGAGAGCCCTCACATCCACACTTCTTTCCTGAAGTTTGCTGTTAAAGACAAGAAGGGTCCCTACCCGGTTTGTTCAGTGGGTAGAGCATCGGGCCTGAGGACTGAAGGGTCTTGGGTTTGATTCTGGCCAAGGGCACATGCCCGGGGTGTGCAGGAGGCAGCCAATCAATGATGGTCTCTCATTGTTGAAGTTTCTATCTCTCTCTCCCTCTCTCTTCTTCTCTAAAATCAATAAAAATCTTAAAAAAAAAAAAAAAAGACAAGAAGGGGAACCACAGGAGATGGGAAGTAGGGTTTTTTGGTAGTATGCTGCTGGTTTCAGGCCCCACACTGAGTCAGAGCCCAATCTCACCTGTGGTGTGCAGTGCCATGTGTACAAGAGGACCCCTACTTCTCCTGGAGGCAGTTTGGCAATTACAGGCATCCTCCACGCCTGTTATGTCTCATGAACCTTCCCTAGCAACCTAGCAAGGGCTCGTGAGGGCCTGTGTGCCTGAGACAAGTGTGGCAGCCACACCTCTATGATGACCCCCATGACCGTGTGCAATCACCTCTCCTAGAGTGTGGGGGGACTCCAGGCCAAGGCCCTGGCAGGTGGCACTGGTGACTTTAAGAAAGGCAGATAATCATTGGTGGGCCTTCTCTAATCAGGCAAGCCCTTAAAAGGGAGCAGGGATGATCTAAAGCTTGAAGGGCATTCAATGCAAGGGAGACCCTCTGTTGCTGGCTTTGAAGATGGGGGCAGGTGATGAGGAATAGGGCAACTGCTAGGAGCTGACAGCCAGCAAGGGAACAGTGACCCCAATCATGCAGATGTAAGGAACTGAATCCTACAACAATGTGAATGGGCTCAGATGAGCTCAAGCTCCAGATAAGACATTTCAGCTGCGACCCGGTGAGACCCCGAGCAGAGACGCCAGCCTGGGCATGGCCTGGCTTCTGACCTCCAGAACCACGGGCTGGCACATGGTTAAGTTTGTGATGGTCTGTTACGCAAGCCAGATAGCAGCTACACAGGCCAGGTGGGCCAGAATTTATCTTCTCCTGTGGGACAGGAGTCTTCCTAGTAGCCTCTGTGCTGGGCGTCGGTCACATGGTCATTCCTGCTGGCTTTCACTGCTGGCTGCTGAGCACGGACCCTGAAGTGAGTGTGCAGCATGTGTTTTCTCCCATTTCCCATTGTCGCAGCCCTGCGGTGCAGGGACAGCATTACCGCCAGAGCTCTGCCATCAGTGGGCCAACCCACTCCCTGTGGTTCCTGTAAACGGGGACCTGAGTGCTGCATGCACCCCATCCCTGATGGCACAGGCCTCAGGGAATTCCAGCCAGAGAGCGCCCTGGCTGCTTCCAAGCAGTTCCACAATGCTCCTCCCCTCTTGAGTGACTGGCATGCCCGGTGAGTCAGAGCCCAGGAAGGTGGCCTTGCGGGGAGGAGGGGAGGATGGTTGCAGCTGGCAGTCCTTGGGGGCTGCAGTGCTTAACTCACTCACGCTTCCTGGCAGCAAATGGAGAGGGGAGGGGAGGAGGCCGGCATTAGTGGCTCCTTGTCTTCAGAGAGAACAGCCTTCATTTTGCTTTAAAACTTCTGGAACTGGTAGCTTAACAGCTCACACTGAGCTTCTGAATTCCTTCCCGCCAGGCCCAGCATTCAGACGCTCACCTGCCTGTCATTAAATAGGAAAGAAAAAAAACACCTCCCAAACCCCAAACACAAACCTCCAGCCAGATTCGACAGAAGAGCAAATGGTGCAGGGTGAGGATGCAGGCTCTTCCCCGGACCAAGGGGCTGACTGTTCTTGTGATCAGAGTAAGAGAGGATGTTTTGTTGAAAGAGGGGGGGGAAAAAAAACCCTAACCAAAATAAAATGAGATGGAGGTTTGGGAGAAAAGCAGCTTTGAAGTACTGTGGGGAGCTGTGTTTGCAGATGCTTGTCCACAAGCACCTCTATCAGTGCACATTTCTTGCACACCTACTGTGTGCACAAGGCCTTGGCTCTGCACACCTCCAGGGGTAACCTTTGTGCTACAGTCCAGGTCACAGAAGCCTCTAGAACAGGGGTCTCACCCCAAGCAGCGCTGCCCCCAGGGGACACTGGGTGATGTCCTGGAACATCTGTGGCTGTCACGACTGGGGGTTGCTCTTAGTGTTGAGTGGGAGGGGGGCATGATGCTGCTCAGCATCGCACAGTGCCCAGGACGGCCCTGCAGAGAACGACTCGGGCCCAATGTCTGCAGTGCCAAGGGGGAGACCCTGCCCTGGACTCTATAGATGTGTGCACACAGCGTGGACAGCACATGCCAGGGTAATCAAGTCAGGGAAGGGCACATTCTTCGCCGTGTCCCCAGCACCTGGGATGGGGCTGTCCTCTAGTCCCCAGCAGGCTCACCGGATCTACAGAGAGAGATGGGTGCTGCACTGGCACTTGCATTTCAGGACAAGGCAGACTCCAAACCTCCTTGATGGCCCTACCGCCCGAGCAGCCAGGGGTCAAGCAGATACCCTTTGCCTCTGTCCTCACCCCTGATGTTCCCCCAACACCAGGCCTCTCCCTAGCCCCTCTCCTGGGCCTGCAGCTCCTCCAGGGCCACGGTCACCCCGGCCAGTGTGGGAAAGGGCAGCCACGTGAGGGCCTTTTGGTGGAACTGCGGAGGCTGTAAAACCCTAGTGGGGACTTTGTCAGGCAGACACTTCCCAAGAAAAGGCGTGCACCGCGCTGAGAACAGCGTCTTGTGATTCTCTCTGTCATCGGTCCCTTTGTGTGCAGGCTAAATTAGTTCCCGGGCAGCTATATTTAGAAAGAGCCAGAGAAAAGGGAATGAATGAGGTGCCCACAAGCCAGGGAAAAACAGAGCAGCAGAGCGGGCAGATACTGCCTGCAGCACCGAGGCCGGGGCCCGGGAATGAGCGGCTGTGGGCGCCGGCGGACAATGAGCCCGAAGTGACGGCGGGTGACGCTGCAGCTGATGTGCGGGCAGCAGAAAAGGCTTCCTCTGTCCACTCAAAGGGTGACTGCAGTCATGTGAGAATTTGCAAGCCTGGTCCTGGGGCTGGCCCGGATGCTGAGCGCCTGGCGTGCACTTCTTTAGGCTTCTGGCACTTGAGGACATGCTGTCACCTTGGCCCAGTGAGGGTGCAGCCTGGGAGCCAGGGGCGGGGGGGCTGGGAAGGGAGAGGAGGAAATGCACCCTCTCCCACCTTCGCTCAGACAGATCCTTCTCCACCTGGGCCTGGACAAATTCCTAAGCATCCTGCAAAGCCCTGTGAGGTGCCATCCCCTCCTCTGGGAGGCGCCGGCCTGCTGTCTGTGCACAAGCAGACAGCACTGAAACCCTTCCCCCTGTAGCCACAGCTCTGGGGCATTTCCTGGGCACCGTATCTGTTTCCTGTGGCTGTTGTCACAAATTACCACCAACGTCGGTGTCCTAAAATGACACATCCATTCTCTGACAGGTTGGGGGGTAACTCCAGATGTGGGCAGGGCTGCTCCTTCTGGAGGCTCCAGGGAGAACCGTTTCCAGCCTCTTCCAGCTTCTGGAGGCACCGCATCCTGGGCTCGTGGCCCTTCCTCCATCCTCGCAGCAATGCAGCCTCTGCCATCCCTGACGCTGACCCTCCTCCTGCCTCCCATGAGGACCTTGTGTTGACACTCCCCCCCCCCCCTGTAATCCAGTGTCATCCCCATCTCAGGGTCCTTGACTTAATCCCACCTGCAAAATCCTTTTACCGTGTAACATGCCTACAGGTCCTGGGGATTGAGACGTGGATGTCTTTGGGGGCCAGGAAGCGGGGCACCTGCATAGAAAGGACTGGTGGCCACCTTGCAGGTGTTTACCGAGGAGCTCACTCTGTCCCCAGGGCCAAGCTCTCCTAGGACAGGTGCCCCCAAGGCCAGGCAGCTGAGGGCAGAGCACCTGACTACACCTGCCTGCCTGTCCTAGGCACACACGCCCTCAAGGACAGGTCTAGAGCCGGGTCACTGGTTGGGGCTTCTTGTGCTGGGCTCTGTCTGGGTTGCTGGTCAGCGGTGCACCGTATCACGGGATGACCGCTGGTTACCGGGCATCTCTGCGCTCTCCAGGGATGCCCACTCCACTCTGAGGTTGTTAAAGTCCCGAATAAAACAGATCCAGAGAGACTCTTCTGAAGAACTAGCTTTAAGTAGAAACATTTTTCATGTGAAAAATGAAAAAGTAGAAGAAAAATAAAACAAAAAATCCCAAACAAGTTTTAGAGGGTTCTCATGTGGGTGGCCCCCAGGGGACACTGGGAGGTGTCTGGGGACATCTGTTGGCCATCACAATTGAGGGCTGGGGCCAGGGATGCTGCTCAACAGGGTCCAGGATGGCCCTTCGCAGAGGATGACACAGTCCCAGTGTCAGCAGCCAGAGGGGAACCCTGGTCTAAGGAATGCCCCATCACATGAGCTGGTTTCCTCTGAGATGTGTTCCTGGTTCAGGTGAGAAGCCGGCATGGGCTGAGGCTCCCAATGTGGGTTCCAGGCTCCTGCTCCTGGCTCATGCCATGAATCCTCAGTGTCCAGGCGGGTCATCTCCTGAGGGGCCCCAGATGCCCACCAGATCTGGATAGGAGGGTTTGAGATCAAATGTCAGGGTGCCCTGCTCTGGACCAAACCACTGTGTCTGGGTGCCAAACCACTGTGTCTGGCTGGACGCTTGACCCTGAAACACAGCTAGGTGAGAGTTGGGCAGCATCGAAGCAAAAGGTTTTGGCCAGCGTAGGCAGACGTCGCTTCGAGGCGCCACCACAGAGGTGTCACTGGGCTGCATCCTCATTTGGGGACACGACTAGGATGGAAGGATCCACATTGGCATTGTGGTATTAAGCTTGGCATTTGGTGGAGCCTTCCAGAGAAGGGCAACTGCAGAGGACCCCAGTACCTGACGCCCCAGTGACCAGGAGGGAGGGATCTCACATCGCTGCAGGGAGTCAGCTCTGGATTTGCAGGAAACCCCCTGGAAAAGTGAGCTTATCTCGGTAGCCCAGAGGCCTCTGCCCTGAAATAAGGCTTCAGTGGCCTACATGGACTTTCTAACAATGAAACCAAGTGTCTGCTTCTGCTCATGCTGACATCTCCTCTTGTGTCTGTCCAAATTCCATCACACCTCTTCTCATGGATGCCGAGATGCTACCCAGCCCTGGGCCACCCTGAAGTGCTGGGGTCTCATGGGGCTCTCTCGCTGGAAAGGGGAGCAGCGGGGCTACCTCAGGGCTGGGCACTCACTACTCAGACTTAGGAAGAATGGGTTGGGCCAAAACCGGCACACAGGAAGTGGGAAAAATACATAGAATTCAGAAATGTGATCGGGTGCTGGCTGTATGATGAAGTGAGCAACTGCGTATATGCAGCTCACCTGGCAAGGGGCTGGGGGAGACCCCACAGCAGGCTCCAGCTGACAGGCAGCGCGCAGCAAGGTCCGCAGTCCTACAGCCTCAAGGAAACACATTCTGCCACTGCCCTGAAGGAACGAAGAAGCAGGTCCTCGCCCATTTGACCCTCCAGGTAAGGTCTGCAACTGGATGGTGGCCTGGTGAGACCCCGCTGCTGTGCCCATGCTGACGCTCCCAGGGAAAGTGACCACGGCTCCGGAAGGCTCCGAGGGGCCCGTCCAGATGGGCAAGTGGCTGTGCAGCTTGGGAGGCCAGGTGATCGTTAATTTTACATGTGCCCTTGGTTGGGCCATAGCAGTGGTCGGCAAACTCATTAGTCAACAGAGCGGCAAACCACGGCAGTTTGCCGACCACTGAGCCTTAGGATGCTCAGCTATGTGGTCCATTATTATTCTGGGTGTTTCTGTGAGGGGATGCTGGGACTGGCATTTAAACCAGTGGACCTTAAGTAAAGCAGATTGCCCTCCCAAATGTAGGTGGGCCTCGTCCAATCAGTTGAAGGTCTGAATAGAACAAAAGACAGATCTCCCTGAGAATTCTCCAGTGATGGCCTTTGGACGGCACCGTCGGCTCTCCCAGTTCTCCATCCTACAGATATTTTAGACTTTTTAGATCCTCCATGATCAAGCCCTTAAAATAAACCTTTTTGTATATGCACAGCCTTTTGGTTCTGTTTCTCTGGAGAACCCTGATTTATACGAACTGCCAAGTGCTTTTTGGGTCAGGGAGAAATGAACTCATGTGCTGGCCCCGTTGTCCACAGTCAGTGGGCCTTGCCAAATCTCTCTGCTGATAAGCCTTAGTTTCCCCACCTGTAAAATGGGGATATGCAATTTTGTTCCTTGAGGATCCCATGAGACTGGAGTAAGACAGAGCAGCCAGGCTTGGCCCACAGTCAGTGCCTGATGGACGGCTGCCCAGTCGCTGAGCGGGAGCTGCAGGCAGAGAAGGAGCGGAGGGGGGTGAGGAAGGAACGGGACAGCGGGCGACAGGCAGCAGGCATGGCTGCCTGGGAGCAGGGCCAGGGCACACGGTGCTCCCTGAGAGCACAGCCCGGCTGGAGTGGCGGAGGCTCTGTGTCCTCCCCACCAGCAGGCGCTGCGCCTCAGGGACCTGGACCCACCAGCCTTCGGCTGCCGCAGCCTGAGCCGGCTCTCCTGACACCGGAGCCCAGGCGGCTCCACTGAGGCCCTGGCAGGAGAACACACACTTACTCTTGCATCTCTGGCACCTGAGTCCCGATCCCTCCGTTAGGAAAATGGGTGGGTCTCTGTGCTTCTCTGATGGAGAGGGTGAAAGGACGAGTGGCCTCTGGCAACCACAGGGAAAAGTGGCCCCAATTCGGGCATCATCGTGTTCATTCATAGTCACTGGTACTGCGGGGGCCGGGCTGGGGCGAGGCAGTTTGTAAGGCACTCGCCTTGGGTGCAAAATCTAAGGGGCACCCAAAGCTTTGCCATCGTGAAGGTTCGTACTTCCACGCCATGTTTTTATACAAGGTCAAAATGGATGTAAATCATCCATGGCAAGCCATACATCAAATTTTTAGTTAAAGACAGGTAACTGAGGCCCAAGAACGAGGGTGAGAGCAAGCCAGCCCCTTTATTTAAAATTTTACCTTCGCCCTAGCCGGTGTGGTTCAGTTGGTTGGGTGTCATTCTATGCACCAAACAGTTCAATTCCTGATCCGGGCACATGCCCGGGTTTCACACTGGATCCTCGGTACTGGGTATGTAGAGGGCAGCCAATCGACGTTTCACTCTCATATCGACGTTTCTCTGTCTTTCTCTCTCCCCTCTCCCTTTCTCTTTCTCTAAAAATCAATGTAAAATCTTAAAAAATAATAAAATATTTTCTGTGTACTTTTCTCTTGGCATTAATTTTGAATTTTAGGAACTAATGCTACATTACGATACAACTTATGGCTATGACTGGGTTTTCAGTGTCCCTCCCTCCCTCGATTCTATGCCCAGGGCGTGTGCCTGGCTCCCAAACCTTTCCCCCTACCCCATTGAGGCCCTGCCTCCGACACTTGCAGGCTGTACAAGCAGAGGTCTAGCACCTTGGGGAGTAACTGAGGCCCAAGAAGCACAAGCGAGAGACAGATGAGCCTTCAGCAGGATGAATGATGAGCCCACCAGGGGACCAGGTGTGTCAGTCCCCCTCACAACCTCACAAGTATGAAAGGTGACATGAGCTCCAGAGCTAAGCTCCCCACCCCCAAACCAGCCCTCCCTGCACCCCGCCAGCGAGTCCTGCAGGGAGGTCTGCCTGAACCCCTCTGGTCCTGAGAAAATCCTGAATTGAAAACCAGTTCGAGCTACACCCTGCTTGCTTATATGTCCTAGACAGAGAAACACGTCCCGATGCCCTTTCCTTTCCAAAGGGATCACGGGACTCAAGGAACGTAGACACTCTCAGACAAGCGGTGGGTCCCAGGAGAAATCCCGGGGCAAAGGAGGAAACACTGGGAATGAAGAGGAAAACGCAGCACCCTGAAGGGTACACGTGGGGGTGCAGTGAGGGCAGCACACCCTGGAGAGGAGGGCGGGGGGCAAGGGGAGGGGGACAGGCTGCAAATGCCTGTGCCCAGGACGATCTCGCACCTGCCCCTGACTTCACACTCTGAGGGACCAGCCCGGGAAGAGCGGGAAGAGCGAGCGAAACCCAGCGCCAGCAAGAGGAAGGAAATGACGGCGCCACAGAGGAGAAAACGAAACGGAGGCTGGAGAAACCAGAGGAGGATCAACGAAACCAGAAGCTGACTCTCCGGAAAGGTCAGGACATTGGCAGAGTGTTCGCCTGGATCGGTGGTCGGCAAACCGCGGCTCGCGAGCCACCTGTGGCTCTTTGGCCCCTTGAGTGTGGCTCTTCCACAAAATACCACGGCCTGGACGAGTCTATTTTGAAGAAGTGGCGTTAGAAGAAGTTTTTAAGTTTAAAAAATTGGGCTCTCAAAAGAAATTTCAATCTTTGCGCTGTTGATATTTGGCTCTGTTGACGAATGAGTTTGCCGACCTCTGGCCTGGATGATGGAGAAAGAAGGCAGACGCAGTAATTCCAGGGAGAGCGGGACACGCGGAGGCCTTTGGAAAAGGAAAGGACCAGAGGAGAAACTGAACACGCCCCCTCCAGTTAGGTAATCGGCATCTATCTCCGAGCCGCCTGGGCACGGCACGCTGTGTTTCTGTCGCCTCGTCATCTCGGTGACATTCTTGGGAAGCTGCAGGATGTTATTTCCGTGGCCGAGATGAAAGGCATCCGCCCACGCGGGATGGTGGCTGGGAGGCCAACCTGAGAGCTAAACTCGGGCTCCCTGGCTCTGAGCCCGGAGCTCGCCTCACGGTGACACAATGCCCAGCACGCCGTGCGCGCGTGAGATACCGGGGCTTGTTTGTTCCCTTTTCTCAAAAACAAGAGATTCCAAGCTCATGAAGTAAAGATAAATGCTACGTACCTTTTATAGTTTTTCCAAGAAGCGCCTTTCTACCCTAATTTATAAAGGGGGGAGGGGTCTGGTTCAATCCTTTTTACTTAACCATCTCCTCAGCTTTTCTCAGATAAACACTTGGCTGTTGCCAAAAATGTGGCACGGGTCCTCCAGGGAAATGGGGGGCAAGTCCCCTTTATTCTTCACACCGATCCATTCAGAAAGACAATCCCATTTTCTTTGGGGGTGAGGGGAGGAAGAGTCACGTTTATCTTCTGGAATTTGTATTATTCCACTTTGGAACACGAGGACCCCAAGTCCAGCCCATCGGATGCACCAACAGAAGAAAAACAAAATATCCAGGCATCGAGCCGTGAATGTAATGTGTGGTGTTTTTCCATGTCTGGTTTTTCGCTTTGATGGAAGCCACGTGCCGGGTGAGAAAGAAAAAGGGAGAGCTGGAAAAAGTGAACTCGGGGGCAAACCAATTAACCTCGGCTGGACTAGGTGACAGGTATATGGGCGCAGGAAGGCGAGGGATCTGAGGCTGGCCGCCCAGGGCCAGGAGGTCAACAGGAAAGGAAGGAAGTCCCCATGATCGAGCCCCAGGGGTGGGTGGACTCAGGCACTTCAGAGCCCCTGTTTTCCAGGGAACGGGACCCGCTGCCCCAAGCAGAACCCTGGACAACTTGTGTAGAGCCACAACTCTCTGATATTCACACAGAATGAGGATTCCAGGGGGCCACTGTCCAGCTGCCAGGGTAACCCTGAAATTGCATGCCAGCCTACACCTTGCTCTCCACACCGTACCAGTTGCCTTGAGAATGTACCACCTGGGAGGAGGGGTGGGCACCTCTTTTCCTGATTTCTGCCGAGGCACAGAGGAAGAGGCAAGCAGTGACTCTGGCTGTCCAGCTCAGTGTGGGCTACACGGGCAGCACCAGCCTTCTATTTGCAGATGAGGAGGCTTCAGGCCTGGCTGCAGGTCTGTGCACGTAGCTTGACCAGAAGGATGCCCCACACTGTGCTCCCAGGGGACCCGAGTTGCTGGTTGAGGATCAACTTCAAAGCTTGCAGTAGACCAGCCTCCAGTGTTAGGAAGGCTGGTCCTTGCGGCTTATTCTACCATGGCCTTGCCCTGGTGAGGTTCGCAGAAGCCCCTGCCCCGGCCAATGTAAGCCCCCTTCCTGAGCTCCAAGGCCCACAGGAGAGCGAGGCTGTTTCCCTCTGGCTCTGGAGGTCCCCTGTGGCCTCTGAGAGCTGGTCCCTCTTGCCTTGCAAACATTTGCTTTTTCCATAAACCAATGGGGGTTTTTCCATCTACACAAAGGGATGCACCAGGGCTGCCACTCCTGGGTCAGAGCTGAGGACCACTGTGGACCTGGGGTGAGGGTGGGGTGGCATCAGAGGCTAGGGGTGGGGTGGCTGAAGTCAGGCAGGGGCCTCCTACCCTGAGGCCCACCAGGGGAGGCCCAGCCCGGGTGTCACAGAGGCTCTAGGGTCTCAGCCACAGGAAGATGGTGAACTGGGGTTGGCTTTCTGTAAAGCAGGGGTGTCTCTCCCCCTCAGCCTTGCCGACATCATGGCCATCACAGGCACTGTAGGCTGCTAAGCAGCATCCCTGGCCCCCACCCACTCAGTGCCAGGAGCACCTCCAGTTGTAACAACCACAGATGTCCCCAGATATGACCCCATGGGGCATAGGATTACCCAGTGTGAGACCCTGTCTGAACGGAGGACTGGATGGCACACATGCTGAAATAAGGCGCTGAGTAGGGGAGTTCCTGCCATGGCCCCGGGAGGCAGGTAGGCCCAGCGACTCCTGAAGGTCAGCACTGGTGTTACTGTGGCTGGTGGGGATGGGGGTGGGGGCAGGGAGGGCCAGAACCACTGCTGGGCTGGGATGCCAGGGTGTTGGGCTGGGGTGCCAGGGTGCTGGGTGCCCTAAGCATGGAGTCCATGCGCATTACCCACAGAGGCGGTATTTGCAAATTCGCCTACTTGCTGAAGTGTATTTCTAACCCCCAAACAAACATTCCCAGTACATATGCCTTCGAGGGGTTCTCAGTCATTGGTGGACACAAGCAGAGCTCATGCCTAACTGAAGTGGACCCAGGAGGCAAAGGATCTGCCCTCTTGTTTCAGCTCAGACTATAAACCAGGGTCTTTTTCAATGTTTAGCGCCATGCCTTTTGCATTTTTAAAAAATACACATTTATGGATTTAGAGAGAGAGGAAGGGCGAGGGACAAAAAGAGAGAGAGAGAGAGAGAGAGATGGAGATGGTGGCGGGGGGAAACATTGATCGGCTGCCTCCCGAGCGCACCCTAACCGGGAATCCAATCAGCAAACTTTTGGTACATGGGATGCCGCTTGACCACACTGGCCAGGGTGCACTTTTATTATTTTATTATTATTATTTTTAAAATATATTTTTATTGATTTTTTTACAGAGAGGAAGGGAGAGAGATAGAAAGTCAGAAACATCGATGAGAGAGAGGCATCGATCAGCCGCCTCCTGCACGCCCCACTGTGGAGATGTGCCTGCAAGCAAGGTACATGCCCCCAACCGGAATCGAATCCAGGACCCCTCAGTCCGCAAGCCGATGCTCTATCCACTGAGCCAAACCGGTCTTGGCAACACTTTTATTTTTTTGTGAGTGATTAAAACGTCCCCCAAGTATAGAGCTGGAGTGTTGTCGGGTTCCTGAGCACAAGAAGACTTGAGATGGGTCTTATGAAGAAGATGCACGTGTTAGAGAAGCTTGCCGTGGGCACAATGTTAGTGAAGCAACAATGCATGTCCGATGTGTCTTTACACAGAAACATGTAAAACGAGGTTACGTCTGTGTCCACTGCTTGAGGAAAATGAGGACCCTCACCTTGTACTCCCCCATGAGCAGTGGCTCCATAGTCACTAATTCTGGCTACAAATAGCAAGAACCAATTTGACTGTGAAAGGAACACAATTGCGCTTTTACAAAATCTGGAAATCACATTCAGATACCTCATTTCTTTCCAGACTGGTACACACTCTCACCCATTTTCACATATTCAGGTCCGATATCCTGGTTGATCACCTGCCTTTAAAATACTTCTTGCTTAACGTTACATGGTGAGGGAAACATGATTTTCCCATGCTAGCACAAATTCTTCTAACACTTAAAAAACAACAACACCTTTATGTTGAAATCATTTTAGATTGACAGGCAAGGGGCACAACCAGCACAGAGGGTTCCCACATGCCCATCGGCCAGCGTGGCCAAGGCTGATGTGCTGTCCGAAGAAATGAACGCTGGTGTGCAGTATGGGTCAAACTCCACTGGATCTGGATCTGGCCAGTTTCTTGCCCCAACTACACCCCCAACTCCACCCCACAGATGTCTGTTTTCTTCTAGGATCCCTCCAAGACACAAGGCTGCATTTAGTGACTTGTCGGTGCTTTATACTTTATGGATGTACCATCATTTATATTACTACTACTATTATAGACATCATTGCCCATTATTGGCAGTTAGATCAACCCTGGGCCTAAACAGTTCCTCGATTCAGACACCTTTATCACAGGAGTGTCTAGATCACTCATGTATAGCTACTTGAATTTTTGTTCAGCTCACGCACCTGTCACTGTCACCCTTTCCAGTGCCCCCGAAGGTGCCCGGGACCCCCTCCCAGAGTGCATCACTACTCTGATGTTATATGTTCACAGTTTTCATTATTAGGATTATCTTGGCTTTTCTCCTGAAGATAGAAAAGAGGGTACAGGTGTGTTTTAAAAAACTTTTATTAGTATTGGTTTTCCGCTGAATTTATTCCTGGGCCCTAAATTTTGTTTCTTCAGTTTCTGATAGGATATCTTTTTCTCCTGCGCAACCTCCTCTTCTGGTTCAGGAACAATCTGCTCTTTTCAGGAAGGAGCACTTCCATGGGGCTGACAAGGCTACAGCTGAGCCCTCCCTCCAGTCAGTCCATTGTCCTAATTTTATCCTAATTTTATGGATGTGGAACCTTCACGGGGATGGGGGCTGGGCTGAGGTCACAGGATGGGGCTGGAGAGGGCAGGCTTACTCAGTGTTTATTGTGGTCAGAAGTTTAATTTCCCTTCTCTCTCTACAGCATTGCTGAGGATGGTGTTACAACGGCTTTGCAGACCTGGCCAGGCAGCGGCCCCAGTGCTTCTAAGACACATGCTGTTTCCTGGCTCACCTGTTAGAAAGAAGGGAGGAAAACTCCAGAACCCCTGGTAACTTGACTCTGTGCTCTCTCATGAGCTCGATATGTAAGAGAGAGAGGGAGAGGAAGAGGGAGAGAGAGGGGGGGAAATACTAACTCAGGGTCTCTCCTGGGGCAACCCTGTCCCCCAGGGCACACTGGGCAACTTCTGGGGACATCTGTCACACTGGGGGTACTCCTAGCATGAAGTGTGTGTGTTGAGGGTGGGTGGGTGGGCGGGGATGCTGCTCAACCCCTCCCAGTGCCGGGACAGCCCCCCTCAGAGGACGCCCAGGCCCTGATGTCAGCAGTGCACAGGGCAACCTGGTCTGTCCCTTCCCAAGCTCGGGGAGCCACCGGCAGCGCTGCCCGGAGTCAGGATGAGCCCAGAAGGAGCACTCGGCTTGTGCTTCACCGCCGAGTGCCCTTGCCTGGGCCCTTGTCTTGCAGGTCTCAGCCTGGCCTCTCCTAGAAGAGTTTAAAAATAGACCTGCCTTTTTAAGTCTCAGGAATGCCCAAGAGGAACTGCCCTCAGGGAAGCTGCCCCAGGCAGTGACTGAAACCCGGAAGGGCTGCTGGTTGATTTTTAGCAGCTCTTCTGGGAGTCGGCTGGGTAATCCCCTCTGTCAGGCATTTCTCTTAGAAGTCTCTCTGCCTTCTGCTTCTTAGAACGAAACCAGGCTGCGGGCATTCTCGGCTCTGCCCTTTTAGGAGGCGGGAGCCCCAGGCAACAGAAAACCCAGAGCAGCCGTACCCCCCCGCCCCCCCCCCCCCGCCTGTCTTCAGCCTGACAGAGGTGTCCCAACTTGTCACAACTGCAGGGAGACACACCTGCAGCCAATTCTTTTTTTTAAAGTTGACCAATAGGCCTAATGGATAGAGGACAGACCTAAGGGTCCAGGTTCAACCTGGGTTACAGGCTCGGTTGATCCCAGGCCCTGTCAGGGGAGGCAATCCATTCGATGTGTCACTCTCACAGCGATGTTTCTCTCTCTGTATCTTCCCCTTCCCTCCACTCCCTCTAAAAATCAATGGAAAAATATCCTTGGGTGAGGGTTAACAACCATATAAAATAAAATAAAAAACTGACCAATAAATAAACATTTTTGTTCAGTTGAAAGCTACCATCGCTTTCCACATTTATGACAGCCCCTCCCCCTTGGCACTGTGGGTAAGTAAGCAGCATCCCTGGCCCCACCCACTCGATACCAGGAGAACCTCCTGTGTCCCCTGGGTCCAGATCGCCCCACCCCCCCTTCCCTCCAAGAACCACTGCTCTAGGATTACTGCGCTAAGATAATATGTTTGAATCCCTTCAGTGTATTCACTTTAAGTAGGAATTTTAAGCATAAATGTTAACTGCCAATTTACTTTCGAAAATGTTGCTGGTATTGAGATATAATTGATATACAACATTGTGTTTTTGAGGTGTACCAGGTGTAGCTCTGATACATGTACATATTGCCATGTAACTGTCAACTGACTTAAACATTCCTGCTTACCCTCCCCCTCTTTCCCAGTCCAAGATGGATGTGGGGTGCTTACACAAGTGCAAACACAAAGATGGAAAAGTAAGAGGCGAGATCATCACGTGGGAGTGACCGTGGCTCAGTGGAAGAACAGCATCGTGCTCAACTAAACAAAGGTAACCTCTGTTGGTTGTAATAGGTTGGCTGCTGTCCCTCAGAGAGTCACGTCCACCAGGAAGCCGAGTGTTGGCCTAATTTGGAGAAAGGGTCTTTGCAGATAAATGATGTTAAGGCTCTCGAGAAGGGGTCATCCTGGATTTAGGGCCCTGCATCCATGCCTGGTGTCTTCATAAGAGAAAGTGGAGGGAGATTTAGACACGGACATACAGGGAGAAGCCACGTGACAACGGAAGTAGAGGTTGGAGGGGTCTGGCCACGATCCCAGGGGCGCCTGGAGCCCTGAGAAGCCGGGAGAGGCAGGAAGGACCTCTCTGGAGCCTCGGGAGGGAGCAGAGCCCCGTGACACCTTGATCTCAGACTTCTGGCCCAGGATTGTGAGAGGATAGATTCTGTTTTAAGCCACCACGTTTGTGGTCATTTGTTATGGTTTCCTCAGGAAATGAAAACAT
>JAAGEH010000343.1:10623969-10739999 GCA_011751065.1 Lasiurus cinereus | reverse complement strand
AAGAAGAAGAAGAAGAAGAAGAAGAAGAAGAAGAAGAAGAAGAAGAAAGAATTGGCTGCAGCTGTGACAGGACAGGGCCCTGAGTGAGATGGGTAGTGAGAAGGGTTCCTGCTCACTCTGGGACTGATAGGCTCACAGCCCCGGGGAAAATGCAGAAAAGTACCTGATTCCCCCTCCCCCTCCCCATCAAAGCCTGCACCTCAGGGCTCAGTAAATCGAAGCTGTTTTCAGGGGAGGAAGGTCTGTGGTTCCTTCTCTCCAGGACTGCATTTATAAGAACTACAGACATTTGGGACTAGAGACCAGTTAGCACAGGGTTTTCCAACCTTGGAGTCACCCAGGGGACTGTGAGTCACATGCAGCTTCCCACCAGTGGAGTGGGATGTAGTTCGTCTGCGTGGGGAGGTCTCAGGTGACTCCACTGGCAGTCAAGGGTGGACCCTGCATAAGGCACCCCACAGGAAAGCCAGGCCCAGAAGTTCAATGGGTGAATTTAGGGCTCTCAGAAGGTGAGGGTGGATAATGTAGGAACGTGTTTAAAGACAATAGGAAATAGAAATAAAGAAATAAAAGATCAAAGTCCTGTCCCTTTGGAGCTTTCTGGGCAAGAGTGGAAGGGAGATGGGAGGGATTCTTAAGACAAATAAGTGAACGATCACAGAGTGTGATATAAGGACTAAATAATAAACACTGGTTTCTTTCTGTGAAAGGCCAAACAGTAAATATTTTTGGTTTTGTGGGTCACAAGGTCTCCATTGCAAGGACTCAATGTGATTGCTGTAGTGCAAAAGCCACCACTAACCATGTGTAATGGGTGTGCTGCGCGCCAATAAAACTTTATTTGCAACAACAGGCAGAGGGCCAGATTTGACCACTTGGCTGCAGTTTGTAGAACTCTGAGCTACATACAGGTTCTGAGGTTAAGCAATGGCAGGTCCTTAAAAGGTTAAAATAGAGTTACCATCTGATCCAGCAATTCCACATCTAGGTACACACCCAAGAAAAATGAAAACACACAAAAACAGGTGCATTGATGTCAACAGCAGCAGGATTCATATTAGGCAAAAAGGGAGCACACCTCAAATGTCCACCAATGGTGAATGGACAAATAAAATGTGATATAGAGATGCATACAAGGGCATATTACTCAGCCATGGAAAGGAGTGAAGCACGGACACTCACCATAATGTGAATGAAATCCGAAAACGCAGAGCTCCGTAAGAGAATCCAGACACAAAACGCAGCACAGTGTGTGATTCCACTATTTAAAATGTCTAGAACAGGTACATTGTGAGGTTTGGGGGAGGGAGGTCCCCTCTGTACCCAAACTACAAGAGGGAGGGGAAGAGGTGGCCCAAGATTGGGCCAGTCAGGGTGTTTGTTCTTTCAAGTAGCAGCAGCCAGGCCAACACCAGACACATCCTTTTTTCCCAAGAAGTCAGGGCAGGCAGAGGAGCAAAGCCTGCCTTCCAAACACAGGTGCTGCATGGGACGCGGCACCCAGCCCAGGGCGCTCTGCTGCCTGGGAGTCCGCTTCTGAGGGCACAGGTGGAGCCCCGGGGAGACCCTCCCACGACAAGGAGTTTGAAGCAGCATGGGCAGAACGCTTCCGTCACCCTCTGGGGCCTTTCACGGTCCCCTGCCCCTGCCAGGCCCCACCACTGCTGCCTGATACAGTGTCTGCCCCTCTTACGGAGACCAAGGACCTGGCAACCACGCCCCCCCTTCCCGCCCGTTCCCGGGGGGGGGGGGGGGGGGGGGTGGGGCCGGGCTTTAAACTAATATAATTTTTGCCAACTACCCAGTTTGGTAGCAGCAATCAAATACAGAAAGTTCATTCTCTTTAAAAACCAATACAATCCCACCAAACCTAAAATATTTACTCTCTGCTTTTGCCAAGCAATGGGGTATTACGCAGCTGTGACAAAACGGGGCGATCTCTATGTACCGATGCGCCAAGTTCCTGGAAGGGAGTGTGTCTGGCTAGAAAGACGACTTCATTTGATAGACACCATGTGGATCACGGCTCTGAGCACCCCGCCCCCATGAGGTTTGCCCAGTGTCGGCGATCAGTCAGAGGGAAGCCGTGGGAAGGCCCAGCGCCTTGCTTGTGCCCCGTCCCTCTCATCGGCATGTCCTTGGCCAAATCGCTTCTCCATTCTCTGGGGAGAACCGTCCAAGCACAGGATTAATATTTACCTGCCAAATTTTATGGGAGGCAGCGAATGAAACGCAGTCTGGAAGAAGCTGGAAAAGAACCGTGTGAATGTGACAGACCTGGAAGGCGGGGGGGAGGCCTGAGACCCGCTGTGGAGAGGGGCGCTGGCCCTGATTCCTGCAGCTCCATGGAGCCGGGAACATCCCAAGGTGGGAGGTGCTTCCTCTCACCTCCATTCTTGAGTCTAGCCAGGAACTGTCACACCTGTGCTGGGGGAAGTCCAGGAAAAACCCACCGAGCTCGCCCCCAACTGTGCCCCTCTATCCCCTCTCGGGGGGTCGCTGCTGTACCTGCACCCACCCTGCCATCCTGCCCTGCACTCAGCAGTGCGGGCGGTGGTGAGCATGTCGATGTACGCTGAGCTGGAGCCTCTTTCCCGGGAGGCACTGCTTGTTTTCATTTAATTAAAACATTTTTATTGTAGTAAAATGCACACAACATAAAATTTGCCATCTTAACCATTTTTTAAGTGCATAGCTCAGGCCCTAGCCGGTGTGGCTCAGTGGATAGAGCGTTGGTGTGCAGACTGAATGATCCCAGGTTCGATGCCAGTCAAGGGCACATGCTTGGACTGCGGTCTCTATCCCCAGTGTGGGGCGTGCAGGAGGCAGCCGATCAATGCTTCTCTCTCATCATTGATGTTTCTTTCTCTCTGTCCCTCTCCTTCCCTCTGTGAAATCAATAAAAATATATTTTAAAAAAATACGCAGCTCAGTGGCATTAAGTACATTCACACTGTTGTGCAACCATCCCCACCATCTGTTTCCAGAACTTTCTCATCTTCCCAAATTGAAAATCCATCCCCATTAAACACGAACTCCCTGCCCCTCCCCCAGCCCTGGCTCCCACCGTCGACGTTCTGTCTCTGTGGATTTGTCTCCTCTAGGGACCTCCTATGAGTGAAATCACATAATATGTGTCCTTCTGTGCCTGGCTTATTTCACTAAGCATAATGTCCCCAAGGTTCATCCACATTGTAGTGGGTGTTAGCGGGGCCTTCTTTTTAAAGCTGAATCGTATTCCAGCCTATGAATAGCCCATGTTTTCTTTAGCCACTCATCTGTTGAATAAAGCTATTATGAATAAAGCCACTGTGAACATAGTGTGCAAATACCTCTTTGAGTCCCTGCTTTCAATTCTCTGGGTCTATACCCAGAAATGGAATTGCTGGGTCACATGGGGACTATTTTTAGGTATTTGAGGAATTACCATACACCCACCAGGCTGTTTTCCACAGCAGCTGCACCATCTTACATCCCCACCAGCCACGGTGCATGAGGGTTTCAGTTTCTCCACAGCCACACCTGTTCTAAGCCCCATTTTAATCTGAACCCCAAAATCATCTGGTACAGCGGTCGCCCACCTTTCGGACCTCACGGACCACCAGTGGTCCGCGGCGACCGCCGCTCTAGGAGATGGTCCCTCCCGCAGGCCAGTGGAAGGCCTCGTGAAAGACGGTGTTTGCATGTCAGGCTTTATTTTGCTTATGGGATGATGGTTATCTCTGGGTTGTCAGGAACCAGAAGAAATGCTGGTTGGACCCTTTTTTTTTTTTTAAACCATCCTTGAGCACTTGGGGGATGAACAAACCGGGAAGGGGGACACCACCCTCACGCACGCTCGCATGCATGCACGCACGCACACGCAGACACCCAGATACAAGGCACACACATACGTGTTCCTAGAGCAGGGGTCTCAGGGCTGGTGGCCTTGGAGACTGAGTTTCCCAGCTCTCAGCCGAGTCACCCTGGGTGACGTGCAGGCACGCAGCCCAGGCGGTGCCGGAGGCCAGCAACAAAAACAAACAGGCCCGGGTGGGTTCAGCAGAGCGCTCGGCCGGCCTGCACGTGGGGCGCCGGGTCTGCTCCGTCCTGCAGGGCCACTGCGGCTCCCAAACACGTGCCGAGACCACGGTGGCCGCAGCCACCAGCCCGGGAAGGAAGAGGGGCTGAAAGCAGCTGCTGGCACTCCTCACACATCTGGAAGGCGGGGGCCTGGGTTCACTTGGCCCAGTCACCAGGGCACTCACTCGTGTACAAAGCTTTGCAAGTCTTGGGGTACACATTTCCTATGCTGCATATGTAACAAATTGCCACAAACACTTCCCACTAATGTCTCCCAGGACAGAGTCAGGAGTTGGGGCACAGCTGAGCTGGGGTCTCCACCCAGGGCCCCAGGACGCTGCCATCTCACCAGGAAGGTACCTGGGGAAGAGCCAGCCTCGAAGCCCCCTCAGACAATTTGTCTCCAATGGGCTTCAGGACTGGGGTCCCCGAGTTCTCACTGGCTATTGGCACAGGTTCACATGCAGCAATCAGAGGCCACCCTGGGGTCCTGGCCATGTGACCTTTCCCACAAATCCTCTTATAATGTGGCCGCAGATGCCTTCAAAGCCAATGGGGAGAGCAGAGGGGAGGGGTTGTTGTTACTATGAGTCTCATACACACACACACACACACACACACACACACACACATACACACTAGAGGCCTGATGCATGAAATTTGTGCACAGGGTTCGCCCCTCGCAGGCCTGGCTTTGTCCAGAAGGTTGTTCAGCTGTTCGGTCTAATTAACATATTGTGCTTTTATTATTATAGATAATATATATGTAATGTATGTATACACATATATTTATGTATACATATGGCACATATAAATACATGGGTAATATGTAAGTATTTCACTATATTTAATGTATTTATATATTTACATATAAGTATATATGATACATGCATATAATATCTATGTATTTATATGCATACAATATTATATGCACTGTATAATTCTATTCATAAATAAATCTAATAAGATTTTTCTAATCTAACATTCATTAAGATGCATATAAATAAATATGTAATATATGCATATAAATATATACTTTTTGTACTTACTATTTAATATTTATATTTTAATGTGTTATAACCCATAACAGGCATTGAATATATAGATAAACACATATGTAACATATATGAATATAGTTAATATAGTTAAATGTCATTAAATGCATATTTTCATATTTACTCATATACACAATTTATTCATATGACATCTTTATGTTTATGAATAAATCTAAAAAGCAAAGCAGCCCTGTATAAAGCGTTATGGCACATGTGCGGCACTGTGACATCATGGAAAATGGTCCTTTTGGGAGGTGAGGCTCAGGCTCAGAGTGTGAGATTCAGCTGGAGGCAGCGCCCGCCGCCCAGCCCAGGACCCTCAGAGAAGAGGAGCTGGAGCCAGAGTGCGGAGGGCAGCGTGTGGACTCCCCGGGTCGAGATTTTTGTAAAGCCACTCCTATTTTCCTGTTGGGTTGAATCCCATTTCTGAACACTCACTTCGGTTCTTTATGGAACCGGGTGGAATATAAATAAACCAACACAAAACTGAGCTCAGGTGTGAACAACAAGTGACTGGTCTTGCAGGCTGAGAGTGCTGGTGAGCAGGGTCCCCTAAGCGACTCGAGGCAGGGTAGCCACACATCCTGGCACCCTGGAGTCCAGCAACCTGAGCAAGAAAACCCTGTCTGCATCCCTGTAAACCCCCTCGGCACCGGGGACACTGGGCTGGTCGCTCTCTGTGGGGGGCCGTCCGGGGCAGTGTTGGGATGGGGCAGTATCTCTGGCCTGGAGCACCTCCAGTCATGACAACTACAGGTGTCCCCAGATATCACAGTGTCCTCTGGGAGCAGAACGGCCCCAGGTGCACCCCTGGGTCAAAGGATTCCATTGACTCCCAGAGACTGTGTTTTGCAGCCATCTGTCCTGAGGTCCTACGAGGCTGTGCACAGTTAAACACAAACACTGAGTGGGAGAAGAGAGGAGGTGACTCACAGATGCTGGGCTCATCCTGGTTTCTATCATCTGACTACCGGGAATTTGTTCTGGAGTCAACTGTGAGCCTAAGGATGTAACTCATTTTTCTCCCAAGTGATTAACACGGGTCTGTCCCCTGCTGGCACTGCGGCCAGGTCCTTTTCCTCTTGGGCTGTTCTGGGCACTGGGGGGGAGGGGGGAGGAGGGGAGCAGGAGCAGGGGGTTTGAGCAGCATCCCTGGCCCCATCACTCAATGCCAGGAGCACCCTCTAAGAATCATGGGGACCCAAATGTCAACAGTATCAGGTGGAGAGACCCCGAGTTAAAAAATTTCCAAGTGACACAGCTGGGAAGAGGTGGAGTGGGCCTGTAACCCGTGCCTCCTGCCTCCTAGATTGGAGGGGTGTGGATCCCAGACTGACCCCCTACATGGAAAACAACCAGCCCTGGCCGGGCGCCAGTGTTGCCTGTCTGTGCGGGGCCAGGAAATGGCTGGGAGAGACGGACGGAAAAACTCCCCGAGAAGGCAGATCACGCCTCTGTCCTGGCCCTCGCCCACTTACTACTGACTACTCTGGAGGGACCCATTACTCTGGGGTCCTAACCCTGCAGACACAGCCGGACCGGAGGCTGGCAGATAGCTGCCTGCATGCACATGACTGTGTCACGGTGCTCTGTGTCACGCGTTAATGAGAGCAAAGAGGCCGCTCCCAGCAGCGGTGGCCACTGTCCTGGGCGGAGGGTTATTCTCTCCTGCAGGGCAGCCAGCCAGGTGGGCACCCAGATCTCTGCTCAGTGACTCACCAGGGACCCCACAAACACCCAAGTCCCCACCCAGGCCGTTAGGCTGGTGCCAGTAGCCTGGTGGCTGGGGAGAAGGGAAAGCAGAAAGCCAAAGGGGACAGGGGATACCAGGAAAGCAGGTGAGGGGATGCGCAGGCCACCTGGCAGGGGCTGGACATGGGCTTGGGGGCTCTGAGACCTAGGCACACTAGTGGTTTCAGTTGGGAAGCACTGGAGTGTTTGCCTGAAAGTCTGGGTTTACGGTGACAAGAGGACACTCCTTGAGGACCCTTTGGACAGGCCACCCATCTGGTGGGGAGGGAAAAGGAAGCTTGCCTAGTCACCAAACAAGCGGAAATCCCAGTTTCTCAGTAACTCTGTGTCTGTTTCCTGGGGCAGCCGTAACAAGTACCACCCATCTAGTGGCTTCACACCTCACACTGATTCTCGGACGGTTCTGGAGGTCAGAAGTCCTAAACCCAGGGGTGGCAGAGCTGGAATTTCCCATGGCTCCCGGGAGAACTGTTTCCGGCCTTCTCCAGCTTCTAGCGGAGCTGCATCCCTGGCTCGTGGCCCTGCCTCCACCCTCACAGCCAGCATCGCAGCCTCTTCCTTCTCTGACTCCGACTCTGCCTCCCTCGTTTGAGGGCCCTGTAATGACCTGCCCCCCTCCCACCCCCTGGTTAACCCAGGTCATCCCTAACTTAACCCCACCTGGAAAGTCCCTGTACTGTGTGTGGTGACATGTCCACAGGTCCTGGGACCAGAATGGGGACATTTTCGAGGCCATTATTCTGCTTGCCACACACACTGTTCTAGAAAGATATTTAAAAAAATCTCCAAAGTTTAAAGTCAAGCCGTTTTCACAACTAGTGTGACCTGCAGGGAGGCTGGGTGCAGTGTGGTGTGCCCTGTGGATCTCGGGAAAGCCTATGTCCCGGGATGTGCACACACCAACCGTCCCTGCAGACAAGGAGCCCTGGTCCCTCATAGCACTCACAGAGCTGTAACACGCCTGGCTCATGATATGCTTTTATGGGTGGTGGTGGGGGGGGTATGGGTTGAACTGTGTCTCTCCCCCCAACCAATTCATATGTTGAATCCTAACTCCCAACATGATGGTGTTAGGAGGTGGGGTCTCTGGGAAGTGATTAGGTCATAAGGGTGGAGACCCCATGAGTGTGGTTAGTGCCCTTTTAACAGAGACCTCGGAGAGCTCCCACGATACTTCCTCCATGTGAGGACACAGCAACACGCTGCTAGGTTACATCAGGACTTCTGTATTTTTATTTATTTAAAAATATTTTTGTTGATTTCGGAGAGGAAGGGGGAGGGAGAGAGAGAGAAACATTGATGATGAGAGAGAATCATTGATCAGTTGCCCCTCAAATACCTGACACTGGAGATCGAACCCACGACCCGGGCATGTGCCTCCACCAGGAATGGAACTGTGACCTCCTCCTGGTTCACAGGTCGATGCTCACCTCCTAACACCATCATGTTGGGAGTTAGGATTCAACATATGAATTGGTTGGGAGGGGAGAGACACAGTTCAACCCACACACCCCCACCACCACCACCCATAAAAGCATATCATGAGCCAGGCATGTTATAGCTCTGTGAGTGCTATGAGGGACCACTGAGCCATGCTGGCTGGGATACATCAGGACTTTCAAAGATCTATGGATCCCCAGTGCCCAGCCCTGAGCAGACACTCAAATAAATGTTTGACAAACTATGAAGGGAACCACGTAGGGATGTGTGTGGGGAGATCGGGACCAAACTCTGCAGCTGAGCAGACTTCTGCCCTGCCCGCTGATCCCCAGGGTCCTTGCCCAGGACATCTGCCCATCTGCACAGCAAAGACCCTCTCTGGCCAGCAGGCAACGTCCATTATATTCAGGGGACGGAGGCAGGACACGTCCCTGAGCCTCTAGGGGGCTCATCTTTCTTCTGTCCTCTTTGGCCCCAAATCAGGTCACAAGGAAGACTCCATATGGACCCCCTAGAACCTTGCAGAGTCCACTGTGGTCCTCCAGGTCAGAGCGCTTTCTTGGGTAATCCCAGCCTGACAAGACATTAATCTCATTTTGCCCCTCTCAGCCCCCAACAGAGTTTTTCTTAAGGACACAGCCCCCAGGAATGAGACAAAAACAACAACAACAAAAGGACAATCTAGGTGACAGTGATGGGAGAGGGTGGCCTGTGGAGCCAGAAGCCAATTCCCTCACTTGCAAATTGCCCAGGAGGCTCTCAGGAGGGTGGGCTGGGTTCTCAAACCACAGGAGGGTGAGAACTCCTCGCTGAGAGGTGGGGCTGCCCCCCCTCCTTGGCATTCTCCATCCGCAGCAGCAAAGTCACACCTACAGCTGAGCTCCCGCTCCCCCTTGAATGCGGGCTGCACACATGGCTTTGTGGCCTCTAAGAACGAGTCTTTCTGCTTGGTATTTATGGGGACGCCTGCCCTTGAGGGTGGAGACCATGAGACATGCCCCTCCCACCCCATGACAGGAGTCCCACTCACTCCTCATCACTCAACAGATGTGGTATCAAAATATGGGATCAAAGGGTGAACCCCAGTTTGTAGAGGGCACTGCTCTGCCCCTGGCCAGCACAACTGCCCGGAAGACGTTGACTGGATGAAGCAGGATGAGGAGTGAGGAACTCTCTCTACTGTTTCTGCACCTCTCCTGTAAATGACCACAAAACTTTAAAAATGAACTTTTAACAACGAACAGAAGCAATCCATGAAAGCATTATAAATGACCATTATGAAAAACTTCAAACTCTCCAGTAATAATAAAAAAAAGGATATGTAATACAGTGAAAGTTACTTTTAGCCTTTTATCCAAGAAAAATGACACGAGGGACCCTGAGTGGGGCGATGGCTGTGAAAGACGGTGTGGTGACAGAATCTGCATACAGACTGCAGGGCAGGAGAGATGGCGTCAGTGTGCAGTTTCCAGCGTTTGATGACGGTGCTGTGGTTCTCTGAGTGTCCGTGTTCTTAGAAAATGCTCACAGGGACAGTTAGGGGTCATGGGGCATGACATCTCCAGCTTAGCCTCAAACAGCTCAAAAAAAATTAAGATGCATACATATATAACTGCATTCATACAACTATATGTGTATAGGTAGCTACATAACTATATGTGCTATAAATAGAATGTGTATACAGGCACACATAACACCTATATACATATAACATACATACACACATATACATGTGTATCCACACATATACACAGAAAATAATAATCCTGTGTAATTCTATATAATAAAGAGCTAATATGCTAATTAGACCAGCTGGCAGAATGACTGTCAAGACGACCTTCTGGATGAAGCCTCGGCTCGGAGGGCCGAGGCAGCAGGGCCTGTGAGGGCCGAGCCCCTTGCACGGATTTCATGCATCGGTTCTTTAGTAATAATAATAATGAGAATGCAACAGCTGGCATACCTCAATATAAAGAATAAACAAAATTCCTGTAAGGCCCTGCTGGGTAGCTCAGTTGGTTGGAGTGTTATCCTGATTTGCCAAGGCTGCGGCTTCAATCTCCAGTCAGGGCACATACAAGAATCAACCAATAAATAAGTAGAACAACAAATCAGTGAAATCAGTGTTTCTCTCTCTCTCTCTCTCTCTCTCTCATTTTCTTTCTCTCTAAAATCAATTAAAAATTTTTTCTAAACTGCTGTTCTAATGTTGCAACTTTTCCATAAAAGTTTAAAACTATTATCAAAACCAGAAAGTCAGACCAGAGTAATATTTTAACAGTGGTCATCTCTGGGCAGTTGAACTTTTCCTAATTTTTAAAAAACTGGGATTGGTTCACATATCACACAATTCACCATTTTAAAGTGTACAATTCAGTGATTTTTGGTAGCCATGCTTTCTTTTTTAGACCTTTGTACATTTTCTGAAAACGTTTTAAAAACATGAGCATGTATTACTTTTACCAGTAAGGAAAAAGCTATTTAAAAATAAAAACCTGACCTTTCACCCCTTCACAAGCCAGACTGAGGGCGCTGTGAAGGCATGAGGATGACCTCGGAGAGGGGGAGGCAAGCCCCTCCCATGCTTTGGCCCCCAGACCACGCTGAGCGACAACGGCCCGTGTTGGTGCAGGTGCCGGGGCTGCCGCACTTCCCACCTTTCAGAGCCACTGTCGCCTCCCTGATGGGATTCTCATCTGCTCAGCAGGCCCATAAATTCGAAGCAAGGGCCACACATGGAAGCCTCCTGGGGCGGCATATCTGCCTGGGAAGCTGCGAGCCAGGAGCTAGACATGCTGCCGGTGGATTCGGCCCCGAGCCCCGCTGAAGCTGAGGGACAGGGTGAGGTGGGAAGGACACTCCCAGGCCCGGGAGGTGGCCCAGCCCGGTGCACATCCCAGGCCTGACATCTGCCCCTCAGGGGCCCCTGGCTTCTCTGAGCCTCCTCCAATGAACAAGTAGAAAGATGGATACTCACAAGCCCCTCAGGGGGAACTCGGAGTAAACACTGCATTTGGATCCAACCGAACACGGCCTCAAACATCGTCATGACACAGGGAAGCCGGACAAACAGGACCTTGGCGAAGGGGTCAAGGGCAATAGCAACAGTGACAAGTCACGGTGACATGGCCCTGGCCATCATGAGGTAAGAAGGGCCCTTCCCTCTGGGGTCCCTCTCCCGTCTAACCAAGAGAAACACACCAGACAAACTCCCTATTAGGGACTTCCTACAGCATTCCTAACCAACCGGTCCTCCTCAGAACTGTCTAAGTCACCCAAACCAAGGAAAGTCTGAGAACCTGCCACAGCCCAGAAGGGCCTACGAACGCCTGAGTGTCAAGTGGAATCCTGAGACAGAGAGAGAACAATGAAGGAAAAGCTGATGACATCAGAGTAAACAGTGGCGTTCTGCTAACACTAACACACCGACGTCGGTTTCCTGGCGGTGGCGATGCACCGTGGTGATGTCAGATGCCAACATGAGGGGAAGCTACGTGACGGGTGGACGGGAACTCTGCCCTGTCTTTGCCACATGTCTGCAAACCTGAAACTATCACACAGAAAGAGTTTACTTGAAAGATCATCCGCCTTGGCAACATGTTTCCTGATGGCTTCATTCAGCATGCCCACCACCGCCCGTTTCCGGTGGACAGGAAGGCCGCCCGGTGCCAGAGCACGTTCCGTTAAACATTCTGGAGCTGCAGCATGTCTGGGGTGCCTGTGGTTGTCACAACCAGGGTGCTCCTGCATCCGTAGGTGGGGCCTGGGATGCTGCTCTCAGGACCCCACTGATGCCTAGGACAGCCCCACAGAGATGACCCAGCCGCAGTGTCCACAGTGCTGAGGGGAGAGACCAGCCTTACGTTCCAGGAAGTCTGGCCTTCGAGGCTCAGGGCTGAGCTGATGAGACGTCCATGTGGGTGGGGAAACCCCACCAGGTCCAGCTTCACGGAAGGAGGATTCCATCCTACACCAGCCTCTGCTTTCCTCCAAGCAGGAGGAGGAGCCACACGAAAGGGTGGGTCAGGTACCCAGGAAAAGGGGGCTCTGGTGTGGCTTCACTCCGTAGACGCTTTATCAGTGCGGTGACGTGCTCAGGGTTACGGCGAACAGATCAGACACGCGCTGCCCTCACAGAGTTCCCCCTCTCAGGAGGAACTGCATGATCCCACGAATGTAGACTCAGATACCATCATGACAAATTCAAAGAGAAAATGCAGAGTCATGAATGCATGTTCTGGGGGTCCTGATTTTGCTTGGGGGTGATGGTGGTCAGGAAGTTACTTTTTAAAAATAATTCTTTATTGTTGAAAGTATTACATATGGCCCCTCTTTTCCCCCTATTGATCCCCTCCAGCCTGCCTCCCTACCCCCACCCCAGGCCAGGAAGTAACTTTTGATTGAAGAAGGCAGTTTAGGAGGTGCAGAAGCTGAGTTGGGGTACATATTAACCCATACACCTCATAGATGCATTTTCACTTTTTGGACTTGTTAAGAAACAGGGGTTCAAACGCCAGCAACTGGGCTCTGGGGACCCAGCAGGGAGGAAAGAGGAGGCAACTCTCCACGCCTCTGAACCGTATAAAGCAGCAGCCCGCCTGCTTTGGGCGACCAGCAATGATGCAGGATCATCGGTGCAGTGTATGCAAACTCTTTGGGGGCTCAGAGAGAGGAGGTGCTGGGACTCTGCCCTGTGCTGTTACTGGGCAGAAGCTTCCAGCATGGTCCAGTGCCAGGCCCAGCGCCTGACATGCATAAGTCTATTCCACCTCGGCGCGCAGCCCCCCGCTCCTCCCCCTGCCAACGGCACCCACTGGGTCTGCTTGCCTGCGTGGCTTTGGCAATCTTCTTCATCTCCAGTGTCCTTTTTGCATTAAATGTCTGCCTTTTTAATAAAAACGTTTTATTTTGAAATCAGGATAGAGCCACAGGAAGTTATAAAAAAAAAGTGCAGGAAGTCCTGTGATCCCTCCTTCAGCCTCTCCCAATGGTAACATCTTGTATAATATAGTGAATATTACAGCCAGTGTCGTAATCCACTCAGCCTCCTATAACCAAGTACCATGGACTGGGAGGCTTAAACAAGAGGCATGGTTTCTCACAGTCCTGGGGCTGCAAGTCTGAGATCAAGGTGCCAGTAGGGTCAGTTCCTGGCGAGGGTTCCTTCCTGGCTTATAGATGACCTTCTTCTCACTGTGTCTTCTCCTTGTGGAGACAGAGCTTTGGATTCTTCCTCTCCTTATAAAAACACCAATCCCCTCACAGGTACCCATCCTCATAACCTCATCTAATCCCAGTTACCTCCCCAAAGCTCCACCTCCTAATATCATCCCACTGGGGGTTAGGGCTTTACCATATAAATTTCCAGGGGACACAAATATCCAATCCATTACAACCAGGAAACTGACATGGATAACATCCACAGTGCTCTTTAGGTATCCCTGATTATACACGCACACACACGTGTGTGTGTGAGTGTGTGTGTGTGTGTGTGTGTGTGTGTGCAACTTTAGCATATGTATAGCTTCATGCCCCCATTACTACTGTCAAGATACAGGACAGTTCCAAGACTCCTCCATACTATGCTTTTCAGTTCAGCCACACCCTCCTCTTCCTCATCCCTAACCCATTCCCACTGATTAAATGTCCATGGCCCTCAACAAAATACCAGCAAAACAAATTCAGCAATATGTGAAAAAGAGTACACACCACAATCACATGGAATTTATCCAAGGAATGCAAGGTTGGCTTGACATTCGAAAGTCAGTCAGCATAATGCATCGCATCAACAGAAAATAGTATGAAATCAACATGACCATCTCCATAAATGCAGATGGATATTCAACAAGTATCTACACCCCACTGTGATAAAAAACAAACAAACAAAACAACAACAACTCACCGAAGGAGGACTAGAAGGTAACTTCTCCCACCTGATTTAGGGACCCGAGAGAAACCTCACAACACAGTCATTCTCAATGGTAAAAGAGTAAATGCCTTTTCCCTGAGGCCAGGAACAAGACCAGGGCACCCATTCTTGCCACTTTCACTCAACATTGTGCTGAAAAGTTCCAGCCACAGCAATTGGGCAGGATGATGAAATAAAAGATATCAAGATTGGAAAGGAAGGACAAGAATGATCTAGGACAGTGGTCGGCAAACTCATTGGTCAACAGAGCCAAATACCAACAGCACAACGATTGAAATTTCTTTTGAGAGCCAAATTTTTTAAACTTAAACTTCTTCTAACGCCACTTCTTCAAAATAGACTCCTCCAGGCCATGGCATTTTGTGGAAGAGCCACACTCAAGGAACCAAAGAACCGCATGTGGCTTGCCAGCCACGGTTTGCCGACCATGGGTCTAGTATAAAACGTCCCTGGTATGCATTGTACAGCAGTGGTGCAAAGCTCAATGGGCTGCTTAGAAACCCAGGGGGCCTCTGAGTCACAGCTCTTTCCTACATTTTGTGGGGGTATGGTAGGGAGCGGGAAAGTATGACAGGATCCTGCTGAACTGCAACTGGCCTTTACATCCTAATTAGTTCCCCCCGAGGACAACCAAAGGGCATCAGATTAAAAAGTTACTCTGAGATAAGCCCCTGATGGGCTGTCTGCAGAAGGACAGGTAGTAAACAGACCTCTTAAAACACGTCATGAGGTCTTTTTGCCTTTTTTTTTTTTAAGTCAACAACTGATCAGGGCGGTCAAAGGTCCTGTTCCTTGGCTGGGAACAGGGTAGAGACAGAGGGCAGCTGGAGCTGGACACCAGTCCTATGGGAACATTGTTCCGTCAGGGGCCATATTTCTTCTCCATTCTCCTCTGACCTTCATTCCAAACTGCCTGCTGACGTATCTATTCTCGGCTGGTTCTTAGCAACTCCAAACTTAGGGTAACCAACTTGTCTTGCTTTTAGCACTCAGGGTCTTGCATGCTGGAAACCCTCAGCACTGAAACCTGGGACAGCTGGTCGCCTCATAAGCTCCTCCAGCTGGTCATCATTACCCACAGGCTTTCCGGGTTGGCTTCCTGGCAACATCTTTCAACCCAGTGTTGATAGTGGGGGTTCTGGGCTGTCCCCCAAGCCGATTGGACTCCCAGTTTTCCTGTGTTCCTCAAAGCCTCCCATCTGCATCTAGACCTTCACCCACCGTTCCTACTTCTACTACTTCAATCCAGTTCCCTATTCTCACGGTCAGGCGACGGGAGTAGTAAGGATAATAAAACACTGATCAGGCACCCCTGGACCATGGGCACGGAAGGTTGTATGATGTCTGTGAGCCCCGCAAAAACACTAGAAAACACAGTGAATCCTGAAAATATCATGCAGAGTGAGAGAAGCCAGACACAAAAGGCCCCACAATATGATTCCTTTTGTGTGGTATGTCCAGATCAGCTGAAGTCACAGAGATAGAAAGTAGATTCATGGTTGTCAGGGACTGGGAATAGGAATGGAGGGGTGGTGACTGCTGATGGGGTGAGGTCTCCTTTGGGGTGGTGAGAACACTCTGAACTAGGTTGTGGTAATGGCTATAAACTCTGTAAAATACTAAAAACCAACCGTAGGATTGTACACATAAAATGGTGAAGTTTATAGTATATAAATGTCCTTAAAAAAGCTGTTGGGAAAATAAATGATAGGGCCCTGGCCAGCATGGCACTGTGGCTGTAGCATCGGCCTATGTGAAGGCTTGATTCCCAGTCAAGGTCTCATACCTGTGTTGCAGGTTTGATCCCTGGACAGGGCATGTGCAGGAGGCAACCAATCAATGCCTCTCTCACGTTGATGTTTTTCTCTCTCCTCCCTCCCTTCCACTGTCTCTAAAAATCAATGGAAAAAATAACCTCAGGTGAAGATTAACAGAAAATAAATGACAGGTAACAACATTATCAGGAGGTTGGGCCCTTTATCCATATGGACTTTTCCAGAACAACAGTTTTTATTTTCTTTTTAAAATATATTTTTATTGGTTTCAGGGCAATGGGAAGTTATGTATACATGTAACACAATAAAAAGAAAAAAGAAAAAAAAACCTGCTTTGTAGCAAAAATATATATATTAACCAATATATATATTTTATTGGTTTCAGAGGTGAAGCGAGAGGAAATCATCCATGATGAGAAAGAATCACTGATTGGCTCAATGGGATTTGCCTCAAACTGGGATTTGAGTCCACAACCCAGGCATGAGCCCTGACCAGAAATTGAACTGTGATCTCCTGGTTCATAGATCGACACTCAACCACTGAGCCACACTGGTTGGGGTGATCATAACAGCTTTAAAAGCATCACCCGAAAAAGCGCTATGGACAAAATAGAGCAGGAGATCACTTTTCAAGTTACTTCATCAAGCACATAATAATTTTCATATATGTTTACAGATAAGGGAACTAAGGATTAGAAAGGGTAGAATTATGTGAATCATAGCTTGATAAAACTGTTGTATCTATCATTTATCTATCTATCTATCTATCTACCCATTTATCCATTCACACATGTAATGGAAATTGTAGAATTGCAATTAGAATTCAGGACTTGTAAAACATAGTCCAACTATTCTTATCCTTTTAAAATGTCAATACCTATTTTATTTTTCAAAGTTGAACACAATTGTACATTGTTCGCTGGCTTGGTAACCTAGCAACTCGACATCACTCAGAGGACACAGGGAAACATTCTGGCACAAGAACATTCGACTCAAAAACAAGCATTCCACTCTCAGATGCCTTGTGTGAGCCAATGATGCAGATGTTAAAAATAATCTCTCCTTGACACTTCTTACACGATTTGTAATGAACACTCCCACGTGCTAGTACTATTTGCCAACATACTACCCTGCCTCCATGGTCCTGTTTTCTCTCCTGTAAGATGCAGGCAAGATCTGACTCTGCACTCTGCTGACCCCATGGCACTGTCCGGGAGTGAGGGGTTGCAGCCCAAAGCCAAGTTCCAGCCTGGCCTGGAGAGCTGCAGGGCAAACCTCGCTTTGCTGAAAAGCTCTGGCTGAGATCAGTACTAGCATTTTAGAGGAAAACATGATTTCTGCTTCTTCTGTATGCCTTTTTTTAGATATTCTAGTAAGTTCTTGCTTTTGTAACTTGAAATCACAGGTTAAAATGAGGCTTAGAACAGGTATTGATGTGGAGAAACTGGAATCTTCCTGCTGGTAGAAATGCAAAATGGGGCAGCCACTTTGGAAAATAGGATGAATCTTCCCCAAAAAGTTAAACATAGAATGATACTATCTGACCCAACAGCCCCACTTCTGGGTTTATACCTAAAAGAACCGAAGGTAGGTCTTGAAGAGTTATTTGCCTATCTGTGTTCTTAGCAGCATTAGTCACAACAGCCAAAAGGTGAAAACAACCCAAATATCTAAGGGATGAGTGGATAAACACAGTGTGGGCCATTATCACAGTGACCTATTCTTCAGCTCTGAAGAGAAAGTTCTGACACCAGCTCCAATGTGGACGAACCTTGAGGAAATGAGGCTCAGTGATATAAGCCAGAGACGGAAAGACAAATACTGTGTGATTCCAGTTATATAAGGTCAGAGACAGAAAGTAGCCGAGACCGGTTTGGCTCAGTGGATAGAGCGTCAGCCTGAGGACTGAAAGGTCCCGGGTTCGATTCCGGTTGGAGGCATGTACCTTGCTTGTGGGCACATCTCCAGTGTGGGGTGTGCAGGAGGCGGCTGATCGATGTCTCTCTCTCATCGATGTTTCTGACTTTCTATCCCTCTCCCTTCCTCTCTGGGAAAAATCAATAAAATATATTTTAAAAAAAAAGATAAAAAAGAAAGTAGATGGTGGGTGCCATGGGCTGAAGGAGGAGGGGTAGGGATAGAGGTTCTGTTTGAGACGATGAGAAAGTTCTGGAGGGGGGTGGAGGTGGTGACTGCAGGGCAATGTGAATGTACTTAAAGCCACTAAACTTGAGACTTAAAATGGTCAAGATGGTAAATTTTATGTTATATGTATTTTACCTATCTCTTTAGATCTATCTATATCTATATCTATATCTATAACTATATCCTAGTATATACTACTAATATATATGTATATCCTATCTAATAAAGAGGGACTATGCTAATTGACCCTCACACCATTGCAAAGACGGCGGTGCCCACAGCCAGTAAAGAGGGAATATGCTAACTGACTGCCCTGCCCTCAAAGACAGCAGCACCCACAGCCAATGAGGAGGGAATATGCTAATTGACTGCCACACCCTCAAAGATGGCGGTGCCCACAGCTACAAGACGGTGGCTCCCCGTCCCCTCAGCCCCCTAGCCCCCAGGGCTGGCCCAAGGCACAGGCAAGCCTCAGATGGCAGCTGCCCAACTGCCCAGCTGCCTGAGACTCAGGTAACTAGGGCCGGCAGCAGAGGTGCAATGGGGCATCACATTCCCCTGATCACTGGGTCACCTCCCACCCCAACCCTGAGGGCTCCTGGACTGTGAGAGGGGTCAGGTCATGCTGAGGGACCCCCTCCCCTCCAGTGCATGAATTTTCATGCATCAGGCCTCTAGTATCTATACTAATAAAAGAGTAATATGCAAATTGGTCATGATGCCCTCACAGTAACAACCCAACAGCAGGCTGCGTGGAGTGACAGGGCTGGCAGGGGGTTAGCGAGGGATGACCAAACGACTCACCAGCAGGCTGCATGGGGCGACCAGGCCGGCAGGGTTGTTATCGAGGGACGACCAAATGACTGAACAGTAGGCTGGGTGGGGTAACCAGGCCAGTGGGGGGGGTGGGCAGTGAGAGGTGACCAGGCTGGCAGAGGCGGGCAGTGAGGGACAACCAAGCAGGCAGGGGCAGCAGTTGGGGGCAATCAGGCAGGCAGGCAGAGGGATGTCCAACTGCTGGTTTCGGCCCGATCCCTGGAATCCCAGGGATCCCAGATTGGAGAGGGTACAGGCTGGACTGTGGGGACACCCTCCCCCATGCACAAATTTTGTGCACCAGGCCTCTAGTCCTATCTAATAAAAGAGTAATATGCAAATTGATCGTATCTCCACTACACCTAACAGCCATGCCCACCAGCCAATCAGAGTGAGTATGCAAATTAATCCAACCAAGATGGCTACAGCCACAGAAAGAGCAGGAGGGAGGCTTGGATTGCCCATGTCAATGAGGGAAGCCAAGCTTTCTGCAAACCCTGGCTGGCCCAGGCCTCCATTTAAGGCAAGAAAATTTCAGTGGCTGTGTGAGCAGAAGGCTTGACTCAGCTCCAGGCTACAAAGTTTCAATTGTAGAAGATAAATAAATCCCAGATACCAGGACCTTCACTTGGGTCACCAGGGGGCGTGGCCAGACTGTAAACCACCACAGGCCCCTCGCCCAGGCCACCCCATGTCCCAAGGGAACACCCACCCTGATCCAAGACACCCTTCAGGGTAAACCAGCTGGCCCCCACCCATGTACCAGGCCTCTATCCTATCTAATAAAAGAGTAATATGCAGATTAACCATCATCCCAACACACAAAATGACTGCCCCCATGTGGTCAAAAGATCCTGCCCCCATATGGACACAAGATGGCCACCACAAGATGGCCAGCAGGGGAGGGCAGTTTGCAGGAACCAGGCCTGCAAGGGAGGGCAGTTGTGGGTGAGCAGGCCAGCAGGGGAGGATAGTTGGGAGGGACCAGGTCTGCAAGGGAGGGCAGTGGGGGTGATCAAGCCTGTAGGGGAGGGAAGTTATGGTCAAACCCAGGCCTGCAGGGGAGAGCAGTTAGGGGCAAACAGGCTGGCAGGGGAGCAGTTAGGCATCAATCAGGCTGGCAAGGAAGTGGTTAGAGGGTGATCAGGCTGACAGGCAGAAGCGGTTAAGGGCAATCAGGAAGGCAGGCAGGTGAGCAGTTGGGAGCCGGCAGTCCTGGATTGTGAGAGAAATGTCTGACTGCCCATTTAGGCCCGATCCTACCTAGAGGGGCAGTTTAGGCCCGATCCTACCTGGACAGGCAGTCGGACATCCCTCAAGGGGTCCCAGATTGGAGAGGGAGCAGGCTGGGCTAAAGGACACATCCCCCAAACCCCCATGTACAAATTTCATGCACCTGGCCTCTGGTATATATATATATATAAAAGGCTAAGCGACCATCGCATCTGAAACAACCAAACAGATGACCACACAGGCTATGTGGGGCTACCAAGTTGTCAGGGGTTAATGAGGGGTGATCAAATGACCGAGCAGCAGGCTTTTTCCCTCAGTTACCAAAAGTTTATGCTCACAACAACACGGTACAACGGGTGGTTATTATTCCACTGTACAAATGCAATGCCTGTTCTTCCTTTGTACCAGTAAAGGAGCAGAAACAAGGGAACACCAAGAAACTGGCCTAAGACTCAGAATTACAACCTGAGGGCAGATGGAGACTAGATGGCCTACCTGTTGTCCATGTGTCAATGATTGTGAACACCCACTGGCCCACACGCTCAGTGGTAGTACATTCTGGGAAGCAGGTCTGCCATGGCAGATTCCCCCTTTCTTGTGCCTGTATTTTTAGATTTATTTATAAACTAGAGGCCCAGTGCATGAATTTGTGCATGGGTGGGATTTTTTGGTCTCGCTAGTGATCAAGGCCTATCAGGAGGCCAGCTGGAGGAAGGGGCCACAGGAAGTTGGTTGGCCAGGGGGAGGGGCCATGGGAGATTGGCTCTGGGGAGCACTGACCATCATGGGGCAGCTCCTGCATTGAGTGACCAGTCGACCAGTCATTCTGGTCATTCTGGTTGTTCGGTCATAACGATCACTTAGGCTTTTATATATATAGATATAGTCTCTCTCCACAGGGATATGCAAATCAAACCTCAATTTTCAAGGAGTCAGAAAAGATAAAAATCTTACTCTTTTTATGCATAAAGCCCAGCTGTATAGATAGAACATAAGCTGACACATGGTATACCTGTGCTATTAACATTTTATGGGAGGCCCAGAAAGAGAATTTTTTCTTACCAACTCCTTGATTACCAGAATTTTAGTTTTTCCTGATATCGAGCCACCTGAACAACTGAGTTTTTTTGTGTTTTTTTAAGTATCACTATGAACTCATAACGTTTCAAGATATGAAGTGTCTTCATCCATTGCTGGCATTATTCTTTTTGATGAGCAATTAAGAAGAGAAAGTCTTAAAAGGGGTCCTGGGAGAGAAGCGTGACCATGAAAAAGAAAAAAACAAGGCTGACACACTCATTTATATTCAGCCAGTATCACTTCTGTATTAATTTATTTTTTAGTCAAAGGGAAAAACTGGAAACTGAAGGAAAGGTCACCTTGACTTGGCTAGAAATAAGTTGTTTCGAGAAGCATTTCCAAAGTGGGAAGTTGGGTTTGCAACGAACCACTGAGCACTGGGGAGGGACAGACTGGGAAAACCAAATGCCAGGGGGCCCCGTGCATGTGCAGGCAGCGAGCAGGGAGCGTGCTTTCAGGTGCCGTTCTGGTGCACAAACACCATGTGGTGTTTTGTTCAATGGCCGGCCCGCCAGCCCACTGTCCTGGGCTGACCTCAGGCAGCACTGTATTTTCCCTTGCCGACTTGGGGAATGTCTGTCTTCTGGAACATCTACACGGAGATCTGAGGTTTCGATTTCACCAGAGTAAATACTGCAGGGGCCCACCGCTTCCTGTGAGCAGGGGCTACCATGAACCCAAACAAACCGGGCGGGCTCTGAGCACATGTCCAGGGTCTTCAATAGAGAGAGGCTGCCTGGCCCGCTTCCAGAATGCAGAACACAGGTGCTGGGTCCACATCCCGTGTGCAGGTCCCACCTCCACAGTGGGACTCAGATTAGAGGAAGTCTGGGCATTTCTCTAAGGCTAAGCGGCCCCTGAAACTGAGGTTTGACCAGTAACAGCAAAGTGTAGAGGCTGCAGGGAAGCCCTGGTGGGAAGGCCTCTCTTACAAAGAAAGGAGCCTTCAAACTCCAAGAGGCAAGGACTTAAGGGGCTGAGGTGGGGGTGGGGACGGGGAGTGGAGGCATGACCACCGAAGCACACCTGCAGATCTCAGACCCCAGGGCAAGGGAACTTTCTAGAACACAGTCCTCCCTGCAGCACTGCTGACATTCAGGGCCGGGTCATTCTATGTGTCACTCTCCTGGACACTATGAGGGGTGTAGCAGCACCCCTGTCCCACTCACTTGATGCCAGGAGGCCTCTAGTCATGATAATCACAGATGTCCCCAGACATGGACCAGTGTCCCCTGGGGTCAGAATCACTCCAGGAGAGAGTTCTGGTCTAGAAGAACTCATGACACGCGAGCAAGCACCTTCCCTGTGCCTATTCAGTTCACGGAACGTGCATTGTGCATCTACTGAGAGGCGGAGCTAGGACTCCTGCTCCCTACCTGCACAGTCCTGGCAAGTCAGCCCATCCTGCAAAGCTGGGTGGCCAGTGCCCTACGTGGTGCCTGCTACTGGAGTGGCCAGAGCATGATGGACAAATAGTATAGAAAAGCAGACGTGGTGATGCAAGGAAGCCCTCCTAATAACACCCAGGTAAGTCATATACTACATCCTTTTCCTGTCTCCAGAGAAGATACACAAATGGTCAATAATCATAAAAATAGGTTCAACCTCATTATTTACCAGGCAGACGCAAATCAAACCACAAGGAGATGCCACTTCACACCCACGAGGATGGCTGGAACAAAAAAGACAGGCAATAGCAGTGCTGGGGAAATGGGGAAGAAATGGAACCCGTGTGCACGGCTGGTAGGGATGTGAAACGAGGCAGTTGGATGTTTTGGCTCCTTCAAAGGTTAAACACGGAATTTCCATATGGCCGGGCAGTTCCACCCAAGAGAAATGTTCACAAAAACTTGTGAACATATGTCCATAGGGGCATTGTTTACAACAGCCAAAGAGTGAGAACCACCCGAGTGTCCCTCAATAGATGAGTAAATAAACACAATGTGTCCATCAATAGCCTGGAATATTACTCAACCACCAAAAGGAAGAACACACTGACACTGGCTACAATGTGGACGGGCCACCAGAACATGATGTGCAGTGAGTGAAGCCAGACTCAAAAGGCCATGTATGTCCAAAACAGGGCAGATACTCAGAAACATAAAGTTGATTCTTGGTTGCCAGGGCTTGGGGAGGGTGGGAATGGAGAATGACTGCTAATAGATATGGGATTTCTTTTTTATTGGGGGGATATATATATATATTATGGACTTCAGAGAGGAAAGGAGAAGGAGGGAGAGATAAAATAATCAATGATGAGAATCACTGATAGATAGGCTGCTTCCTGCATACCCCCTACTGGGGATTAAGCCCACAACCTGGGCAGATGCCCTTGACCAGAATCAAACCCAGGACCCTTCAATCCCCAGGCTGATACTCTATCCACCAAGCCAAACTGACTAGGGCAGGGGATTTTTTTTTTTTTAAAGTTCTCATTGACTTTTAGAGAAAGAGAAAGGAAAAGGGAGGGAAAAAGAGAAATATCCATGAGAAACATCGATTGTCTGCCTCCTGCACACCCCCTACTGGGGATGGAGCCTGAAACCCAAGCAGATACTCTAACCGGGTATGGAACTGGTGACCTCTTGGTGCACTGGTAGATGGCCAATCACTGAACCAAACACATCAGGCAGGGGGGTTCTTTTTAGTGGGAGACGACAGTGTTCTAAAATTTAATTGTGGTGACAGTTGCACAACTATGAATATATTAGAAACCTCTGAGTTGTGCACTTTAAATATATGATTGGGTGGTACCTAAAAATCTTAATATATGTTATATAAAAACATGTACATAATTATGATAAAAATTATAGGGGAGGGCAGATGAGGAGGTTGCAAGGAGCATATGGGAACTCTGTGCCTTCCACTCAATTTTGCTGCGAACCTACCACTGCTAAAATAAGTCTTAAAAAAATGACTAAGGACCCCAAACAACGTAAGTTTAAAAAGTTATCTATTTCTAAAATTTTAGCAGGACTACATTTTGAAACGAACAGTTTAGCCCCCAAACATTTATTTTTAGGGGAAGAGCGGCATTGTTTTGCATTTCTGTGAATCTCCTTCATGTCTGGCTTAACAGGAAACAGATGGACTCTCCTATCAGCTCTGCGTTCAATCTGCTGTGACACCACACTAACATAGCTCCACCGTGCACTCGCAGACACGGAGAGTGAACAACGCAAACGGCATGTCAGCATTATTATTATTACATGAACAGGGAAACTGCCCCGCGGATTCCTTCTCTCCGTTTCACAGCCGGGAATGTGAGCTGCCCAAACCCACCGAGTGCAGCAGAAGGGGGTCCTTCCACCTGCTCCGGTCTGTCCAGGTGTTCCCGGGTACATCTGGGGCTCGAGCCATCTCCACAGCCCTTGGCCATAATGAAGTCACACCAGACGACCTCAATTCGACCTGAGCTGCATTGGACCGCCCCATGGGACCAGGCCCTGAATTGCCATAGCGATGTGATGGCGTCCGGCTATGGCTCAGCTGGTCTGCAGACACACAGGCGTACGTGCGGTGTCCATGCAGTATACGTGTCTGTCGCCCTTGCTCTGCCGCCAGCGTCCCTGCCTCTTGGCAGCAGGAAAAGAGAGTCGCCTGCAGGAAGGGAGCTGATGTCACCTCCCCCACGTGAGAGTCTGTCGAGGAAAAGAAAAGGCGATGGCATCCCAGATGGTCGTGAAGGCTCCTTCAAGGAGCGTTCTGGAGGCACGGCCAGGAAGGAAGCCCGCTGGGCCCCCAGACGTGACGGAGGATGAACCTTCTGACCGAGGCTTAACCGTCTGCAGGCTCTGGCTTCCCTCGCCCCATCCTCGACACTCTTGCAAAGCTACCGCCTCCCTTCTGGGCCAAGGCAAAAGCTGCCAGCAGAAAAGAACAGTCTGTGTGAGGGCTCCAAGTTACACCAGCTCCTCCAAGTCAGCAGAGAGAATGAAGGCAGAGCCGCTGCAGTGGATCTGCAGGGACACCTTGGGGGAGGCCCTGGAGCATCTGAGCATGAGCAGACGTAATCATAGCCGCATGTGCTGCCTCCCAGGGTTGTCTGAGAGTCTAAATTAATCCCCGGCGCTGTGCTGCAGCAGAGAAGCCAATGCTGGCCCCAGGCAGCAGGCCACCCAGTTCTCTTAGGTCAGAATTGCCTTTTATAGCCAGGTTGACAGTTAACAATCAGAAGGGGTGAAAGGGCAGGAGAAGTAAATATGAGCAGAATAGGGCTCGGGGAAGAGAGACTGCTAAAGGCTGAAACCCAGAGCCTAGACTCTGGGACAGGTGCTAAGCACAAAGCAGACAGAGTCGTCACAGGTCCGGGGCTTGCAAGGGTTTAATGGCAGGGCCTGGGAGGGCACCCGGCTCCGTGCTCCTGACTGCACTCTGAGGGAGGGCACCTTGCCCACCTTCTCTTATTTTTATTTATTTTTAAAATATATTTTATTGATTTGATTTTCCACAGAGAGGAAGGGAGAAGGATAGAGAGTTAGAAACATCGATGAGAGAGACACATCGATCAGCTGCCTCCTGTACACCTCTCACTGGGGATGTGCCCAGAACCAAGGTACATGCCCTTGACCTGAATCAAACCCGAGACCTCTCAGTCCACAGGCCGACGCTCTATCCACTGAGCCAAACCGGTTTTGGCTTATTTTTAAAGAGAGAAGGCATATGCTTCACAAGATGCCCTGCACCACCTGGCAGAGCTGAGATTCAAAGGCAGATCTGCCGTGTTCCTTCCACCCTGCTGGCTGGAGAGGAGACAGTGGTGGCTCTCTGGGCTGTACGTACCAGAAGGAGATGCCTGAGGAATCCAACAATCCTGGGCTCAGAAAGGCAAACTCAGAGCCCAGAGTGGAGACTGCCCGAAAGTATGCAGGGCTCACGCATGTGGGGTGGTGGCTAAATTTAGGAAACCCAACTATCTGGAGAATGTGAGTGGCCAGCTGGCAGGAGCAGCCTCTGCCTTTGGAGGGAGGATATACGTTTGTTTTTATTCACTGTGCACAGGTTTTTTTGAAAAAGCTTTTTGTAGAGCTGTAGTGTTTGTCTCATCTCAATGCATTTCACAGATGGGGGAACTGAACTGGCAAGCCAGGGGTGTTTCTTTTTTGAGAAAATGAAAGTTTTCACTCTTGCCTCTGATGGTTGTGTGAAGGCCTTTCCCACGCTCTCCACTTCTCATTTCGTCTTGAGGGTCTGGGCCTCCCACTCCCCATGGTCAGGGCTGACGTGTGGCCTGTTGAAACGATTTTCCCAGAGAGACGAAGGATAACAGTAGGAAGAATGACGTCAAGCTCTGGCTTACCTCCCCCTTAGAAAGAGTTGACCACAGGGTGGCCCAAGAAAGCCTCTGGACTCTGAGGGTGAATTAGGTACAGTTAGGTACTGACAAGCAAGCTCTGTGTGCGGTCTGTCTTTGTTGCCTGGGGCTGCTATAACAGATCACAATGATCTGCTGGTTTAAAGCAGCAGAAATTTATTCTCTGCAGCTCTGGAGGCCAGAAGTCTGAAATCACTGTCTCTGGGCTGAGACCAAAGTATCACAGGGCTGTGCTTCCTCTGGAAGTTCCAGGGAAGGGTCCTTCCTGCCTCTCTCAATTTGGGGGGCTCCAGGTGTCCCTGGGTTTATGACTGAATCACCCCAATCCCTCCTTGATAGTCACATGGCCTAATTCTCGGTGTTATGTCCAATTGTCCTCTGCCTTTCTCTTCTAAGGACATTTATAACTGCATTTAGGGCCCATCAAGATCAACTCTCCATCAAAAAGTCCTTACTTTAATCACATTAGCAAAACCTTGGCCCCAGCAGGTGACTCACAGGTTCAGGGATTCAGGACCTGATACCTTTGGGGCCCATTCTATAGCCAACCAAAACATGTCTTTTCAGGGAACATGTATGTGCTTACAGGACATGCCCCCATGTGGGCCAGCAGTTGGGAGGTCTCCACGGGAGCAACATGCTTCTAGAAGCTGGGAGGAGACAAGGAAACTGCAGCAGCGAGCAATGGCAGTACTGCCTTTCTGGAGGACATCCCAAAACGAAGACTATGTTTGGGCTGCTGAAGTTCCACAACTAGGTAGTATGGTGATGTTGCACAATGCTGAGAATGTGCTAAATGCTAACGAGATGCCCACTTTAAAAAGATTAAAATAGTAGACTCTCTCTCTTTTTTTTTTTATGAAGAAGGAAAATAAAATGGTCTGGAGTCAGCCTCCCTCAGGAGCTCAGCCTGGCACTGGGGATCCCATCCCAGTGGCATCTCCCTCCTCTCCCGTGGAAGCAGCAGTGCTGTAGCCTACTGCACGGAGGTATCAGTACTGAGCCTGGATCCAGCTGCCAACAACAAGTGACAGGCTCTCCCGGCAGCACCCACTGCAGCCACAATGCCACCGAGAGCAGCAGCACAGGTTTGTCCCAGCCAGCAGCACGCATGCAGGACTCATGGGGGCTCAGAGAGTTCCTTGGGGTCTGAGGTGCAGCTCTTCGAGGAAGTGCCTCCAATCAGGTGGCATTTGAGAAGAAAGGTTACATTGAGCCTGACATGACACAGAGCAAACCACAGTTTCAACTTCGAAAAGGCAGGACAAGATGCAGGTGGAGAGTAGGTGGGGAGGAGGAGGGGAAGACTGAGGAAGAGAAAAACTGAAACCGCAAGAGTGAGATCTGATTCAGCAAAGGTTCTGCCCACACACAACCTAGCCTGTGAAAAATAGAAACACCAGGCCACGCACGGGCAGGTCTGCAAACCAAAATGACACGTAGGCCGAGGAGGCCCCTGAGCCCGCGCACACCTGGGAGGGGGCAGTTATCCCATTAGAAGCAGATGGATCAGCCTGAACTGTGGGCGCCGAGGATACAGCACACAACGATCTGTAAGTGATGCAGGTTTGCATCTGGAGATAGGCAGCTGGCTCACGTGTCCCCAGATGCAGATACACCTGTGCCCTCTTGAATGCATCCTAGGGTCAAAAGGTGGGAACCCTGGCAGAGCTCCCCCTGCTTTAGTCAGTCATCTGGGCCTCAGTGCTCAGGGCCTCCTCCACCAACTCCTGCTCCTGCAAAGAGCTTGGAGGGAGAGCACCAAGTACCCTGTGGGGTGGGCAGAATGCAGGACGCGGTGGCCCAGCCAGTACCCAGGCCTCCGCCAGACGCCTGTAGGCCTGTGGACACAACCCAGATCTCTGCGCCTACTCCTAAGCAACACTTCCCTCTGCTTCCTTTGTTGGTTTTAAAATTGAAGTCGGATTTGCATAAAATAAAATGAACCATTTTAAAGTGAACATTTCAGTGGCACTGAGTGCATTCACAATGCTGTAGAACCATCACCTCTATCTACTTCCAAAACATTCCCGTAACCGCCTGACAACCACAACTCACTCTCCGTTTCTGTGGATGTGCCTCTTCTGGACCTTCCACATAAAAAGAATCACACACTGTGTGACCTTCGGTGTCTGGCTTCTCTCACTGAGCACCCTGGGCCCCAGGCCCACCCACACTGTAGTATCGGTGCTCCCCTCCTTTTCGTGGTGGAGTCATATTCCAGAGCGTGGATGGAGCACACTGTGTTTATCTGTTCAGGTGCTTTAGTACAGTCGGTTGTTCCACTTTGGAGCTGTTGTGAGTTGTGCTGCTATGAACACATGTGCATGTATGTGTGTTGTGTGTTTGAATATTTCTTCAATGTTTGTGGGAACATACTTAAGGGTGGGATCGCTGGATTACATGACTCACTTTTCACTTTTGCACCCCTGAAATGGCCCAGATCAGGCCTCCCACTCGGCACCTCTGCAGTGGGCTTTTCTGAAGCATCACTGCTCACAAATGGCAGGTGCATGCATCTCTGACGGGAATCTTCACACCCTGCATGATAGGGAGTGGGCAATAGTAGGTCTTGCAGGACAGGGAGTGATATCAGATGAGTAAGGCTCTCAACTTGGTAATAGAACAGGAGGGGACACCAAAAAAACCTCAATGTCAAGATAAATAATATGTTAACAAACTATTGCCAAAACGAAGGACAAAATCCACCATGAACCAAATACCGGCATTTACAACCAATATAGTACTAGTAACCACTGTATGGGAGATCCATAATGAAGTCTGACCCAAGAGCAAGGATCAATAGAACTGATCCTATCTTTAAGTATATATATACTAGAGGCCGGATGCACAAAATTCGTGTAAGGGGCTTGGCCCTTGCAGCTGTAGCAGCTTGCCTTGGTCCGGTCTAATTAGCATATTATGCTTTTATTATTATAGATATTTTTTATTGATTTCAGAGAAGAAGGTAGCGAGAAAGAGAGATAGAAACATCAGTGATGAGAGAGAATCATTGATTGGCTGCCTCCCGCACACTCCCTGCTGGGGATCGCGCCTGCAACCAGGGCATGTGCCCTGACTGGGTATTAAACCATGACCTCCTACTTCATAGGTCGATACTCAGCCGGACAGAACTGATCCTATCTTGATTTAAAATTTTGAAATTTGGTTCTTTGTGGATTTTTAGATTGGTTTTGAGTTTTCAGTGGAAGCAATAAATGTTATATTAAAATGTTTTATTTCGACATTCAAGTTAGAATAAATTAAATACATATAATAGATTCAAATTAGTTAATTTTTACTTTATATTAAAACATTACTTATCTTGATCACGGAGGTATTTGGTGCCCCCTTAGATATCATGCCTGCACCTCTCTTGCCATCCCCTGGTTCCAGCACTGGGAGTTGGGATCCCGATATCTTTGAAGAGGAATCCCCACCCCACCGGCTCCTGGCTGGGGATCCTCAGGCTTTCTGAGCCTTGTTTGGGAATTGCTAGAATCCCAGGTGTGCAGACTTGTCCAACTGGTCCTCGTGCCCAGCACCCAGAAGGGTCCCACCTGTTAACACCAGCTGGGCTGCCAGGACCTGGAAGGGGATGATATAACCCAGAATGACCTAGAGGGAACGGGGTGCAAACCAGGGTTCTGTTTTTGTTTTCTATTGGTCGAGAGGTCGAGGGAGTGAATGGCGTATAGCATTATTTTCCGAGGCCCGATTTCATTGTGAACTAAACAGGAGCGATGACAAAGCTCTCATTGCTGGGGTTGCTGGGAGGATGAACATGCCGGGCACACATTAGCCTCTTAATAAAGCCAGACCCTTCTCTGTCTGGGCCTCCCAGGGCTCTTAGGATGAACTTCCCCAAAATGTGGGTTAGGGTGAGGGCAGGTGGTCCCCAAAATACTGGCAGCTGGATGTGCCATCCTGGTGAGGGCTAATGTCCCTCTGGACACTTCTGAAAAGAGTCCTGGTGTCAGGAGAAGGAGACCAGGAGGCCCTTGGCCTCTCCCCAAGTCAGCAGAGCCTCCCTCTGGGAATGCTCTGCCACACCGCCACCGACGAGGCCTCGAGGAAGCACGTCAGCACTTTCTTAGAAAATTATTTGTTCTGCACATGGCATCAGCCCTGCCTGGCCCTGAGCCACGCTCGGTCAGCACAGCCAGGCCAGGTCTGCGTCCATCCTGGCACCCAGCTCCCCTTCCTCCGCAGGCCAAGAGGGAGCCTGGCTCTCAGAAAGCAAGGCAAGAGGTGCCACCGGGCACTGATTCCCACCAGGACCCTGCAGGACAGAAGTCCAATGTCTGGTGCGAGGGGTTGAAATGTGTTCCTTGCCCAAATTCATAGGGTGAAGGCCTAACCCTCCAGGACCTTAGAATGTGACCTTATTTAGAAATGGGGTCTTTTCCAGTGTCATTAGTTAAGGTGAGGTCACACTTTGGAGTAGGGTGGCCCCAACCCAATGTGACTGGTGTCCTTATAAAACATCTGTACGCAGACATGCACGCAGGGAAAGAGATGGCTATGCATGTAACAGCAGAGGCAGAGGTGATGCGTCTGCAAGGCGAGGAACACCCAGGACTGCCAGCCACCACCATAAGCTGGGAGAGACAGATTCTCCTTCAGCGCCCAGGAGGAAGCCGCCCTTCAGACACCGTGGCCTCAGACTCTGGCTCCCAGAGCTGGGAGAGAATAAATTAATGGAGTTTCACCCCCCAGTGAATGGTACCATGTCACGGCCAACCTGGCAAACCATACACTGGGTTAATGCACTGGAATGGCCTTCAGAGCCCAGAATCATAGACTGCCCGCCCTCAAATGTTTAAGAGGGACATTGGCAGTGCCCCAGTGCCCACCCCAAAGCCTCAGAGGCGCCTATGGTTGGATCAAGACACAACACTTCAGGAAAAGCACCTCGAAAGGGCCTCACCCACAAGAGGTGGGCTTGGGTGGCCCAGGAAACAAGACAAAGACCAGCTTTAATTTTTGCAAGATGCTGCACCATTTCAGAAGGGCTGGCACCAGGCAGGAGGGCAGGGGCCTGCTTCTCCCAGGCCAGTCTGGTTTCATGTGGCCGGGGGGGGTGCAGATACCTGTCTTCTGAGCATTCAACCTGAGACTCTGTTTCCCAAAGGCAGCAACGGGAAGGAATCCAAGGCCAGACACAGAGCAGGCAGCCGGGGCTGGTGGAGGGCCAGCTAGGAGAAAGGCCATTGACTGGCTCAGCTGGTCACGCCGGCCTGGCCAGAGACCTTCCTGGCCCTCGTGGTGTTTCACACGTGTCTGTACAGGCTGCCGGGATGGGTCCCCTTTCCGTGCCGGCTTTCTGAGAAGCAGTCCTCCCTCCCTGCCCCCCCTCCACCTTCCGTAAGGCTGTGTCCGGGCTGCCCACACCCAGACCCTTAGAAGCCACCCGGTTGAATGATCGGCCCCTGGCGAGACAGCCTCGAACACACACAGTGGGAAATGATGACCGAGAATGAGGATCACGAATGTCTCCGCACAGACTGACTTCAGGGGAGAGGAATTCCGCCCGGCGGGTGTCTAGACTGCGGTGTTTCTGGGACGCTGGAACTGGGAGCCAGGAACATCACCCACTGGGAGGGTTGTGCTGCCACCTGGTGGCTGTGGCCGAAAGGGCCGCAGGGCCGGGTCCCATCAGCCTGTCAGGTGGACCCCAGGTGCAGTGAACACCATGAAGGGAGTCTTGGCCCTCGTGGTGGGGAAGGTCTGCAGTGCATTTGTTTAGGGTGAGGACATCTGTGGTTGTCACACTGGGGTTGCTTCCAGCACCGAGTGGGTAGGAGCCAGGATGCTGCTCAGCACCCCACAGTGTCCAGGACAGCCCCCCACAGCGAGTGACCCAGCTCCATTTCAGCAGTGCTGAGCGGAAGACCCTCATCTGTAAAATAAACTCAGGCCCCCAGACTAGTGAATTCTGTTTCCTGAACTAAACTACTCACATCAAACACTAGCTCTCAAGGCCACCAAGGAGCTTGCTGAGAGCTGCAGTCACAGTGACACCTAACGGAGTCACACACGCGCAATACAGAAAGCCGCCCCGGAGGTGAGTCCCCGGGGCCTAGCCCTCCGCAGGAGGCCGGCCCACTCAGGCCCACTCAGGCCACTGCAGCCCAGAGTGCACCTTTGGGGATGACTCAGCTTGAGAAATCGAGGGAGAGTGGGAGACAGTCCTACACTGCAGCCCAAGCAAGGTCACATCATGAGTTTCCCGGGGGTGCAGAGCATTACACCCCAATACGCATGCGGGAAGTCAGGGTCCCCCTCACCATGGCTGACATCAGGGCCAGTCATTCTATGTAAGGTTGTCCTGGGCACTGAGGGGCACGAAGGAACATCTCTGGACCCCACCCACTGGATAGTAGGAGGCACCTCCAGTCGCAACACCCACAGATGTCCCCAAACAACGTCCGGTGTCTCCTCTTTAGGCTCTCCTGCCTCGCTCCAATCACAGCCATGACGCAAGGGAGCTGTGTCCAGCACCCTGTGTTTGCACAGTGCAGGAGAGGATGAGGAGGCCCCAGTTTCCCGGGCAGGTGTGTGTTGCAGTGCTCAGCACAGAGGCTAAGGTTCCCGGTTGCCTAATCCCTGGAAAGCACAAGCCCTTCTGCTTCACAGCCAGGAAATCTAGCAGCGAGCACTGGGCTCTGTTCCTGGCAGTGCAGCTGCCGGCTGTGCCCGACCCCCCGGCTATTCCTGGCAGGTATTGGGGACGGGGGGAACTCAGCTGCCCCCAGAGGATGAGCCTGCAGCCTCTGCCCCCTCATTCCCTTCTCCTACAGCCTGGACCACAAAAGGCTCTCACCAGGAGTGACTCTGCCCCAGGTCATAGACCATGTCTAGGAACATCTGTAGTTGTCACAATTGGGGAGCTCCTGCCCTTGAGTGGGTAGTGGCAAGAGATGCTGTTCAACACCCCACAGCACCCAAGTTAGCCCCCAAAGAGAAGGACTGGGCCCCAATGTCATATGGGTCAGACCCTGTGTTTACTATTGGGGGGAGAGGAGGAAGACTCTTGATTGTTGCTCACAGCAGACATCAGAACAAACCCCTGACGGTCAGACGGTGTAAACCAGGGTGACCCAAGCATCTGTGAGTCACCTCCCCTGTCAGGTCCTGTTTTCCACCGGCGGCGGGTCAGGGACACGCTGACTGCGAAGGGAAAATGAGCCGAAGACCCGAGGCAGGCAGGGCACAGGCGTGGGAGTGGCCGGGCAGGCTGGTGGCCCCAGGTTTCTGTTAGGCACAGGGGTGAACACCGGCCCAGAGGCCTGTGCTCCCCACTGGTCTGCAACAACACCCCTCCCGGGACATCCTGCAGGCGGAGTGCTATTTCCCAACCTTTTTCTGGTCAGCCCAGTTTAACACACAAGCCAGAGAAGTAAACATGGACGGGCGCCAAGGACAGCCACTTGGCCTTGCAGGAGCAGGAGGACCCACAAGGGCACTCACGGGTGGACACAGCCTGGCTGGGTGAGGCAGGCCTGTAGGAGGAGGGAGGGGGCATCCTGGCCCAGGCACTGCCAGAGCCCTCCCCTCTCTGGCCTCAACAGCAGAGCGGACCTGGCTGCCCTGTCCCCAGAGGGCTTCCTGTGCAGGTGCCCAGGGCCCCTTGGCGAATACACTGCTCTCAGCATCCACAATTGCCGTGGAGCAAGGGGCCCGTGTTCTCATTTTGCACGAGGCCTGAAGACTCTGCAGTTGGTCCCTCGGCCACAGAGGAGAGAGCTTCGAGGCCTCCTGGCTCCAAGCCCTTTGAAGACACCACTGCCAGGGCAGCTCAGGATGGATGGACAGGGAAGGGTAGGGCCAGGGGCATCTGCATGTCCAAGCAGAGAGCAATGTGGAGCCACACTTGCTTTAAACCCAAGTGCCCAGTGTGAGCAGGAACTGGACTCAAAGTTTTTTCCAAATAATGAACACAGGTTCCCCCTCAGCACAGCTGATATCGGTGCCACATCCTTCTCTGTGGGGGGCCATCCTGGGCACTGTGGGGTGTTGAGCAGCATCCCTGATCCCACCCACTCAATGCTGTTCAACACCCCACAGCACCCAAGTTGAGTCTGCACCCAGTCCTGACGCTCCCAGACATTGCCATGTGTCTCCTGGCGGCAGAATTACCCCCGAATTAGTGGTTTCCAGGGGCTGGGGGAGTGGGAGTGACTGCTAACGGGGACAGGGTATCTTTTTGGGGTGATGGAATGTTCTGGAATTCAAGCAATGCTTGCACAACTTTGTAAATGTACTAAAGCCACTGAAATGCACACTTTAAAGGATGAATTATATGGTGTGAATTATATCTCAATAGAGCTGTAATTTTTAAAAATGTTTTTAACTTGAAGAATTAAGAAAAGAGAGTCAATTCTGAGACAGCCTCCCACCTTTGGAGCACGAAGCCTGTTTTCCCACGTTCAGCTGCTAGTGTTTGACCTCTTATAGGGACTATATTTCTCTTCTTAGCAGGAAGCATCTGACCTCTTTGAGCCCTAAGTCTTTATTCACTCCACTGAGACTCTTCGCTGTGAAAGAGGCTCTGAACTCTCCTCATGTAACCTACTTTATCAGGGAAAAAATAAACCATATTGCCCAGCCAGTGTGGCTCAGTGGTTGAGTGTCGACCTATGAATGAGGAGGGCACATGCCCGGGTTGCAGGCTAGATCCCCAGTAGAGGAGATGCAGGAGGCAACTGATCAATGATTCTCTCTCATCATTTATATTTCTATCTCTTCCTCTCCTTTCCTCTCTGAAATTAATTTAAAAAATATATTTTATAAGAAGACCATATGCCTGATAAATAACCCAATTAAAAAGTGGGTGCCCTAACTGGTTTGGCTCAGTGGCTAGAGCGTCGGCCTGCAGACTCAAGGGTCCTAGGTTTGATACTGGTCAAGGGCATGTACCTTGGTGTGGGCACATCCCCAGTGGGGGGTATGCAGGAGGCAGCTGATTGATATTTCTCTCTCATTGATGTTTCTCTCTATCCCTCTCCTTTCCTCTCTATAAAAAAAACCAATAAAATATATTTTTTAAAAATGGGCAAAGGACCTAAGCAGAGACTCTCTGAAACTGGATATAGAGAAGGCCAAGAGGCATGTGAAAAAAATGCTCAAAGTCATTAATCATCTGAGACATGCAAATTAAAACAATAATGAGATACCATCTACCCATCAGAATGGCTATCAGGAACAAATCAACAAACGACAAGTGCTGGCGAGGATGTGGAGAAAAAGTAACTCTTGTGCATTGCTAGTGGGAATGCAGACTGGTGCAGCCACTGTGGAGAACAGCATGGAGTTTCCTCAAAAAATTAATAATGGGCTCCCACTTGACCCAGTAATCCCACTCCTAGGAATATATCCCAAGAAATCAGAAACACCAGTCAGAAAGGATATATGCACCCATATGTTCATAGCAGCACAATTTACAATAGCTAAGATTTGGCAGCAGCCTAAGTGCCCATCAGCAGATGAGTAGATTAAAAAATGATGGTACACTTACACAATGGAATACTATGCTGCGGTAAAAAAGGAATTCTTACCATTTACAACAGCATGGATGGACCTGGAGAGCATTATGCTAAGTGAAATAAACCAGTCAGAGAAAGATAAGTATCACATGATCTCACTCATTTGTGGAATATAATGAAATAACATAAACTGATGAACAAAAAATAGATCCAGAGAGAGCGAAGCATTGAACAGACCATCCAATCTCAGAGGGAAGGCAGGGGAGGGTGTGCATGCATTTTAGCATAACCAATGGACACAGACAACAGGGGGTTAGGCCTGTGCTGGGAGGCAGGAGGGGGCTGGGAGAGGTCAATGCCCTCTTATGTAATACTTTCAACAATAAAGAATTTTTTAAAAAAGATCATATGCCTTTGCTGGCCCACTGCCTCTGCCCTCTGCCCTAAGGTACCAGCAAGAGTAGGAACTAGCTCTGGCTGGTGCTGCTCAGTGGTTACAGTGTTTGCCCGTGCACGGAAGGGTAGCAGGTTCCATTCCTAGTCAAGGGCATGTATATGGGCTGCAGGTTTGATTCACAGCCCTAGTTGGCGTGTATGTAGAAAGGCAACCAATAGATGTGTCTCTCTTACACAGATCTTCTCCTCCCCACCCCCACCCCTGCAACCTCCCGCCCTCCTTTCCACTCTCTCTAAAAATCAATGGGAAAAATATCCTCAGGTGAGGATGAACAACAACAACAAAAAGAGTGGGAACCTCCATCCAGGCTAGTGTAGGCTAATATAAAACTGTTCTGGAAATGTCCAGGTCAGCACTGGTGCATCCCCCTCCCCCAAATTCCCTTTCTCCCTGGGCTTTCAGCTGACTGGACGTATCAAATCGGGAAAATGAGGAGAACTATGCACTGATGTCAGAAAAATTATCTAATAAAAAGCTCGCTTTTTAAGAGTTCCTTAAATTAAAACAACAGGTTTTAGACTTTAAAAAAAGAAAAGAAAAAGAGCCGGCAGGCAGTGGTTTGGCTGCAGGACGCCGAGGGTTTCATCTCTGCACCCTGGGTCTCCTGCTCCCTGCTCCACCTGGCAGTCCCCACCTCAGACACAGTCATGGCTCACCCATCCCCCACTACAGCCCAGAGCGGGGCCCAGCCTCCGAGAAACCCATCACCTCACAGGGATTAACACGATATGAAAGAAGGGAATAGTGGCCTGTAATTTTCTATCTTTGTTGTGTCTTCATCTGGTTTTGGAATTAGGATAATGTTGGCCTCATAAAGAGAGTTTGGAAGTCTTCCCTCCTCTTGAATTTTCCAGAATAGTTTGAGGAGGATAGCTGTTAGTTCTGTGAATGTTTGGTAAAATCTGCCTGTGAAGCCGTTGAATTTTTTATTACTGCTTTGATGTCATTAGTTGTTATTGGTCTATTCAGGTGTTTGGCTTCTTCCTGATTAAGCTTTGGGAGGTTGTATGTTTCTAGGAATTTGTCCATTTTGCCCAGGTTGTCTATTGTGTTGGCATATATTTGTTTGCAACATTTTCTTACAGTCCTTTGTATTTCTGTGATGTCAGTTGTTGCCTCTCCTCTTTCATTTGATTATATTTATCTGGGTCCAATCTCTTTGTTTCTTGATGAATCTGGTTAAAGGATCTCAACCTTGCTCATCCTTTCAAAGAACAGCTTTTGATTTGATTGATCTTTTGTATTTTATTTTTTTAGTTTCTAAGTCATTTATTTCTGCTCTGATCTTTATTATTCCCTTCCTACTGTTCTCTTTCCACTTCTTCTAGGTGTGGGTTTAGATGGTTTACTAGAGGTTCTTCTCGATTCTTGAGGTAGGCCTGCAATGCTACGAACTTCCCTCTCACGACTGCTTTCGCTGTGTCCCATAGATTTGGAATGGCTGTGTGTTCATTATTATTTGTTTCGAGGTATTTTTTTATTTTATTTCTCCCTTGATTTCACTGGTAACCCAAAAAAATCATACACCATGATCAAGTGGGATTTATTCCAGGGATGCAAGGTTGGTACAATATATCCAAATCAGTAAATGTGATACATCACATAAACAAAATGAAAGGTAAAAATCACATGATCATATCAATAGATGCAGAAAAACCGAACCAGCCACACGGGAGGACGCCAGGGGTGTTCCTGCGCTATCGGAACCCTTGGCTGGGCAGCTGGCCTTGTGCACAGAGCCAGCTCGTGGGGTGGAAGGGCTGGCTCCGCTCGAGGCTATTCTGTGACCTTGGGTAACCTCGGCTACCCTGAGTTTCCACTTTCATTTTTAAAAGGGGTAAAAGGCTCCCCTCACAGCAGAGTGACCTTTTTGAAGGTCAGAGCTTACATCTCAGCTAAATGACTTGCACTAGGCTTGCACAAACAATGCCCCCTCCAGGATGACCCATTCCCCTTCCGTCCTGCACACCCTTCCAGGGTCTCTTACTGAGGACTGCATTCAATCCACCTCCCTGAGGTGGGTTAAGCAGTACCCTCCCATGCCCACGCCCCACCCTGCAAATTCATGTCCACCTAGAATCTCAGAGGGCCACTGAATTTTGAGCTGAATTTTGTTGTCCTGCAAATTGAAGGACTCCTGGACTTCGGAACCTTTGACTGTGACTGTACCTGGAGATGGAGTCTTTCAGAGGTGATGAAGGTAAAAATGCGGGTGGGCCTAATCCAACATGACTGGTGTCCTTTTAAGTAGGACACAGTACTCGCAGAGGGAGGATGTGTGGGCATGGAGAAGTTGGCCGTCTGCATGCCAAGGTGAGAGGCCTTAGGAGGAAGCAGCCCTGCTGACACCTTGGTTTCAACATTTCGGCCTCCAGCACCAGGATCGTGCTGCTGCTGGAGCTGCCCTGTCGTGGTGCTTTATTACGGCGAAGACCAACACAGTGACCTTATTTGGAATGTCCCTTTTGTCCCGTTTGCATTTTTATAGCATGGCGTCTCTATTTACGCAAAAATATTTTTTTCTCCCTAGAGGTGTGTGGGCCCATGTGAGGGTGCACGAGGGAGAAGCCACCTCAGGGCCCAGGTTTCTAATTCTGTGGCTCAGGCTGGGTTCCATTATATTCCGGGGGGCAGACAGAGGACCTGCAGACTGAGCTCCAGATATTATATCGGAACCCAAAGGTGTCTCATTCCCCCAAAGAATTGAAAGGAGGCACAGATAGTAGGTAATTGTACACCTGTGTTCACAGCAGCATGATTCACAATGGCCAAAAGGTGAAAACACCCTAAGCGTTCACCAATAGATGAGTGGTAAACACAACGTGGCCCATCTACACACTGGAATATTACTCAGCCTTAAAAAGGAAGGACATTCCGACACCTGCAGTAGGGTGGATGGACCTGGAGGACAGGACGTTCAGAGAAATGAGCCACACACAAAAGGACAAACACTGTGAGACTCTCCTCAGAGGGAAACCCACAGACAGAAAGTAGCTGGTGGGCGCCAGGGGCTGGGAAGGCAGGAAGGGGCAGGAGATAGGGAGTGAGTGCTTCCTGGGCAGAGAGTGTTCGTTTGGGAAGATGAGGAAGTTCTGGAAATGGATGGTGGGGATGGCTGCGTGACAGTGTGAATGCAGTTAATGCCACTGAGCTGTGCCCTGAAACGTGGTTAAGATGGCAAATTCTATGTTATGTGTCTTTTACCACAACAGAGAGAGGAAGGAAAGATGCCCCAAACGCTCCTTGTTTTTGTGGGAGGAACATGAGTAAACATGCAGTCTGTGAGTAAACACGGCGGCCCCGGGGGCCTCACAACACGGATGACCATCCCCAGCAGGCATCTCTGCCCAGTTCTCCTCCCCGTTCCCCGCCAGGAGACAGCGGAGCAAGACTGAGTCTTCTGGGAAGGGAACAGATTGGCCACCCTTTCCTGATAATTCCCAGGGAGGCGTGGGCAGGCGGGCGGGAAGGAGCCGGGCCCCGGGCCCTCCGTCCCTGGGTGTTTACAGAGCCTGCAGAGATCCACACCGCAGGCCAGGCTGTTCCTGCCCGGGAACAGGAAAACAAGGTCAGCCTGGGACACGGAGCCGCCGCCTGCTGCCGCCTGCTGCCGGCTTTCCTGGTGGACTCCTATCGTCACTCCCAGGGGGATGGGCTCTGGGCCGGGAACTCGCTCTGTCCACGGGATTCAGTTACTTCTTTCTTGCCCTCGGTCAAGAGCAAGAACGCTGACACCCAGAACAGGAGTCCAGGGCTTGCCAACCTGTCGATGGCTCCGGGGTCACTCACTGGTTCCCGGCATTTCCATAGATACCAGAGGAGCTGGATGACCTCCGGTGTCTTTGGGAAGAAGGAAGGCAGAGAGGGAGGGTGGGGGGACAAGGCCTGTAAAACGGTGGTGTCATCTAGTCCCTGCAGAACCCTGGGCAGCAGCAGCGGTGATCACTCCAATTTTACAAAATGGAAACAGGACCGGAGGTGCCTGCCTGAGCAGGGGTCCCAGAGCTGGGAGGTACCAAGATAGGTGCCATTTCCTGGGCCTGGCTCCAGCACCCACATGCGCCCCCAAACTGGCATGGCCAGTGACCTTGTGAAAACAGCCCTGAGGTCTGCTGGGACCTGTGCTCTCTCTCACCTCCAAGGAGCCTCAGTTGCTTCAGCTGTAAAACAAGGAGGCCAGTTGTTGCCAAGGGTGGGGCTAGAACCCTCTATGGCTCCCTATTGCCCTCAGGATAAAGCACTATCTGCCTGCGGGCTCCCTCTCCCTCACCTTAAACTTAAGGTCCTAGAACCAGCCTCTGCTCCTATGCCACCTGGAGGGTCCACCTATAAGGTTCCATCAGCTCCAGGACACTGTCAGCCTCAACTCAGACACCACCTCCTCCAGGAAGGCCACCCTGAGGCTCTGGACAGAGCCCCCCAGGTGAGTACCTGCTCTAACTTCAGGCAGTGTCCTCACCATCAGCTCCCTTGGCCAGGGTCTCATCCAGGACAGTCCTGCCCCAAGGGGACACTGGCAACGCCTGGGGATATCTGTGGTTGTCACACTAGGGGTGCTCCTGGCATCGAGAGGGTGGGGCCAGGGATGCTGCTCAATATCCCACAGTTTCCAGGAAGGCCCCCACAGAGAGTGACCCAGCCTCTGTTGGAAGCAAGAGACCTGGTAATGGTTTGCCAGGGGCAACAGTGGGTGTGGCCCTCGCCCTCAGCCCTTGTTTCCCCCTCTCTTCCCACCTACACTGTGTGCCCTTCCTCTCACCTGCAGCCAGGTACCATGAACCACACCCACACCTGGCTGGCTGCTCCTCCTGCTGCCTGGCTTGGCCAGTCTCTTGGGTGAGAGGGTGCCTGGTTCTGGAGCTGGCCTCTCATCAATCAGGGCTCTGAATCAGCCGGGATATTCGTCAGGGTGCCAGGGAATAGCATGTTACATTCCAGGAGGCTCATGAGCTCAGACCTCATCCCCTGGATGACTCAGCCAGGGAAGCCCCATGTGATCATTACTCCTTTCGGGGTACAAGGATTACGTCCTTGAGGTTCCGTTCACTGTCTCCAGCATGTCACGGGTCCCAGTCACGGGCTCACCTCTCTGTTCAGAAGTCAGGTGAGGATTTGTTCCTTCGCTCACTCATTCACTCACCAAACATCCAGTGGGTGGCTGGAGCATCAGATCCCTGGTCTGGGCCTGGTGACACTCAGCTAACTATCACAAAACAGTTACCATTGGCCCTGGGCACGTTACTTAGCCTCTCTCTGCTGCTGTTTTCTCATCTGGAAAATAGGGATGATGAGCTCTACATTGCACAGTTGTGGTGGGTTTTAGAAGGAGTGTGTCTGAAGGCCACACAGTAGGTGTATCAGTCAGCTACTGCTGTGTAACAAGTTATCACAAACTTAGCAGTTTAAAACAACATGCATTTATCATCTCACAGTTTCTATGTTAGGAATTGGGGCACAATTTAACGGGGTCCTCTCCTCAAGGTCTCAGAAGCTTAAAATCAATGGATTGGCCAGGCTGGGTTCCCACATAGAATTTAGGGTCCCTTCCAAGCTCATTCAAGTGGCTGGCAGAATCTAACTGCCTGCAGCTATAGGCCTGGGGTCTACATTTCTGTGGTGGCTGTGGTGTGGGGATTGCTCTCAGTTCCTAGAGGCCATATGGCCTCCTCCACACGTAGTTCACAATGTGTCTGTTTGCTTTATTCAAGGCCAGTTAGAGAGGGTCTGCCACTGCTTCTGATATCTGTATCTCCCTCCCTTCTTTTATTGTGGTAAACACGTAACATAGGGCTTACCACTCTGACCTGTTTTATGTGTACAGCTAAGCAGAGTTAAGTATATTCACATACGTGAGTTAGAAGCACGTTCTGCTTTACGTGTGGTGGTCCTGCACACTCATAACTTAGGCAAAGCCCAATCCACACATGTGATCAACAGCGGTGACCTCTACACACACATGGTCCCTGTGCCAATTTCCTGGTTTTGAGCTACACTTATGTGAGATGCCACCACAGGGGAAAACTGAAGGAAGGATGCTCAGGACCTCCTGAAAACTGTTTGTAATTTCCTTTGCAATTATCTCAAAATAAAGATTTTAAAAAATATATTAGTTGAAGCCATAGGTATATTCAGGTGTAACTGGGCCAAATCATGCCGGCATTCCCCAAGGTCGACATCCTCCTTTCTCCCCCAGCCCTGGTCATCCCTCCAGAGTCCTGGCAATACATCCTTCAGGGAGGGGCGGGGGTCAGAGAGGAGGGCAAAGATGCCCCCTGCTCAGCCGTGGGAGAGGCTCAGCGCTGGTCCTATCTTCCCGATTATGACTATTCTCCCTTCTTCCTCTGTGTGGCCAGCTAGAGTAAACTATACAGTACTGGCAATAGACCCTGCTCAAACAATTCAGCTCATGCCCAGGACTCTTAACTTCTAAGAGCCCCCAGATTCCTGTAGATGAACCCCTGAGTATAGATAGACAAGACTGTGAACATGCTAAGACACCCCTGGTATGTTCTTTTGTACAAAAGAAGGGATTTGGAGGGTGTAATTAAAATCCCAAATCAGTTGACCTTGAGTGAATCCAAAGGGAAATTTGCTTTGGTGGGCCTGGCCTAATCCGGTGAGTCCATGAAGTGAGACTGGAAGTGTGAGAGGGTCTATCTATAGAGGAGTACCGGAGCTGAGAGCCACCTCGAGGTGCTGAGAATCATTCATTCCTAGCTGGCAGCTGGCAAGACGACTGAAAAGACCTAGATCCTGCTGACAGTGTGGGTGAACCTGGAAGTGGGTCCTTTCCCAGTCTAGCCTCAGATAAGAACACAGCCCTGGCCACGCCCACTGAAACCCTGAACAGAGGTCCAGCCAGGCCATGCCCACACTTCAGACCTGTAGAACCAGGAACTAATGGACAGGTGTGGTGTAATGGACATGTTTGTGGTGGCTTGTTATGCAGCAACAGCTAGCGAATACACTTTATGTGACAGTACAGCAAAGCATCTGGGGTTTTATGATCACTTTCAGATTTAAGGGATGCTCCCATCACTCAGGAATTCTAACATTTTGTGAGTCATGAGCCCGAAACCATGGGTGAAGACCAAAATTTTATATTTATTATTAACCACACCACCACACCTCCCAAATGTCCCACCTCCAATTACCATCAGACTGGGGGTTAGGTTTTAACATTTGATTTTGGGGACACCACTGCCAATTAGAGACAATCGGTGATTCAGTCTAAGGCAGTGAGAGATGCGCCCCCAACACACCAGTTCCCTGTGGGCCCTGCATTTGTTGCACCTGCTCAGCCCTCCACTGGGCTGACAGCGGCTCAGGAGCCCTCAGTTTTCCCAAGCTGCGCCCTCTGCCCCCGAAACTCCTGAGCACAGCCCACCTGGCCCTCTCCAGGCATCCGAGTATTTGCTGACTGAAAGAAGCAAGTGGGAGGGAAGGGAGAGAGGAGCAAGGCCGACATCCTCAGTGCCCACCAGCTCAGATGGAATTGGGACTGAGAATGGGCCTTGGGAGGATGTGGGGACCCCTTCTGCCCACCCCAAATGAGCTTCCTCTCCACCTGGTCACGGGTCCCCTGGCTCCCCCACCTGCTTGTCATAAGTGACTATCACAACCCTGTGTGTGTTTTGAGTATGATGACTCTCTGATGACTGCCTGCTTGCATCATCCTCTGCCCTGGGGCTGACTGTTCAAGGGGTTGCCCAGCAACAAGCACAAGGCTGCAGCTGCTGCAGTGGGCATGCCTTTGTTGCCTGTGGGCTGTTCCAATTCTGGCTGCCTCATCAGTGGATCCCCTCTTTGGTGATCTTGGATGTTTTCAGACAGGTACAAGCGGGGGGTAGCACTAACTAACCCATGAGAGGACTAGCTGAGAGAGTTTAGCCTCTAGGGTCCCAAAGAGTGGGGCCTGCTGGCTGTCCTGGGTGAGAACCACAGGGATGACACCAAGCAGAGAGTAAAGAGAGTGGTCTGGAGTCAACGCAGAAGGCAAGAATCTCACAGAGCAGGTTCCCCCCTCAGCAAAGCTGACATCGGGGCTGGCTCATTCCCCGGGGTGCAGCCATCCTGACCATTGTGGGGTGCTGAGCCACATCTCTGGTCCCACCCACTTGATGCCAGGTGTACCTCCAGTCATGACAACCACAAATGTCTCAGACATGGCCCAGTGTCCCCCAGAGGCCAAGTCACCCCTAGATGAGAACCTGCAGTAGGAGGTCAAGATCAGGTCTGAGCAGGGCCTGCTGCCTACGGAAGCACACTGTGGCTTGGTCTCTGGGATCAGAGGCTCCAGGTGGAGGGTCTGGGGTCCTGTGGGCTGCATCAGGAGACTCATAATTACATAAACGCTGTGCACGTTTTCTGTGGGGAAGGTGGCAGCAGCAGCCCGTGACTTTCCAGGCGCAGAACATTCTAAGTTTTCACTGTATATCTTGGCAGTCCTTTTAGGAGAACAATGTGTCCAGAGAAAGAACTGATAATAATGTGCATTTTAACACACCCAGGACAGACCCAAAGCGGTCACTACCCAGGAGGAAGACGAGCACTCCTTTTTGCACGCCAGGACTACAGTGTGTTCCCCACACAAAGGCCACTCTCTGAAGATAAAAGCTCTGGCAATGCTTTCCGCAGAAATGTTCAGAAACTCCCAGAAAACAGGAGCCATCAGGAAGGCATGCTCTGCTGTTGGGAGGTTCTTTTGTGCTCTATGGAGTCAGCAGTTCAGCTGCAGAAAGGCCTGCCCTGTAGGACTGCCTCTCCCCCACCCCCCGGCATTGCTGACACTGGGGCTGATCATCTCCGTGGGGCCCGCCCTGGGCACTGGGGAGCCCAGAACACATGCCTGGCCCCACTCTCTCGATGCCAGGAGCAATCCCATCTTGACAACCACAGGTGTTTCCAGACATCATCCAGTGTCCCCTGGGGGCAAGATCATTCTTAAGATGGGAAACCATAAAAATACTAGTATTAGCTGAAACTGGTTTGGCTCAGTGGATAGAGCATCGGCCTGTAGACTGAAAGGTCCCAGGTTCAATTCCGGTCAAGGGCATGTACCTTGGTTGTGGGCATATTCCCAGTAGCAGGTGTGCAGGAGGCAGCTGATCAATGTCTCTCTCTCCTCGATGTTTCTGACTCTCTATTCCTCTCCTTTCCTCTCCGTAAAAAAATCAATAAAATATATATTTTTAAAAATACTAGTATTAGAGGCACCCACAGGCAGCAAAATCTCAGACATATGCCAAAGCAATATCTTCACTGATACAGCTCCTAGGGCAATGGAAACTAAAGAGAAAATAAACCAGTGGGACTACACCAAAATAAAAAGCTTCTGCACAGCAAAAGAAACCATCAACAAAACAAAAAAGCCCACTGCATGGGAGAACATATTTGCCAATGTTATCACCGATAAGGGTTTAATCTCCAACATTTACTGAGAACTCATACAACTTAACAAAAGGAAGATAAACAACCCAATAAAAAAATGGGCAACGGACCTAAATAGATACTTTTCAAAAGAGGACAGAAGAAAGGCCAGAGACACATGAAAACATGCTCAAAGTCACTAATCATCTGAGAGATGCAAATCAAAACAACAATGTGGTACCATCTCACACCTGTCAGAATGGCAATCATCAACAAATCAACAAACAACAAGTGCTGGCGAGGATGCGGAGAAAAAGGAACCCTCGTGCACTGCTGGTGGGAATGCAGACTAGTCCAGCCACTGTGGAGAACAGTATGGAGTTTCCTCAAAAAACTAAAAATGGAACTCCCATTTGACCCAGTGATCTCACTTCTAGGAATATATCTCAAGAAACTAGAAACACCAATCAGAAAGAATATATGCACCCCTATGTTCATAGCAGCACAAGTGCACATCAGCAGATGAGTGGATTAAAAACGATGCCACATTTACACAATGGAATACTATTCAGCGATAAAAAAGAAAGAATTCTTACCATTTGCAACAGCATGATGGAAATGGAGAGCATTATGCTAAGTGAAATAAGCCAGTCAATAAAAAAAAATACCACATAATCTCATTCATTTGTGGAATATAATGAACAACATAAACTGATGAACAAAAACAGATCCAGAGACAGGGAAGCATCAAAGAGACCATCAAACCTCAGAGGGAAGGTAAGGGAGGGTGGGGGTGAGGAGGAGAGATCAACCAAAAGAGTTGTATGCATGCATATAAGCCTAGCCAATGGACACAGACACCAGGGGACCAGGGGGGTGAAGGAATGAGCAGGGAGTGGGGGAGAGTAGAGGAGCAAGAGCGGGGGGGATAAGGACACATATGTAATACCTTAATCAATAAAGAAAAAAAAGAATCACTAATTTAGATCAATACATGCAAAATATAGTCATTTCCACTCTCAGCTCCATTTCGGGTGCCCAGTAGCCCCCCGTGGCTAGTCGCTATGGTTCTGGAAATCAAAGTTCTGGACACTGCGTTCAGCTCAAAACTCAATGTCACCACAATAAAACGAGCACCACAGCAGCCTCAACATCCGAGCCCGGTGACTCTCAAGCTGAATGGCCAGCGCACGCAATGGACAGGGGGCCCGAGGCGTCCTTGAGAAAGCCCTTGCCCTGCACAGCTGCCATGCTGGAGGGGCTCTCGCTTGCTGTTCCCTGAGGCAGGAATCAGCTGGCTGTGCTCCCAACTTCCAAGACAATGACGGGGTCCACCCAGAAGAAACTTAGCCACATCCAAAGACAGTGCAAGAGGACCCAGTACGACAGGGTCTCACTGTGCGATCCTGCCCCTGGGGGATACTGGGCCACGTCTGAGGACCTCACCAGTGGGTCCGTGACTCTCGCTAGAATGTCAGCTCGGTCAGAGCCAGGGGTGTTGGGTCGTCCTGGTCACGGGTGTTTCCCTAGAGCGGGGCCAGGCAGTCACTGGGAAATCCTTGCTGAGGGAATGAACAAAATCTCGGAGGGTCACCCTGTACCCAGCCAGGCCAAGCAGTAGCCACACAGGTGATTGTATTCAAAGCTGTAACACACACCCGAGGCTGCCTCAGGGGAACACCAGGCAGGTTCCACACGCAGGAGGCCTGAGGGGGCTTCTGAGGGCTGGTGTCATTTAATGAGTCCCAAAAGGGGCTGCACAGGGCCCACCTGCAGAGGTACCATGTGGCCAGAGCTTCAGGTGCAAAAGCAGCAGAGAGACTGCCACCCCCGACCTTGCCTCTTCGCTTTCCTCATGAAGCCTTCACTCCAGCCACTGGGCCATGGTAGGTTTGGGGAGGGTGGGGTACAGACACCCAAAGCCACAGAGCCCATGTTTTCTGTCTCTCCTACACCCACAGATGAAGGTCTCCATGTCTGTGAGGCAGGGGGCCCCCAGGGCAGGATGACTATGGGACTCTCGGTGCTGAATCAGAATGTCTCAGGGAACAGGGACAGGTGGTCACAGGGCGCCAAGTGAGACAAGAGGTGACTAAAGATGTCTGGGTACCCACCTATACTCATCTGAATTTCCGTCCCGCCTGGCTCAGGGCCCAGTCTGATCCCATGGGCCTTCTCTGCCCCCTCGTGGCTGCCAGAGGGAACGGCAAATGTCACCCAGCTTGACGACCCACAGGCATCTGCAGAAATTCAGAGAATGAGATCAGAGCACTGGCTCTGCTTCAGGATGGGCAGCAGTGATGCTCACTCAATGGCCCACCAGCTCGCGGGAGAGGCTGGCTGCTCAGTAATGGGAGACCCTGCTCGGAGACGTACACGCCTTGGACCCTTTATCTGCTCTTCTGCTTGTCAAAGACCCTTCATCCGGTCCCTCGGCCCCTGGTGCTGTAGGGAACAGAATGTGAGGACGCCCGTGGATGGCTAACACAGCGCCTGGCAAACACGATGTCCTACACAAGTGACTGTTAAAGTTTTTAAAACCATCAGGGAAAGCCTGGCATTACCCACTTTGAGGAGTTTCCTTGGTAATCCCTGCCAGACCCGCCAGCTCAGCCAACAATTCTGTCTCCCTCCCTCAGGGCTCCTCCTTAGCTGACACAGGGCAGGTGACTCTCCATGGGGCCGTCCTGGGCACTGGGCTCTGAGCGGCATCTCTGGCCCACCCACTAGCTGCCAGGAACCGCCGTTGCGATAACCACAGATGTCCCCAGATTGGCCTACTGCCCCTGGGGAGGCAGAATCACCCTCAGTTGTATGCAAAGAAATCAAAGCCAAAGAAAACGCTTGGAATGTTCAGCTACCCTGTGACGTCCCATGGACACGTCAGAGTGAAACTCAAGCACCACACTGAGCTCAGACTGCTGGAACGTTTTGTCTCCAGATGATGTTCCCAAATCTTCTTCCTGAGAAAAATTCTCAGTAGCGCATGTGGAAATGTAATTAGCACCCTTTTTCCTCTGTGGTAATGACACAGATTTGGGTCTGTAATAAAGAGGAACGAGTCCCTTTAGACCAGATTGTTCAGGGTCCCCAGCTGCCACTGCTGACATCAGGACCTGGTCATTCCCTATGGGGGACGCTCCTGGGTGTGTGGGGTGTTGAGCTAGCATCCCTGGTCCCATCCACCTGATATCAGGAGCAGCCCCAATCGTGACAACTACAGATGTCCTCAGACATTGTCCTGTCGTCCACTGGGAGACCCACAAGTACAGTTGATTTTCCAACAGCTCAAGGATTTAAGTGCAAAATATGCAATCCAGAGACCATGCAGGTGAACTGTTTTTATATCTTGAAATCGAAGGCCTCCCAGATACAAAGGAGAACACTTGTGTCTGGACACATTTCCAGTCCCAGTTCCCTCTGGCAGAACCACCACCAGCCACGTGGGAAGACACCCTCAGAAAAATAGTGGCGTAGGTGACGGGCACCAGACAGCGTCCAAATGGAGAAATATAGCCAGGCCCCACAAATGTGTGCAAAGAGCTCATGCCAGTCCATGAGACAAAGAAACCCCCAACACAGAGGCGAGTAGAAAATACAGCCAGGCCACTCACAGTGGAAGCTCCTGAGAGAAAATGCTGAACTCCTCGGTAACACAAGAGACCCAGACACAGCAGCCACACAGTGCCCCGGGCGTCAGACTGGTAAAGACACGAAAGCTGTATAGTTGGATGGTCGGAAAAGGGACCCTGAGAGTAAAAAATGGTACATTTCTGGAGGTCCCTGTGGCTGAAAGTAAATGAAAATACCTTGACTTAAACACACACATACCACAAACCTACTTATAGGAACTTATCCCAAATAATAAGCAACCAAGGTTGTACAAAATTTACACAAGGACATCCATCCCAGAGCATTGCAAACAAGGAAAAGAAACACTCAGAGAAGCCAACCATGAGGAAGCCAGTCAAATGCTATATAATAAAAGGCTAATATGCAAATTGACCAAACCGCTGAGCAACTGGTCGCTATAATGCAAACTGACCACCAGGGGACAGATGCTTAACACAGGAGCTGCCCCCAGTGGTCAGTGTGCTCCCACAGGGGGAGTGCCGCTCAGCCAGAAGCCAGGTTCACAGCTGTGAGCACAGCGGCGGTGGCAGGAGTCTCTCCCGACTCTACAGCAGCGCTAAGACCCCTCAAGGTATGTCCAACTACTGGGCCTAAGCCATTAGTTGGACATCCCCCAAGGGCTCCTGGACTGCGAGAGGATGCAGGCAGGGCTAAGGGATCCAAACTCCCCCCCCACCCCCGCATTGCACAAATTTTGTGCACTGGACCTCTAGTCAATTATAAAATAATTTTAAATAAATAAATTATAATTTCTCTATAAGGTAGACTGTTAAGCCAACATCAAGAAAGATGGAAATCTAGCTGAGAAAAAATGCCCATCAAGAAAAATGAGCTCATTAGAGGAAAAAATAATCTACATATCTAAAATCAGTGTGTGAATGTAATTCACAGAGACTCAGGGAGGACGCTCACCAGATATCAGCAACGGTCAGGGGTTTGGGTCACTGCCTTCTCTGTACATGCCTGCATTTCCACTTTCTTTTTATAGGAAGTCAGTGTGACGTTCACACTGAAGAGGGAGGAGGAGGGAGGCTACCAGCCACAACCTTGCCGGACAACCTGCATGTAGTTCACCAAACTCCCCTCTGGCAGGCAACTTTGTGAAACAGGAGTTACATTTTACATCCTCTCTGGACCCAGGCTGAGCGTAAACAAGTTGGGCTCCAACTTCCGCTGTTGGTCTGGGGCCTCAGGAACAGCCTCTCTCTGGTGTAGCTAAAATACTTACGTTTTAATGTTACTGAAGTACACTTTCCCTTCTGTAAAATGCACTAGTTTGAAGTGCACACCTCAACAGGTTTCCTAGTGAGTTCGTGGAGTTATGTGACCCCATCATATTCCGGTGCTCCTTCTCACTAACCCCTCCTACCCCAGGCCCTGGCCACCACTACAGGTCTGCTTCCTCTGGACATTTCATCTAAATGGAATCATAATGTGTTGCCTTTGGGGTCTGCCTTCTTTCCCAGCATTTTTAAAAAATATATATTTTATTGATTTTTCACAGAGAGGAAGGGAGAGGGATAGAAAGTCAGAAACATCGATGAGAGAGAGACATTGATCAGCCGCCTCCTGCACACCCCACACTGGAGATGTGCCCGCAAGCAAGGTACATGTCCCCGACCGGAATCGAACCCGGGACCTTTCAGTCCGCAGGCCGATGTTCTATCCACTGAGCCAAACCGGTCTCAGCCCAGCATTTTTTTTTATACAAATACTCACACTGAATGGGAGTAGCCAACAACATAAAGACATCAGAATTCTCTCAAGTTTATCAATAACACAATCCTAATAAAAATGTCATCAGAATTTTTGTTAGTTACTAGAAATTTATTCTAAAGATTGCATGAAAGAGAAAACTCCATGAGAATAGCAAAGACATTTATGAAAAAAAAAGGAGCAAGAAATAAGGCTGGAAACATACCAGAGAATTATAGTAAATACAACAAACAAGTGGTAGCCCAGAGCACATAGCAATCTCCAACTAATTTTTATGTTATTTCCTCTTCCCACATTATACAAGCCACTCAAAATCCCTTGGGGAATGAGATCAGAGATAAACAGAGAAGCTAACAGAACAAGACCTGAGCCTTAGCTTTGCTCCTCACTTGTTAAAAACCTTCCTGGCCCTGGCTGGTGTTGCTTAGTGGGTAGAGTGTCAGACCGAGCACCAAGGAGTCTTGGGTTTGATTCCTGGTCAACCAAGGGTACATACCTGGGCTGTAGGTTTGATCCCAGCTCCTGTTGGGGCACATGCAGGAGGAAACGCACCAATATGTCTCTCTCACATAGATGTTTGTCTTTCTCTCCCCCGCTCCCCTTTCCCTCCTACTCTCCATAAAAATCAATGGGAAAAATATCCTTGGGTGAGAATTAACAACAAAAAAGGAACCTTCCTGAAGCCACTGTGGTGTTTCCCAGTCTGCCAGGGTGGGTGATGTGTTTCAGATATTCATCACATCCAGTGACTTAGCGCTGTTCCTGTCGATGAAAGCAGGCTAGCACAGTTGCCCACTTTTTGTCTTGACCCCATCCTAGAGTGCCCTGGGACCAGTCCATGTTCCCCTACTACTTCATGGGTGACTGGAGCCCAAGAGCAGAAGACATTCCTCATTCTCGTGTGCTCTTTTTTAAAAAAAGAATTTTTTTTCTTGATTTCAGAGAGGCAGAGAGAGGCAGAGAGAGAAACATCAATGATGAGAAAGAATAATTGATCGGTTGCCTCCTGCACGCCCCCTACTGGGGATTAAGCCTGCAACCTGAGCATGTGTCCAGACCAGGAATCCAACTATGACCTCCTGGTTCATAGGTCAACACTCAACCACACGGACCGGGCTCCCATGCACCCTTGACAGAAAGAACAAACCCTCAGAGAAGAGTCAGGCATGCAGTGGAGGATGCATGCTCCAACGGCAAACCAGCCTCTGAACTCTCATCTATGGAGTGTGAATGTGGAGAAAAGAAAAACATCATGACACCAACCTGTGTGCAAGGCCGAGCTGTCTTCGGTGCTGAGGTTCCGGGAACCAAAAGTCCACTCCCTGGAAGAAAAACGTAAGACTTTAGTTGACCATCATGTGGCCAGAAATTTGGGTGTTACTGTGCACCTTGGCATCGAAGAGTCATGAGCTCGTGACAATAGTAAAAATCATTTTGGAGTCCTGCCTTTGGGTCACTCTGACAGGCACTGGGGCAGCACAAATAGGAGGCTTCCAAATGCAGAGAGGACAGATTTGAGAAGGCAATGAGAGCCCTGGCTGGCGTGGCTCAGTGGTTGGAGTGTCATCCTATTCATTGAAAGGTTGCTGGTTTGATCCCCAGTCGGGGTACATATGGGAGGCAGCCAACAGGTGTTTCTCTCTCACATTGATGTTTCTCTTCCTTCTTTTCTCTCTAAAATCGGTGGACATATCCTCAGGTGGATTTTTTTTTTTTAAGGGATGCAATTAGAGATTTGAGACATTATCTCTAATAAATTTCCAAAACAAAATTAAATGAGAGGTTTGGATGTTTACATGACCTTTTAGAGTTTACAGAAGACATTCACCTGCATCACTGGAACCTCGCGGTCCCCTGGGAGGAAGAAGGGGAGACTGAGTCAACCTCTTGCCTCAGGGGACCCACAAGTGACCAAGTCACCCAGATTTGCCTAATGAATTGTGAGAACTAAATGCATTGTGGGGTCATCGATGGGGTCCTAGGGCAGAAAGAGAGGAGATAGTGAAATCTGAATAGAGAGTGGAGCTGAGTTCACACGAATGTACCCATCCGTCTACTGGCTGTCACAACGTCCCATGATTATGGAAGAACGAGGCGACGGGTAGACAGGAACTCGCTGTACTATTGAAATGCTTCTGAAAATCTTAAACCATTCTGAAATAAAAAGTGTACTTAATGAAACAACTCAATGAAAAACTTTAAGTGCTGTTTCCTTTTTCTGGGTTCGGATTCATTTGTTGTCCGTTAAAAGGCCAGGATGGCAAACTGAAATCTCCACCATCACCTGCAGATGGCGCCACTGCTCCAGGAATGCCCTAAGCCCTTTGGGATCCTGAAGCTGCTAGAATCTACCCAACAGGCATCTGCTCTTCTAGGCTGCAAATTAGGACGAGAACTGGGGGCACTGGAGCAAGAGGGGCACTCGGGGACTTCCTACCAAGCAGCAGCGGCTGGAAGAGATGAGAGATGAAAGGGCTGGAACAACATGCCCATGAACTTGGAGGCCAAGACTGGCCTCAACCTTGCAGGAATCATCTATGTATATGATCCTTCAATGTTAAATTTTTGAATCAATTAAAAATTCACAAGAAATTTCAAAGTTAGGAAAGAAGAGTCGCAGTTCCCCAAATGGAAGCTCTTTACACAACTAAGGGACACTGTCAAAACCAGGAAACAGTGATGAATAAGCTGGGCCATTTTTTAGACAGTCTTATTGAGATAGAATTCTCATGTTACACAAGTCACCCATTTGAAGTGCATGATTCAGTGGTTTTTAGTATACTCATCAAGTTGGGCAACCAACACCATAATTAAATTTAGGACATTTTCATCACCCTTAAAGGATTCCTGTCCCTATCAGCAGTCACTTCCCAGCCCCCAGCAACCACTAACTTACTTCCTGTCTGAGGATGTGCCTGTCCTGGGCATTTCACATGAATGGAATCACACACTGTGTGGCCTTTGGTGTCTGGCTTTTCTCACTGAGCGTCCTGTGTGCGAGATCTATCCACGTTGTAGGGAGTGTCAGTGCCTCACTGCTTTTCATGGCTGAGTAATAGTCTACTGTGTGGATGGACACATTGCTTATCCATCATCCACTAATGGACATTTAGGCTGTTGCCACCGTTCGGCAGTTGTGAATCGTCCTGCTGCAAACATGGATGTCTTCTGAATCATTTTAAAATGGTTTCTCACTCCGCCTCTACATCTACCAACTGCAAATCTCCCAGGTCCTGCAGACACCAGCTGCTGGCTGCTGTCCTTGAGCCCTTGGACTTGGACTTGAGCAGTGAGGTGACCTCTAGTCCTGCTGCCCTTGGCCCAGACCAGCTTGGGCCAGGACAGGGAGCAGCCTGGACAAACACATCCCTGATGCTCTGTCCCCGGGGCCACGAGATGGCAGACTGTGAGCTCTACCAGCTGGCACCGGGCTGTCTCCATGACCTTCACGGGCTCGCTCACCCAGACAAACCGCTGGACTTTCACTTTCCCATCAGAATGAATCCCAACCACATCCTTCCCCACCTCTGCAGAAGGGTCAGCAGTGAAAAGAGGAAGTGGGACCTCTCTGATGGGCCTGCTGCAGAATTTGCAGAGCCAGTGAAAAAATGAAACCGTGGGACCTCTGGTTCAAAATTAGTGCAAATTTCAAGATGGCAACAGCAGAATGCTCAGGGGCCTGCAAACCCCACACAGACCCTGCCCTTAGGAACTGCCCGCAAGGCAGGGCAGATAAACCTCAGACACAAATAACGAACACTCTGGATAGAAAATCCCAGGTTCTGGGAGGGGGAAATAAATCCTCAAGAAAACGGGTATCATTTACCATGATATCAGGCACACCCTTGGGAAGGACTCACACTTATTCTTGTTGTAGGCAGCACTTCCTACAAAAGATGAGCCCCACTGTCCACATCCTTTGTAAAAAACTAAGGTGTAGCCGAGACCGGTTTGGCTCAGTGGATAGAGCGTTGGCTTTCGGACTGAAGGGTCCCAGGATCGATTCCGGTCAGGGGCATGTACATTGGTTGCGGGCACTATCCCCAGTAGGGGGCGTGCAGGAGGCGGCTGATCAATGTCTCTCTCATCGATGTTTCTGACTTTCTATCCCTCTCCCTGCCTCTCTGTGAAAAATCAATAAAATATATATTTAAAAACAAAAAATGAGGTATAGCCCTGGCTGATTTGGCTCAGTGGATAGAGCACCAGCCTGCGGACTGAAGGTTCCTAGGCTCGATTCTGGTCAAGGGCACATACCAGGGTTGCAGGCTTGATCCCCAGTGGAGGTGTGCAGAAGGCAGCCAATCAATGATTCTCTCTCAGCATTGGTGTTTCTCCCTCTTCCTTCATCTCTGAAATCAATAAAAATATATTTTAAAAATTTAGGTATAATTTACATACTCTAAAAGTTACCCTTTTAAAGGGTCCGATTCAGTGGCTTTTAGGGTACTTACAGGGGGTGCAAGCCTCGCACAATATAATCCCAGGACACTGCCACTGCCCCTGGAGAGACCCTGTGCCCATAAGCATCATCTGGTTCAAAGTTGAGTCTCCCAGGAGAGACAAGATCCCAAATGGCAGGAATCTCATGTGTTTTGCTCACAATAGCGTTCATGGAGCCTGCCCTCAGGAGGGGCTCAGTAATTCCTAGCACTGTGTAGCATCCCATTGGTGCTAAGGGAACAGCCTGTGGAGCAGGAGGACACCAGGCCAAGCCTAGACTTAGATGAGGGTGAGCCCCTTCCTGCCTGGAACCTGGCCTGAAATGGGACTGACACTTGGGAACCCCACTGCCTTCCTATGGGCCGGGCACAGGGCAGGGTCAGCGCAGGCTTGGCTTGGAGCCAGCGGTAATGCTGGCTAGTTCTCAGCGGCAGACTTCAGCTGTGTCATCTGTCACCTTGGAAAGGGAAAACAAAAACTACAATCTCAAACCAAGAGTACTTGAGGTTCCTCCTTCGTTAATTTCCTGATAATTAACTTCTGTTTTCCTTATAATCCAGAAAGGGTTCAATAGATTTGTCAGATTGTCAGCTAGTGTGTCCCAGCAGTGGGTGGTGGGCAGGGACACAGGTGACCGGATCCTGAGTTCCAAAGCCTGGATGTCCGAAACTGCTGAAAATAGGGCTGTGAAACTGGTTTAGGGGGGTCCCTGATAAAGCCACACAGGCCTGGAGGAATCAGATTGTTCTGGGCCCTTTAGAACCACTGACCCAGGATGTCAAATCTAGGCAGAAAGCCAGCAAATCACAACATATTTCTCTAGATCAGAGCTTTTTTTTAATAATTTTTTTTATTGATTTCAGAGAGGAAGGAAGAGGGAAAAAGAAATAGAAACATCAACAATGACAGAGAATCATTGATTGGCTGCTTCCTGCACGCCCCACCCTGGGGACCGAGCCTACAACCCAGGCATGTGACCTGACTGGGACTGGGACTTTCTGGTTTATAGGTCAACACTCAACCCTGAGCCTTGCCAGCCAAGCGCTACCAGAACTTTTTCAAAGGGTTTGCACAACCAACATCTTGTTTGCAAATGCTGCCTGCCCTCCCTTTAGAATCCTTCTCCCCAGGCTTACATTTGGGGCAACTGTTCTCCTTGGGGCCGTCCTGGACACTGTGGGGTGCTGCATCATTCCTGGCCCACCCACGCTAATGCCCAGGCTCCCGAGGTCAGTAGGACCTTAGATGTCCCCAAATGCTGCCCAGGGTACCCTGTCAGGAGGGGCGAGGAGGGAAAAACACTGCACTACAGCTTTCTGAGCTGCCGTCTTATCTTGAAGGGTGCATCCCTTTGGGGGCAGGACCCTGTTATTAATCTCATGGGCTGTGGAAGGGGTAGAGCAAAAGGGCACTCGTGGAGAACTGGGGGGCAGAGCGGCCTGTGGCTGCCAAAGTGGGATGGAATGGGCTTTAACCCATCCATCCTGAAGCTAGGGGCCCCTGGGTAGATTCTGAGGCCCCCTGAGCCCCAGGTTTGATTCCACTCTCATGGAGCAGCAAAAAAGGGACACACTGTCGTCCCTGTCATTCCTGTCAGATATTAATGCCTATAAATTGTGTGCTCTCGCCCTGGCCAGTGTGGTTCGGTTGGTTGAGCATCAAAGTGGTTGCTAGTTCGATTCCCAGTGAGGGGTGAGGGCACATGCTAGGGTTGCAGGCTTGATCCCCAGTAGGGGGTGCGCAGGAAGGAGGCAGCCAATCAATGTTTTTCTCTCACACTCTCTTCCTTCCTCTCTCTCTAAAATCAATTTAAAAACATATTTAAAAATTGTGTATTCTCTACAGGGTGGGTTTGGTTCTTTGGGGCACGGGGACGGATGAGGATATCACAATGGTTCTGGCCCTCCAGGAGCCCCAGCGTATAACACACACACAGATTGTCAGTGTTAGGAGAATTTCCTACAGGGTGGCTGATCAACACTGATTTCTTCTGAGGAAGAAAAGCAGCATTCCACCCTAACTATACGGCAGGGGTTGTTTGGGAACGATGATGGCACCACATGGCACTGTGGGTCAGGCAGAAGCGTGTGAGTGCTGGGCACGGCACCTCGTGGCTGCGTGTTTACAACCCGGGCTCCATTTTCTCCGCTGAGAAAGAGCAAATACCATCTGCCTGGGGTTGAGAAAAAGACTGAAACTTGAACATGAATGCAAATCTCACGGCGCTCAGAAAGTGCTCTGTGAGAAGTACTCCTGTAACCCAGAACAAAAGAGATGGAAATAAACTGTTTACTGCCTGCCTGGTCCCTTGATCTTTGTCTCATCCCCTCCCCTGCAGTGTTAGTGGGGACCGTGACTCTGGCAAAGGTGAGGGGACATTCCTTCTGATATCACACTGCACAAGGCTGTGACCTCCGCCTAGCTAACAGACTCAAATGCTGTCTCAACCTACAGGCTGTGACAAGGCAATCGGCAACACAGGCAAAGTCCATGTGGCTGCCATCCAGCAGTCAGAGAAGAACCAAGGACCAGAGAAACTGAATCCAGCCAACAGCCACAATGCTGGGAATTGGCACGTTCCCCCACTGAGTTTTCTAATGAGACCCCAGCCCTGGCTGACACCTTAATTGTAACCAGGGAGAGACTCTGAACAGAGGACCCAGCTAAACCAACACCTTATTCCTGACCCACAGACACTGTGAGATATGAAATGTGTTGTTTTAAGCCGCTACAATGGGATAATTTGTTATGCAGCATTAGCTAACTAATAACATAATAGGAGATTTTTTTAAAGGAATCCTCAAAAAATATGGAACGCTGGGGCGTGCAGGAGGCAGCCCATCAATGATTCTCTCTCATCATTGCATCATTATGTTTCTATCCCTCCCTCTCCTTTCCTCTCTGAAGTCAATAAAAATACATTTTTTTAAAAAGTCCCAATACTTACTGAACACATATGTACCAGTCTCTGTGCTAAATGTTAAGTGTGTGTGTGTGTGTGTGTGTGTGTGTGTGTGTGTGTTCATTTAGTTATAATAACTATTGTAATTCACTTCTTTGTTAATCCTCACCAGAGTATATTTTTTCCATTGATTCTTAGAGTGGAAGTGAGGGGAGGAAAGAGAAAGAGAAAAACATGTGAGAGACATATCAATTGGTTGCCTCCTGCACACACTCTGGGGAATGGGACAGGTTCATGCCCTTGACTGGTAATTGAACCCAAGACCCTTTAGTGGTTTAGGGCTGATGTTCTAACCACTGAGCAATGCAAGCAAGGGCACAATTAGTTTCTTTTTTTAATATGTTTTTATTGATTTTAGAGAGAGGGAGGCAGAGGAATAGAGATTGAAACATCAATCGGCTGACTCCCACATGCCTCCTACTGGGGACTGAGCCCAGCCCACAACCAGGGCATATGCCCTGACCAGGAATTGAACCATGAGTTCATGGGTCGACGCTCAACCACTGAGCCATACTGAGCATTCAAAATTGCTCAAGGTATGTGCAACCACAGCCAGGATTTGAAGCCAGGCCAGAGAGGCAAGCCCCGGGCATGAATTCCTAATTATTTCCCAATTCTGGGTCCAGCAGATAACAAATGTTAGATAAAGGTAAGAGGATGAACTAAAGCGGGGATTGGAAAGCTCTGGTTGTGGGCCAAATCCGGGCCACTGCTTGCTTTTGTAAATAAAGTTTATTGTGCCTTCATCATTTACATGTTCTTTTTACACAATAGAAGAGTTGAGTAGTAGTGACAAAGAGCATTCAGGCTGCAGAGACAAATATTTACACTCTGGCCTTTACAGAAAGATTTTGATGGTCCATGAACTGGAGCCAGATTCCAGAGGGCTTCCTGTGCTACCGAAAGAGAAATCCTGGTTTTCTGAGCAGAGAATAACATTGCAAACACAATGATGGTGGCTTTCCTGTGCTGGAACCCTCTGGTGGGAAGGTCCCAAACATGAAGGAGGGTCACAATTGTTAAGTGATAGTCTTCAAAATTATAATTGCACTTATAATATATATCAACATATATAATTGCACATATATGTCAACATTGACTCATCAGTTTTAACAAGCCAATGTAAGACGGTAATAACAGGGGGAAATGTGTGTGTCTGTGTGTAAATATGGGACTCTGTTAATATCTGTTCAACTTCTCTATAAACCTAAAACTACTTTAAAAAGTAGTCTATTTGCCCTAGTTGGTTTGGTTTAGTGGATACTACGTTGGCCTGTGGACCTAAGGGTCCCGGGCTTTATTCCAGTCAAGGGAACGTACCTTGGTTGCAGGCTCGATCCTGCAACCAATCAATGTATCTCTCTCACATTGATGTTTTTCTCTCTGTCTCTCCCCCTTCCTTTCACTCTCCTAAAAAAATATCCTCGGGTGAGGATTAACAAAATAAAGAAATAAAAAAATAGTTTATTAAAAGAGGGCCTTGAACAGATAAATTAGAAGTTACATCAAGAACTAAGAGGAAAGAGGGAGGGAGCCCATGTTAGGCCAGATGATTGCTAAGCACCCACTTTTTACCAGCTGATTCCTTCAACAGCTGTGATGAAAAAGAGCTAGAGAGAAGCTAACTTAGTCCTGGCCACATGGATATCCTCCCTTTTCCTCCAAGCCCCTGCCCGTGTCCTAACAATATAATACAGGAGGATCAAAATTTCCTAATCCCTCAGGCCTGGGCTAACTGACACCAGAGCCATGTCAGGTCCAGGAACCATGGGGGCCCCAGGGACATTTCAGAGAAAAGCCCCAGTAGAGTCATCCCACACACCCTCCCGTGGATGACTGCCAGTCCCACTTGGCCAATGGAAAGCACCTGCTGGCCAGTGAGGAGCTGCCTTCTGTACAGTGCAGAGCAGGAGACAACCTCTTCACTCCCCTTCCTGATGAGGCTCAGTGCAATCCAGCCTGAGGCTCAACCTGTTCCTCCTGCCAGTGCTACTTAGGGAGATTCAATTCTTCTGACCTCCTGGCGTGAAGCTCTCGCGAGGCCCCTCTTCCTCCTTGTGCCCCAACACCACGTAGAAAGGAGACACTGGACGCATATCTCTCATACACCGACCCCGTGTCTGTCCTCCAAACTTTGAGAAGAATAAAAAACAGCTAAGTGGACAAAAGGCCTTCCAAAGATGGTTTCAGAAACTGCAACTCTATCCAGGATGCCCTGAGAATGGCCTGAACTCAAAATACCAACAACTGCCATTTCTTGGTGAAATCACTAAATCCATCACTTCACATAACATTTCTTGGCGATGGCAGGTGGGATGCTTTTCTTTCTTTAGGAACATTGGACAAATAAACTAATGTCACATTTGACTATTTTCAGAGCTAGTTCCTTGCCAGTCTCTTATGACCCATCTGATATTCATGCTCTGGTGTGGCCTCATCCCACTCTGTATCACCGTTGGTCTGTGTGACACTTGCATGCGGCAGAAGTGATAGCACATCCTCACTCTCTCTGGGGAAAACAGAGACCACATGGTGAGGATGGTCAAGCAGTGCTGTGGAGGGGTCCGTGTTGAGAGGAGCTGAGACCTCCCAGCAGCAACCGCATCAGGAAGCCATCCTGAAGTGGCTCCTCCAGCCCCGGGTGAGCCTTCAGGCCAGGCAGGAGTTGCTGACATGTGTTCTGAAACCTCCCTAGAGCCTCTGAGCCCGAGCCACCCAGTTAAGCTGCTTCCAAACTCCTGACCCATAGAAATTTTGGGGCATTTGTTACATAGCAATAGACAACTAATGCACCGACATCTGGGCTGATTCACCTGGCATCTCCATGTAGACATTTAGTCAGCGATTCCATTTTTCTAATGTCAAGCACTGAATAGCAATGTCATTTTCCTTTTCCTGTTTTCCCAACCTCTACTGCCCTAATAACCTGGAGAGACACAGAGCCCAATGGGACTGGTAAACTCAATGAGAGGAGAGTGGTAGAACAACTAGGGCAAGAAAGTGAAGCCCTTGGGATTTCACAAATTACCAAGACTTCAATGCCAGCACTAGGTTTCTGAAACTGAATAAATCCATGGCCTCTATCATCTTTCCCTAAAGCAAAGTTCTTCCCGTGGCACTGCAGACATGGGGACCAGGCATTCTATGTGTATGTATGTGTGTGGGGAGGGGTGTTTCCTAGGCATTGGGGTGTACTGAGCGGCACACCTGAATCCCCACCTACTTGATCCCTAATCCTGACAACTATAGATGTCCCCAGACATGCCCAAGTGTCCTCTGGAGGCAAGATGACCCTGGATGAGAACCCTTCATGACAGGGACTGCCAGGAACCTGGCAACAGGCAGCTCTCCCCCTCCCAGGTTGCAGATCCTGCCTCTGAGATCTGAGTGGGTGAACTAGGACATGTGAGCCCCTTCCCCTCCCACACTGCCATCCCACCCACACGTGGCAGGAGTGCCTCATCTCGCTGGAGGCTGGATATGGAAACAGCGCAGGCTTTTATGCACTCCCTGCAGCTATTACCTCAGCCTTCACTCATCACCACAGTAACCATCTAAATATGTCACCCTGACTAGCTCTGACTGCAGATGCAGGGGGAGGGGAACCTGGGGACTAGGGAAGGCACCTGGGGGGCCAGGGCAGTGACACCCTGCTCCAAAACCACTAGGCTGATGGCGGGCGTGGCCAGGACTGAGACAGGGAAAATGGGCACAGTGATCTTGACCCCAGGGGTTAAAGGTCTATGGGAGCCAAGTAGGACAATACTCTTGGTGTCTTAGAGGCTGGCACGACAAGGGGGGTTGGGAGAAGTTGTTCCTCTGGTTTACTTGGTCTGACCACTGGGATTTGTTCTGATGTCGTCTATGTGCAGGGATCGGCCTCAATTTTTTCCCAAATAATTAACGCAGGATCTCTCCCATTTAGTATTGCTGACACTGGGGCCCGGTCATTTTCTTGGAGCCCATTCTGAGCACTGTGGGGTATTGAGCAGCATCCCTATTTCCCGTCCACTCAGTGCCAGGGGCACCCCATGTGACAACTAGAGATGTCCCCAGATATCACCCAGGTCCCTGGGGACAGGATTACCTGCTAGGCAGTATCCCCCACCACCTGAGACTGTCATATATGGAGGGACAGGTGACTAATTGGGAAGAGGAGCAATTTTGGAAAATAAAAAAAGAAAATATGAAGGGAAACAGATCTCTCTCTTCATTCCCAATTGAAACAGCTACACTGAATCCCAAGGAGGGGCTGGTGCAGACATATATTCTTGCACCTGAGAGGCAGCACGGTGGAGTACTGTCTGTCCCATCTTCACGATTCCTCCCTCCTCCCTCCCTCAGTTTCCAAATCTGTAGCATGGAGAGGGTGGCTGCACCTCCCACACGGGTTTTCTGGATTTAAAGGAAAATCTACAAAATGCTTAAATCAGTGCCTGACATATTGTTAATAGCACATCATTGTTTTATTGTTGGAACTTTGTCACATATTATATATTAACTTATATAGCAGAACTTCTTTATTGTATTAGAACTTCCATGACCTGCTTTATTCACGAGATCGGGGCCCAGCAATGTGTTTCAGTGAGGGGCCAGCCAATAAATATTTTTGGTTGTGCAAGTTACACAGTCCTGTCCCTACAATTCAACAGGGCTGTCGTAGACAAATGGGTGTGGCCATGTGCCAATAAAACTTTATTTACAGAGTGAAATAGCCTGGATTCAGCTCCTAGTAGGCTAAAGTTTGTGATCTATAAAAAATGGCAATATTTTAGTCACAAATGCTCATATCCAAGACCTGTGCAGATCATAGGGAAAGTTCAACCCTGCTTTTGCCATCACCTGGCAAAATCTTAGACCATCTGGCCACCCAAAACACTCACAACCACAAAAGGTAACTTCTTTTAAATTCAAAAGAGAGTTGTTGCTCCAACCAATATGGTTCAATGGTTGAGCGTTGACCTATGAACCAGGAGGTTACAGGTCACAGTTCAATTCCTGGTCAGGGCACATGCCCATTTCAGGCTCAGACCCCAGTAGAGGGTATGCAGGAGGCAGCCGACTAATGATTCTATCATGATTGATGTTTCTCTCTCTCTCCCTTCCTCTTTGAAATCAATAAAATATATATAGTATAAAGAAATCTGTTGTTTCCCCACGGCCTTGAAAAATCTGTCGCCTGTCTTCGTTAGTAAATACCTCACTTCTATCAACCATCTAGAAAACTCTAACTGCAAAGGGCATCCAAAATATCTAAATTTGCCACCACTAAATCAACCAACAGACAGGTGGGTGAGGATGGGGAGAAAAGGGAACCTCATGCACTGTTGGTGGGATTGCCAATTCGTGCAGCCACTATGGGAAACAGCATGAATGTTCCTCAAACAACTAAAATTAGAGTTGACACACATCTACTAAGTACATTCTGGATATTTATCCAAAGAAAAAAACATTACTTCAAAAAGATACATGAACCCCTATGTTCACTGCAGCATTATTTACAATAGACAAGATATGTTTAAAAGCAACATAGGTGTCCCTCAACAGCTGATGTGAGCCCTGGCCAGATGGCTCAGTTGGTTGGAGAGTCATCCTGTAGACCAAAGCGTTGCAGGTTTGATTCCTGGTCAGGGCACATACCTAGGTTTCAGGTTCAATCCCTGGTAAAGGCACCTACCGGAGGCAACCAATGTTTCTCTCTCACATTGATGTTTCTCTGTTTCTCTAAAAATCAATAAAAACATATCCTTGGGTGAGGATTAAATAATAATAATAATAATAATAAGTGCCCTAGCCAATTTGGCTCAGTAGATAGAGCATCAGCCTGCAGACTGAAGGGTCCCAGGTTTGATTCCGGTCAAAGGTACATGCCTGGGTTGCAGGCTTGATCCCCAATAGGAGGTGTGCAGGAGGCAGCCAATCAATGATTCTCTTTCATCACTGATGTTTCTCTCTCTCTCTCTCTCTCTCCCTCTCCCTTCCTCTCTGAAATAAAAAAAAAAAAGTTAATAAATAAAAGATGTGATATACATACACGATGGAATATTACTCAACCATAAAAAAGATAAAACCTACCCACTTGCAATAACATAGATGCGCCTAGAAGGCATTATGCTAAAGTAGAATAAGTCAGACAGAGAAGGACAAAGACCATGATTTCACTCACATGTGGAATGTAGAAAACAAAATAAATGAAAATACAAAATAGAAACAGCCTCATAGATACAGAGAACCAGCTGATGGTTACCAAAGAGGAGGGTGCAAGGGGATGGGAATAAAGAGAAATAAATAACAAAATACCTAAATTTGGTGAACAAAATCTTCGTATCATTCTAGATAGGATAGTTTCCCATCTGCAAAATCGCCATTAGAATCCATCCCCAGAGTAAGAACTGATTTGTGCATGTGGAAAATATGAGAAACCATCACAGCCCAGAGGGTCCTGAGGGGACACAAGAAATGTCAGGTGGGGTCGTGGTTAAAGTCCTGGGGCAGAAAGGGGCATTAGAAGAAAATGATGGGAATCTGAATGAAGAAGCATGGGTGCTGGTTAATGAAATTGTACCAATATTGGGTTTATTTGTTGTGACAAATGTACCAGAGTGATGTATGATGTTAACAATAGGCTGGGTGCGGAATGTATGGGAACTCTATACTGCCTTCCTAATTTTTGTGTGACTCTAAAACAATTCTAAAATAAAAGTTTATTTAAAAAAAAAGAAGAAAAGAAGGGAGCGCCAATAGGCAATTCATTTTGTAAGCCAGAGAATGCTTTAAAATATGATTGAGGGAACATGAAGTGCCTGTGACAGCATCTAATAATGATAGCATTATATAACCTAGAAAAGAAAGGCACTAATAACAGGTTATGCTAATGATAGGGGAAGTTTGCTCTTATGAAAGGAAGGAGGAGGGGAAGAAAAGACAGGTGGCTGTGGTTCCTGCACCAGCCATGGTGGTTGAGACCCTTGCTGCTGGAGGAAGCCTCGGGACACCCAGACAGATCTGGACAATGGGGTGCATCCACTCAGGAGGCCGTGGCACCAGGTGGCACTCAACCAATGCCTGCCAAGTGTGCAGCCAGCACACAAGCATGCAGGAGGGCGGCGGTTTTATGGATGGCGAGTTCTGGAAAATAAGAGTGAAGCAATGGTCCAAAGACAGGCAGACAACTAACATCTCCTGGTCTTCACAAGATAACTTATTAGACACCAAGGTCTCTCCCCTCAGCCTTATAGTCATTCAGGGAGGAACTGTTCTCTGGGGAGGGAGGATCCTGGGCACTGTAGGGTGTTCATCCTGGTCCCCACTCACTCGGTGCCTGGGGCACCCCCAGTCATGACAATCACAGATGTTCCCAGACACTGCCCAGTGTCCCTTGGAAGTAAGATTACCCCAGATGATAATCACTGTCCTATAATTTCTAATTATCTATACATAACTCCATAAGGAGTATAATTATCCTCATTCTACGAATGGGGAAACTGAGGCTCAGAAAGGCAATAAAGCCAGTCTGAGATCTCCAAGGAAGCCTCAGAGAAGAAGGGGTAGTCATGAGTGTCACATAACCACTTTGAAAGAGACCTCGGCATTGGGAAGGAGGAAGGCCAGGCTGATCTATAAGAGACAAGAGGCCAAATCTGGCCAACCGTGTATGTCTGTACATCAAGTGTTACTGAAACACAGCCATGCCCGTTCACTTAAATGCTGTCTGTGGCACTTTCATGCTCACAAAGGCAGAACTGAGTAGCAGTGACAGCGAGTGTCTGGCCCGCAAAGCTGAAAATATTTACTGTCTGTCCCGGACAGAAATTTGTTGACTTCTCATAAAGAGAGATCAGCATCACCACCTCGGGCCCTGCAGGGTTTTCTTTTCAGACTCAGTCTGCGTGCTCAGTGGATATTTTACTGAAGGAATGAAGACAACAGGCAGCCTCCAAACTTAGTTTGTTAGCAAAACAAACTTAGCCTCCTCCCCCTGGTTCGGGTAAAGGAGGCCCACCTTGGAGTCCCCTATTCAGCTAGGCTGGGTGGTCTGCCCTTTCCCACTCACCAGGGGCTACCCCAGGCTTTCAGATGGGCTGACAGCACAACATCCCATCTGCCTCTGAGGCCCCGGTGCTGTGTGGGCAGTGCTGTCAGCGAGACCCGCCCTCCCGTGGGATGGAGCGGGGCTTCTGCTCCGAGCTCTGCTGCTCTGGGAACCACACTCACCTGACTCTGCAAGGTCAGCCCTGCAGCCTCCAGAGGGTGAAATGTGCTGAGCAGATCAGGCACTGCTGCACCAGCTCATCTTCCCCGAGCCCAGTGGCCTTGCCACAGCTTTGGGTCCTGATGTTGAAATTCACTGAATATTCTTTTTTTCAATTAATTTTATTGGGGTGACATTGGTTAAGATCATATAGGTTTCAAGTGTACATTTTTATGGTATACTGTGTGCCCACCACCCAAAGTCAAATTGTCTCCCCTCACCATATACTAGTATTTGGCCCCCTTTACTCTTTACTGCTCTGACCCCCTTCCCTCTGGTAACCACCATTCTGTTGTCTGTTTCTATGAGTTTCATTTTATGGCTCACATATGAGTCAAATCATATGATGCTTAACTTTTTCTGACTCATTTCCCTTAGCATAATATTCTCAGGGTCCATCCATGTTGCCACAAATGGCAGTATTGCATCTTTTCTTATGGCGGAGTAGTGTTTCATTGGATTTATGTCCCACATCTTTTCCCAGTCCTCTATTGAATGATACTTTGGTTGTCTCCATGTCTCGGCCACTGTGAACAATGCTACAATGAATATATAGGTGCATATGCCTTTGAAAATAAATATTTTTGAGTTTTTTGGGCAGATACACAGGGGAGGGATTGCTGGGTCATATGGTAACTCTAATTTTTTTTAGGAAACCTCATATTGTTTTTCATAGTGGCTATACCAGTTTATATTTCTATCAGCAGTGAATGAGGGATCCTTTTTAAATATATAATACAGTGGTACCTCGAGATACGAGTGCCCTAACATACAAGATTTTTGATACCAGCCATCAAGCTAGCGATTTTTACTTTGAAATATGAGCAACATTTGAGATAGGAGTAATCGCACCAATCGGCCGGCTGCACACGACCCACCAGTTTACCGCGACTCGAGCATCTCATAGTTTCCCACACCTCAAGGTTACGGAACGAATTAAACTCGTATCTTGAGGTACTACTGTGTGTGTGTGTTACACACACACACACACACATATATACACACTAGAGGCCTGGTGCATGAAATTCGTGCACAAGGGTGTGTGTCCATCAGCCTAGCCTATACCCTCTCTAATCTGGGACCCCTCAAGGGATGTCCGACTGATCCTGGTAGGATCAGGCCTAAACAGGCAGTCGGACATCCCTCTCACAATCCAGGAAGGCTGGCTCCCAACTGATTGCCTGCCTGCCTTCCTGATTGCCCCTATCCCCTTCTGCCTGTCAGCCTGATCACTCCCTAACCACTCCCCTGACAGCTTGATTAATGCCTAACTGCTCCTCTGTCAGCCTGTTTGCCCCTAATTGCCCTCCCCTGTGGGCCTGGTCACCCCTAACTGCCCTCCCCTGGAGGCCTAGTCCTTCCCAACTTCTCTCCCCTGCAGGCCTAGGTCTCCCCCAGCTGCCCTTCCCTGCAGGCCCAGTCGCCCCCAACTTCCTTCCTCTGCCAGCCTGGTCACTCCTAACTGTCCTCCCCTGCAGGTTTGATCGCCCCCAACTGCCCTCCCTGGCAGGCCTGGTCCCTCCCAACTGACCTCCCCTGCTGGATTGATCACCTACAACTGCCCTCCCTTGCAGACCTGGTCCCTCCCAAATGCCCTCCTCTGCTGGCCATCTTGTGTCTACATGGGGGCAGCCATCTTGTGTGCTGGGGTGATGGTCAACTTGCATATTACTCTTTTATTAGATAGGATAGAGGCCTAGTACATGGATGGGGGCCAACTGGTTTGTTCTGAAGGGTGTCCCAGATCAGGGTGGGGGTTCCCTTGTGGTGTGGGGTGGCCTGGGCCAGGGGCCTGTGGTGGTTTGAGGCCAGCCACACTCCCTGGTGACCCAAGAAGAGGCCCTAGTATCTGGGATTTATTTATCTTCTATAATTGAAACTTTGTAGCTTTAAGTGTAGGCCAAGGCAGGCCAGGACTGTAGGAGCTTGACTTCCTCCCTCGCCAGGGGCAACCCAAGCCTCCTGCTCTCTCCAGCTCTGTGACTGCTGCCATTTTTGTTGGGATTTATTTATCTTCTATAATTGAAACTTTGTAGACTTGAGTGGAGGCCTGGGCCTGCCAGGGTGTGCAGAAAGCTTGGCTTCCTCCATTGCCAGAGAAACCCAAGCCTCCTGCTCGTTCCGTGGCTGCATCCATCTTGGTTGGGTTAATTTGCATACTAGTTTCCTGATGAGGTGGTGGGCGTGGCTTGTGGATGTGGCATGATGATTAATTTGCATATTATTCTTTTATTAGGATATATACATATGTAATTGGTTTCAGAGAGAAAGGAAGAGAGAAACATCAATGATGAGAGAGAATAATTGATTGGCTACCTCTTGCACACCCCCACTGAGGATTGAGTCTGCAACTTTGATATGTGCCCTGACTGATAATTGAACCATGACCTCCTCATCCATAGATGATGCTCAACCACTAAGCCATGCCAGCCAAGCGAGGGTCCCTATTTCTCTACAGCCTCTCCAACATTTATTATCTATCTTGTTGATAATAGCCTTTCTAACAGGTATGAGGTGATGTCTCATTGTAGTTTTGATTTGCATTTCCCTAACAGCTTCCCTAAAAGATGTGAAGTTAAACATCTTTTCATATATGTTGGCCATATGTATGTCTTCTGGGGAGAGGTGTCTGTTCAGGTCCTCTGCCCATTTTTAATTGGATTGTTTGTTTCGTGTTGAATTGTATGAATACTTTATTTTTTTTAATATTAACCCCTTGTTGGAATTATTATTTGCAAATATAATTTCTTATTCAGTTAGGTGCCTTTTGTTTTGTTGACAGTTTCTTTTGCTGTGCAAAAGCATTTTTAGTTTGATATAGTCCCAGTCATTTGTTTTTGCCTTTTCTTCCCTTACCTTTGGGTTCAAATTCATAAAATGTTCACTAAGATAAGGTCCATAAGTTTAGTACCTATATTTTCTTCTATGTAATTTATTATTTCCGATATTATATTTAGGTCTTTGATCATTTTGAATTAATTTTTGTACATGAGGGCAAACTGTAACCTAATTTTATTCATTTGCATGTGGCTTTCCAATTCTCCCAGCACCATTAATTGAAGAGACTTTCTTTTCTTTTTTTAATATGAAACGCTTCATGAATTTGTATGTCATTCTTGTGCAGGGGCCATGTTAATCTTCTCGGTATCATTCCAATTTTAGTATATGTGCTGCCAAAACTAACATCTTTCTTTTCTTTATTGTGTGTTTTTGGTTCCTTTGTCAAAAGTTATTTGCTCATATATTTGAGGTCTTATTTCTGTGCTCTCAATTCTGTTCCATTGGCATGTGTGTCTGTTTTTCTGCTAATACCATGCTGTTTTGATTATCGTAGCTCTATAGTATGATTTAAGGTCAAGTAGTGTGATGCCTCGGCATCATTTCTTTTTTCATTGTTTTACCTATTCAGGGTCTTTTGTGGTTCCATACAATTCTGATTATTTTTGTTCTTTTTTTTTTTTTTTTAATGACAGAATATCCTTTCCTCTGCAGGTCACCTTAGTCCATGCTTTCTCCCCTAGGCACCGCTGACATTGGGACCAAGTCATTCTCCGTGTGGGGTTGCCCTGGACATTTAAGGGATTGAGCAGCCTCCCAGCCCCTTCCCAGCATCCCTAGATGCCTGTGGCTCTGAGCATCGCATGGCCACCCATGTCCTTCACACTAACCATAAAATGCTCCCAGGTGACTTGTGCTCACCTGCATTCCAACATGTTTTTCTGATTTACAGCTTGGCATGAGCTCTGCACAGGAATTTTCCCCCTTGAGGGCCAAGAAGGTGAATGCTGAGCTCTGGTGCCCGTTCCAGGATCATGAGTTTGAGGTGGGCCCCAGGGCAGGCAGATGACAGCAGTGTGGGGCCCTGGAGAGACTACACCTGGCTCATTGGAAAGGGACACTGCTCCAGGCCAGCTCTGCCACCACGCAGGAGGGGGCCTCATGTCATTAGCAACTACAATTATCCTGAGAGTTTTTATTGTACAATCTCCTGATTTTTAAATGTTGGCTATAAAAAAAAAAAGGACATTAGGGAAAAGCTAGTGAAATTTGAACAAAGTATAGGCTTTTTTTTTAAAGTTCATCACAATGCATTGGTATTGGCTCATTAATGTGACCCATGTACCACACTAATGTTAATGATGAGGGAAACTGGGGTGAGGTATATGGGAGCTCTGTACTATCTTTGTAACTTTCCTGTAAACCCAAAACTTCTCCAAGATAAATATATTTTAAAGAAAAGTTTGCAAATTATAAACTGTATTGCCATAACACACTGTAGGATGTTAATAATTTCCTTATAATTTGCTGTTAGAAAGTCTTAATTGGTCTTCCAAATTCAATGGCCTTGTTCTCAAAAGTGACCATCAGCCTTAACCGGTTTGGTTCAGTGGATAGATCATTGGCCTACAAACTGAAGGGTCCCAAGTTCAATTCTGACGAGGACATGTACTTGGATTGTGGGCTCAATCTCCAGTAGGGGTCGTGCAGGAGGCAACTGATCGATGCTTCTCTCTCATCATTGTTTCTAATTCTATATCCCTCTCCCTTCCTCTTTGTAAAAATCAATATAAATATATTATTTCAAAAAGTGACCATCAGATAAATATAAATATACAGTCATGACATACTTTTTAGAAGTTAAAAAACTGCTGGGTTGGTCAAGCTCCAAAGCCTGTGGACAGGATTTAATCTATGAGCCACCAGACCCAGGTAGTAGAGCAATTTATATTCATCATCCAATGTCTGCTCTGTGAAGGTCAAGTCCCTGAGGAGCTCAGTGTTAGGAATCTGCTTCCCAGCAGGCAGCAGTACAGTCACATGCAGTCAATGAACAGGCCTCCTCATCTGCTACCACACAGAAGGACCCCAAAAAAGCAAGCACCATACAAAACACCTCCACATATAATTACTGGGTGCTGGCCACAGCTTTTCTAGAAAAGCAAACTTAAAGCATTTAGCATTGTGCTTTTGGCCTCAGAAAGTAACTTTATAAGAAAAGCAACAAGGGCCCGGCTGGTGTGGCTCTGTGGTTGAGCATGAACCAAGAGGTCACTGGTTTGATTCTCTGTCGGGAGTCATGCCTGGATTGCTGGCTTGATCCCCAGTGTGGGGCATGCAGGAAGCAGCCGATAGATGTTTCTCTCTCACCAATGTTTCCATATCTCTATCCCTTTCCCTTCCTTTCTCCCTAAAAAAAATAAAATAAATAAAAATAAAAATAAAATAAAATGTATTTTAAAAAGAAAATTTTAAAAAAAAGCAAGTAGGGCCCTGGTCAGTGTGGCTCAGTTGGTTTGAATGTCATTCCATGAACCAAAAGGTCAACAGTTTGATTTCCAGTCAGGTACGTGCTAGGGTTGCAGGTTCAATCTCTAGTATGGGGTATGCAGGAGGCAGCTGATAAATGTTTCTCTTTCACATTGAGGATTCTCTTTTCCTCTCTCTCTAAAATCAATAAAAAACATAAATTAAAAAAAAGAAAGGAAATCAACTGGCTTTTCTTTTTGGCCTCTATCATTATTTAACACTTGTGACCCGGAGCGTGAAATCACGGGAGACCTGGGACCCCGCCCACATTGTGGAATGGTCCCAAATCCCGGAGTCCCACCTGCGGGACCAGCGCCCCAAGTCCTGGAGTCCCGCCTCCTGGTGATGGATTGTGATGGCATGAGAGCATCACAGCATGATGGCATGAGGACCACCTAGGCTTTTATTAGTAACATTCTATTGTTGTACTTTCTCATATCATTTCACTTTCTTTGAAAACATGGTTTCTCATGGTAGCCCATATATTCACACTGAGGTGTATCATAATTGATTAGCCTATTTTCTTACTATTGACCATTTAGATTGCTCCCAATTTTTGCTTTGTAAATAACTAGAGACCTGGTATATGGATTCGTGCACCAGTGGAGTCTCTTGGCCTGGCCTGCACCCTCTTGCAATCCAGGACCCCTAGGGGATGTTGGACTGCTGGTTTCGGCCTGATCCCCGCAGTGGATCCCTGAAGGACCCCACTGGTGTACAAATATGTGTACCAGTGTCTAGTATGCATATAAGATCTTTGAATAACCTCTTCCAGCCCTCCCCTCTGAGATCCATGAGTCTGTTCCATGTCTCAATGCCTGTGCATTGAGCATCTGCCCCCTGATGGCCTATGCATGTCATAGCTACCGGTAGAATGGTCAAATAGTTGAGCAGTTGCTTAGACTTTTATATATAGAGATGCTGCTGAGCCCAGCTAATGTGGGTCAATGATTGAATGTTGACTTAGAAACCAAGAGGTCCTGGTTCTATCTGCTGTAAGGGCACATGCCCAGCTTGTGGGCTTGATCCCCAGTGAGGGGTGTGCAGGAGGCAGCCAATTGATGATGTTTATCTCTCATCAATGTTTCTGTCTCTCTATTCCTCTCCCTCCCTCTTTCTCTAAAAAAATTTTTTAAATAATGCTGCTGAGAATATCTTTTTTTTTTAATATATTTTATTGATTTTTCACAGAGAGGAAGGGAAGATGGACAGAGTTAGAAACATCAATGAGAGAGACATCGATCAGCTGCTTCCTGCACGCCCCCTTCTGGGGATGTGCCCACAACAAGGTACATGCCCCTGACCGGAATCGAACCCGGGACCTTTCAGTCCGCAGGCCGACGCTCTATCCACTGAGCCAAACCGGTTTTGGCAACTGAGAATATCTTTATATTTATCTTGAATTACTAATGTATCCCTAAGTATTTATTTTTAGAGATACTATATGGGATTGGAGAGCATCAAATAGTTTTAAAGTTCTTGAAAATACATTAATAAACTACTATTGAGAAATATTATTCCATTTTATTCTATCCTGTCCACAATCTCAACAACACTGCTATTATCTTTTATTACCTATCACTTATTTTTAAAGTGAAAAATACAGTCTTCCTGTGTTTTTGTAAATAAACTTTTTACTTTGCAATAATTTAAGATTTACCGAAGAGCTGCAAAGATAGTACAGACATCTCCTGCATATCATTCACCCAGCTTCCCACAACTTAAAGAACCAGGATACATTTGTCACAATTAAAACATCAATGTTGCTATTAACTAATCTCCACAGTTTACTCAGTTTTTCCACTAATGACCCTCTTCTGTTCCAGGATCCCACACTGCATTTATTACACTTTCTATAAATTATCCCTAGTCTTTAAAACAATCTAGCAAGCTAAAGTTGAACATCATGTAGCTGAAGAGAAGATGGAAGTTCAGAGAGGTTAAGTGACTTGTCCAAGTCACACAGCTGCTGAGTGGCATAGCCCAGACATAATCCACACCCTAGGACAATGGTCGGCAAACTCAGTAGTCAACAGAGCCAAATATCAACAGTACAACGATTGAAATTTCTTTTGAGAGCCAAATTTTTTTAACTTAAACATCTTCTAACACCACTTCTTCAAAATAGACTCGCCCAGGCCATGGTGTTTTGTAGAAGAGCCACACTGAAGGGGCCAAAGAGTCACATGTGGCTCGCGAGCCACAGTTTGCCGACCACGGGCCTAGGGACTCCAAATCCAGGACTACTCCACGCATGCCTCCTGCCCTCTCACCCCATCCCAAGTCCCCCTCCTAACAGACGAAGGCTAGTCTCTAATTCTCCACTGACACACCAGGTGATCCAAGGCAAGGCAATCCAATTTGTGTCATGACAAAATTAAACAGGCCTCCTTCCCTTCAAAGAGCCACCCCGAGCAACTGTCAACTTTCAGAACAGTATGTCATCTCATGACACTTTTGGATTCATCCTCAGAAACCACCTTCAGAGAAAACAGAAATATTATACTTGAGAAATACAGCCTTGTGACTTGACAATAATATATCCCTTTAAACCAAAAGCAACCCTGTTCCCATTGACCCATCCACTTTATCCACCACGGAGGGACCGACGGTTGGCTGGCTGGATGGCACACTAAGATAGTCCCCCTGTGGCCCCTCCACTCCTGGTCTCATGCCTTGTGTCATCACTTCCCTGAATGTGGGGGTGCCTGTAACTTGCTTCTAATTACTAGAATATGGCTGAAGTTATGGGATGTCATTTCCATGATTATCTTTTTTTAAATAGCTAACTTTTTTTTAATTGTCACCCAAGGATATGTTTTTATTGATTTAAGAGAGGAAGGGGGAGAGAGAGAGAGAGAAAGAGAGAGAGAGAGAGAGATCAATGTGAGAGAGAAACAATGATCAGTTGTCTCCCATATGCGCCCCAACCAGGAATCAAACCTGAAACAACTTCAAATGTCCTGACCAGGATTCAAACCCACCACCATCCGGATGACACTCCAACCAACTGAGCCACCTAGCCAGGGTTCCATGATTATCTTAATGCGAGAATGGAATTCCCATCTTGCTAGAAGACTCTCTCCTTTGCTCCTGTGATAAAGCCAACTTTCATGCTGGGAAGGCCCAACGGCCAACAGCCAAAAACCTGAGAGTGGCCTCCAGTCAATAGCTAATGAAACACTAAACCATGTCAACAGCCATGTGAGTAAGCTTGGAAGTGGATCCTTCCCCAGTTGAGATAAGACTGCAGCCTCGGTGACAATCTGACTGCAAGACCCAGATTCTTGACCCATGCATACTGTGTGAGACAATAAACTGTGTTGTTTTAAGCCACTGTGTTTGCAGTGATTTGTTATACAGCATTAGCAGACGAATGTAGGCTATTTCACAAATTCAAATCTACCCTCAAAAGATAAAAATCTGAAAGACGTTAGAAACATACAAATGTGTACATTGAAATATACAAAAGCAGAGCAGCCCAGCTTGAAGGCCATCACAATGGCAAACACTATTGGAAATACAAGGTCTCCCAAGGTGACAGAAAAAGGAGAAAACACCTGCTTCAATGTGAGATTGGGGGTGGTGAAGAAAATAGAGCTATTTTTCGTGAATATTCATAACCCAAGAGTTTCATACTCAATGGCATATATACTACCAGGCATATTTTCTGCATTACTGGGTCTGAAAGCTGTGCTGTTGTGTATCCCCCAAAGGAAAAGCTGATTCAGAAAACAATATATATACACAACTGATATATATACAACTGATATATATATATATCATACTACTCTCCTTAAAGCAGAACTGTTCTAACGCCTCTCCCTTGGTTGAGACGAGAATAGATAACAAACCAGATTTTTACACACTGGGGACTGGTGATATTTGAACACATGGAAAGAGCTATGGGATTGCAAACTGCTTTATATTCCTCACACATACCATCAGCTACAGCAACCCCCCTAACAGCTGAGCATGTTCGTAAATGAAGCAAACAGACCACGTTCTAGGAGACAGAGTTACAATGGGCTCTCTGCCAGAGGGGTCTAATTAAATCGCCAAACCATCACAGAAAACAGGAGTCTGGTTTCTATGAGAATTGAGGTTTAGGGACCATGTGGAAGGGAGAGTGCCATGGCCACGTTCAATGTTATTCACAAAAAAAAAAACAAAAAAAAAAAAACAGGTCACTCAGAGGTAAAGAAGCTGGGAGCTGAAACCGATTTGGCTCAGTGGATAGAGCGTTGGTCTGCGACTGGAAGGTCCCAGGTTCAATTCTGGTCAAGAGCATGTACCTTGGTTGCGGGCACATCCTCAGTGGGGGGCGTGCAAGAGGCAGCTGATCGATGTTTTCTCTCATCGATGTTTCTAACTATCTCCCTTCCTCTCTGTAAAAAATCAATAAAATATATTTTTTTAAAAAAGAAGAAGAAGAAGCTGGAACATTATTTACCAAACCAAGCTGGTTAGAGACTACAGCTATCAGCCTGCACAGCCCCTCTCCAAGGATGGCTCTGAAGGACAGCCATGACCTAAACTGATACATATGTGGGTCTAGACATGCAAAGAACTGCAGGGAAAACATTTTCCCAGGGTCCTACAGGGCATGAAGAAAAACTTACAGTCCTTGCACGGGGATTTTCAATGAGGGGACTCTGGACACATATGTGGTTGTCACACCTGGAGGTGCTCCTGATACTGAGTGGGCAGGGGCCAGGGATGCTGCTGGATACCCAACATGCCTGGGACAGCCCCCATGGAGAACAACCTGCCCTGATTCTCAGCAAGTGGTTCTCCTGGGGGGATCCTGCCCAGTCTGGCCCTGAGGTCTAAAGGGACTCGTTCCTCTTTATTACAGACCCAAATCTGTGTCATTACCACAGAGGAAAAAGCCTGCTAATTACATTTCCACATGTGCTACTGAGAATTTTTCTAGGGAAGAAGATTTTGGAACATCATCTGGAGACAAAATATTCCAGCAGTCTGAGCTCAGTGTGGTGCTTGAGTTTCACTCTGACCCGTCAATGGGGTCAATGGGGTCAATGGGACATCACAGAGTAGCTGAAAATTCTAAGTGGTTTTTTTTTTTCTTTGATCCCTTTGCATACAACAGGGGGTAAGCAGGAGGTAGATTCTGCCTCCAGGGGATACTGGGTGATGTCTGAAGTTCTCAGGACCATGGGTATTCCTGGCACGCAGTGGGTGGGGGCCAAGGATGCTGCTCAATACCCACAGTGCCCAGGGCAGTCCCACATACCCACATAAAATGACCCCGCCTGAGTCCACAATGCCAAGGGAGAGATCCTGGTCTTATAAGAATGAGTCTGCAGGAGAGAGTATGGCGTGGAAAGTCAGAAATGGGGATGCTGGTGGTTGCACCTTGGAATAACAATGCTGATGAAAACCAGTGGAGCAGATAATTGCACACACAGCACAAGCAATTACCTCATATTGTCACTGCTGTAACTCTGAGCTAAGTTTTATTATTTCCCCATTTTACAGGTGGGGACACAGATGGGGGAAGCCAGAAAGAGCACTGGAGTGGGTTGGACTTTGATTAGAAACCTGGAGTCACCATGTACTCAATGCACGACCAGGGCAGGTTTTACAACCGCTCAGCTTTCCGACTGCTTTATTATTATTTTTAAATATATTTTTATTGATTTCAGAGAGGAAGGAAGAGGGAGAGAGATAAAAACATCAATGATGAGCCCCAGCTGGTTTGGCTCAGTAATAGAGCATCGGCCTGAGAACTGAAGGGTCCTGGGTTCAATTCCAGTCAAGGGCACATGCCCGGGTTGCAGGCTTGATTCCTAGTAGGGGGCCTGCAGGAGGCAGCCAATCAATGATTCTCTCTCATCATTGATGTTTCTATCTCTCTTTCCTTTTCCCTTCCTCTCTGAAATCAATTAAAAAAAAATAAATCAATGATGAGAGAGAATCATTGATTGGCTGCCTCGTGCAGGCCCCCTACTAGGGATCGAGCTCACAACCCAGGCATGTACCCTTGACCGGAGTCAAAAGCAGGACGCTTCAGTCCACAGACCAACGCTCTACCCACTGAGCCAAACCACTGAAGCCTGAACTGCTTTAAGGAAAGGATAGTGACACCCACCTCAAATGTTTACGACAGGGAAGCTTCCCCTCATCATTGGACACTAGCGGCCGGATCACATTCTGCGGTGGAACAGACCTGGTTTAAGGGCTAGATCAATAACTGTGGTGGCTACAATGGCATCTAGCACATAGTGCAGGGGTGGGGAAACTTTTCTGCCAAGGGCCATTTGGATATTTATAACATTATTTGAGGGCCATACAAAATTATCAATTTAAAAATTAGCCTGCTGTTAAAAAAAAAAAAAGAATCTTTTACCCTTTGAGACAGGATGAAGGGATCTGCAGAGTATCATGCTAAGTGAAGTCAGTCAGTCAGAGAAAGACAAGTATCACATGATTGCACTCATATGTAGCATCTAAGTAACAAAATAAACTGATGAACAAAGTGGATCCAGAGACATGGAAGCATGGAACAGAGTGCAGGATCTCAGAGGGAAGTGGGGAAGGGCAGGTGGGTGGGAGGTAATCAATCAAAGACCTTGTATGCATATATGCATAAACCACGGACACAGACAGGGTGCTGAAGGCCTGAGGCAGCTGTGGGCTGGAGGAAAGGTGACGTATATAATACTTTCAACAATAAAGAATTATTAGCCTGCAGCTCTAGCTGGTTTGGCTCAGTGGATAGAGCATCTACCTGCAGACTGAAGAGTCCCAGGTTCAATTATGGCCAAGGGCATATGTTCAGGTTGCAGGCTGCATCCCTATCCCCAGTTGAGGGTGTGCAGGAGCCAGCCAATCAATGATTCTCTCTCATCAGTGATGTTTCTCTCCCTCTTCCTTCCTTTCTGAAATGAATAAAAATATATATTTTAAAAATAGCCTGCTGCCTGACTCGTGTGGCTCAGTGGCTGAATGTTGACCTATGAACCAGAAGGTCACGGTTCCATTCCCAGTCAGGGCACATGCTGGGATTGCAGATTTGATTCCCAGTGTGGGGTATGCAGGAGGCAGCTAATCAATGATTCTCTTATCTTTGATGTTTCCATCTCTCTCTCCCTCTCCTTTCCTCTCTCTCTAAAATCAATAAAAATGTATACATTTTTAAATGCAGCGGATAGGCGGGGCCTCTGGGAGAAGCAGCAGGTGAGGATCCTGCATTGCGGGCTCCGCTGGGGACATGGCGGACAGTGTGTGGTGGGAAACTCCATCTGCTCTGTGTGGTCTAGCGCAGCCCATGAGGGGGGGCACTCTGATGTCACGTTACTGACAAGAGACAAGAGGAGAAGCTAAGAGGACACAGATCTTCATCTATAATGTAGTTTCCTAAATTAACCATCTGAGTTTCCTACGCTGCTATCACAAGTCACCACAAACTTAGTGCTTCCGACGACATACATTTATTTCTGACAGTTCTGGGGTTCAGGAGTCTGACCTGGCTTCTATCAACTAAACCCAGGTGTGAGCAGAGCTGGTCCTGCCGAAGGCTCCAGGGAGAACCGTTTCTGGCCTTTTCCAGCTTCTAGAGGCACCATAACCCTGGCTCATGGCCTCTTCCTCCATCATCACAGCCAGCACCGCAGCCTCTCCCATCTCTCACTCTCACCCTCCTGCCCCCTCCTACAAGGACCCAGTGAGGACCCTGGGCCCCCGAGGGCCCCTGATTGAATCCCCGGGCATGTTCCTCTGCCATGTGAGGTGACGTGTCCCAGGACCAGGATGGGAACATCCTGGGGCCATCACTCTCTACCTCAGCTTGCTTCTTTCTGCCTTTTCACTCAACCACATGTTTATCTGAATAAAAAAGTCCATTTTCCTGCATATTGATCCATTCTGTGTGGTCTTCTCACTGCCCAGAAGCCTCTTTTACAGAAAAAAAAAAACACAAAAAAAACAAAAAACAAAATAACCCACCAACCAAAACCTGAAGCTCAGACAGAAGAAAACTGGATGAGGTCCCCCAACAACTGCAGAGCAGAGGTGGCAGGGGTCCAGCAGGTTCGGGGCATCAGTCATTGAAAAACAGTGTTCATGAGAGTAGGTGGCGGGTAGGGAAAGGTGGAGACATGGCTAGGCTGAGAGCAAGTGGAACTGTCAGAGCAGAGAGCATGCTAGGTGAGGGGGACAGAAATGAGACTCCAGGGCAGGAGGGAGAAAAATCAACTGTGCCCAGAGAAAGCTGCCGAGGGCACAGCTATGCAGGGACACAGCTGCTCGGAGGCTCTGAGTTAGAAATGAGGGTGGATGTGGGGAGCTGATGAATGGACTCGACTCAGCTAGAGGAACTCAATTCCTTCCACAGCCCCCAGGGCTGAGCTGCGAAAGGAGCAAATGGACAAAAATCCCAGCAGGCACTGAAGCACAGTCTATGGGTTTAAAAATAGACGATGGGTCCACAATGTCCGTGCAAAACTGAAAACAGCCACATAAAACCTGTGCACACATTTTCACAGCAGCGGGACTCACAAAAGCCAAAAGGTGGCAACAATCAGTATCCATTAGTGAGTAGACGAAGCCAATGTGATATACACTGAGTGGCCAGATTATTATGATCTCTGAATGCATAATAATCTGGCCACTCAATGTATATCCTATATAATAAAAGGCTAATACACAAATTGTCCCCTCAACCAGGAGTTTAACCAGCAGGCAGGCTGGCCAACCGCCCATGTCCCCTCCCCCTGGACAGGTTGGCTGGACCCTACCCATGCATGAATTCATGCACCAGGCCTCTAATATATATACACTGAGTGGCCAGATTATTATGCATTCAGAGATCAGAATAATCTGGCCACTCAGTGTAGTCATACAACGGAATATTATTCTGCTGTAAAACATGACCATGAGGGACCTTGAAAACACAATGCTCAGCAACAGAAGCCAGACACAAAGACATCCTGTGTGATTCCATTTCTGTGAAATATCCAGGAGAGGCGAGTCCACAGGGATGGGAGGTGAGTTTTGTGGTTGCTGGGAGGGGAGGAGGGGAGGAGGAAGTGACTGCTGATGGAAACAGGGTGTCTTTTTAGGGTGATGAAAACATCCAAAAATTGTGGCAATGGTTGCACATAGCTATAAATATACTAGAAACCAATGAATGGTTTGCTTTAAATGGGTGAATTATATTATATGTGACTGATATTTCCATCAAGCTGAGGTATTTTGGGTTTTTTTTTAGTTGATTCTATTTGAGAGCTTTATTCCTTTTTTTTCCTTTTTTTTTTTCCAGAGAGGAAGGGAGAGGGAGAGATAGACACATCAATGATGAGAGAGAATCATTGATTGGCTGCCTCCTGCAGGCCCCCTATTGAGGGTCAAACCTGCAACCCAGGCATGTGCTCTTGACCAGAATCAGACATGGACCCTTCCGTCCAAGGGCCAATGCTCTATCCATTGAGCCAAACTGGCTTGGACTACAATGGTGAATTTAATGTTACGTGCAATTTACCACAAAAAAGAACACAGTGGAGTGAGCCAAAGTGGACACAGGAGGTGAGTAGGGAATTCATGTTGCCCCGAGCACAGAGATTGGGGGGCGGGGGGGAGCAGGGATGAGAAGTAAATGAGACATTGACTACCAGGACCCCAGCCCTGGGGAGTGAGCAACATGGCAGGAGACAGTCCCATACACCCAGCATCTGGCAACATCCTTTCATTGTTCGCTGAGTAAAAGGAGGCCACGGAGGGACAAGCCTCATGCAACAAAGGGTCCCATTCAGTGTACCAAGCGGCTCAGGGGAACTCCTGCCCCCTCTCCAGGGAGATGACCCCTGGCTGTCCAGTTTCACTTTTAAAGGACACACCAAATACCCGCCCACAATACAGCCTGCTTTCCATCAACCCTCTGCTTTCGCCAGAGATCCAGGGTCGTCACTGAGGGAGGCGGTAGGCCAGGAGACAGGGCAGGGGCACCCCGCTGTCACGGGTTTCCAAGCCCTGGGCCACCTGAGTCACAGCCGTATCCCTGGATAGAAAGCTCTTCCTTTATGAACACATGGTACCTGTGCAGTGCTGTGCTAGAACACTCAGGTCCAGTTTATTTTGGTCACCAGAGGTGGGATCTTCCAAGCCCGTTCCCCACGCACCCCACCACACACACACATGCACACATACTTAAGTGGGTTTAGGACAGGGAGGACCCATGTGTCTCAAATTAGACCCTGCAGTATCTGTGGCCACATATAGAAAACGATGAGTTTCCAACTCCCCAAACACTGCCTGGGCCAGGAGGGGAAGGCCATCCTGAGGGTGATGCCATCTGGGTGTCAGGACCCCTGATAGGCTGTGATGAGAAGAGCACCTCACCTCTATGTTCCCCAAAACCTATGACTAGGGTCTTATCCCTAGAAAACGCCAAAGAAACCCAGATCCAGGGACATTCTGCAAAACACCTGACCTGTCCTCATGACTGTCCCGGCACGAAAGGAATGTCTGAGAGCGCCACAGCCTAGAGGCACTAAGGAGCCATGATGATTAATGTCACATGATGGAGGGGGAGGGGGCGTCCTGGATGGAGTCCTGGGCCAGCAAAGGGACATCAGGGGAAAACCTGAATAAAGTATGGACTTTAGTTGATAGTAATGGGCCCGTGTTAATATATTAGCGTGGCAAGGGCACCCTGGGAAAGTGCTAATTTGGGGAGAGCACATGGGAACTCTGCACTGCCTCTGCAACTCCTCTGTACATATCAAGTTAGCCCAAAAGTAAAAAGCTAATAAATAAAATAAAAGACAGGTCTGGGAACTCAGTCCACTACCTTCCTCAGAGACGCTCAAGTTGGGTGCTGTGTAGCATTACACAGCAGAGTGATGGGTACAGATGCCATCGTATCCTGGGGAGAGGGAAGGGGAGAAGAGGGTGCACTGCCCACAGTAGAAACAAGAGGCAGAACCAAGACTGGAATCTGAGGTTCCAGAACCTGGGTCCTGGTCGTTCTGCGCTCCAAACCTACAGACACAGCTCTGAAGCCGTGGACACACTTTGGTTTTCTTTCCACACCCCGGAGAGGCTCCTAGAACCCTTCGATGACAGAGAGAAAGAAAGGGTAGGCAGGGAGATAGAAAGAGAGATGGGGAGAAACAGACTGACAGAGGAGGAAGGGAACGAGGGGGGAAGAGAGAGGAGAAGAGAGAAGTCAAACTATTTTTAAACAATAAAAAAATGTCCAGCCCATCCACAAACCCCAACCAGCCCCATTTCCTCCCATCACCTCCGGCTGTCTATCGACCATCCAAAGTTCAAGTCAAAAGCAACTCTACATTTCATTAAGTAACAATTTGGAGAAAAAAAAAAATCTTCCATTTCTCGCCCTGCTGCAAATATTTAAAACTCAGTCCACAGGAAGAACCAGTGAGCTGGCAGTTCTCACTGAAGAGAACGGCGTTTCGCCAGACCAGTGAGGCTCAGTGGTAGAGCATCAGCCCTTGCACCAAGAGGTCACTGATTCAATTCCCGGTCAGGGCACATGCCTTGGTTGTGGGCTCAATACACAGTAAGGGACGTGCAAGAGGCACGATCAATGTCAATGTTTCTATCTCTCTACCCATTTTTATTGTTTAAAAATAGTTTGACTCCTCTCTTTTCCCTCTCTCTCACTGTCTCTCTCCCTCCCTCCTTTATCTGTCTATCTGTTTATCTCTCCCCAGCTCTCTCTTCAGAGAGAGAGAGAGAGAGAGAGAGAGAGAGAGAGAGAGAGAGAGAGAGGAGCAATCTGAAGCTCAGCTGGTGTTGAACAAGACCCTCCTGGGCTCCAGGCCAAAGGAAAAGCTTGTCTTCACTATAACAGTCTTTAGCCAGTTTTCAAACCTCACTCAGGGATGGATGGTCTACCTGGCAAAGGGTGCCTTGGAACACTGTTGAAAAAACAACTATTACTTGACGTCAAGGTTGTCTATCTACATATACCTTTGGGTGGCTGGTGCTTTACTAAGTTGCTGGTTTGCTTTTCAGTTTATGGTAGAAAAGTTATGAGCACAAGACATTTACTGGTATACAGTTTTACGTTTGCATGTCTCTAAGTAACATTATTATAGGCTTCACTGACATTTTAAAAAATTATCTATTTTTGAATTGAGTCACCACAGTTCATCAAATATCAGAAGTCATTTTTTTAAATCATCACCGGAGGACAAGCTTTTACAGATTTGGGAGCGAGAGGAAGGGAAAGGGAGAGAGAAATATTACTGTGAGAATGAACCACTGAAACCGCTGGGCCTCAGCAGCTCGACCAGAGGCATCGACAGGCGCTTTCTCAAAAGAGCCAGAAAATCAATACTTCCTGCTTTTAGAACCACAGGGTGTCCTATGTGGTAGCATGAAAGCCACTACAGGCACCATGTGAACAAATGCACCTGACTTTGTGCCAGTAAAACTTTATTCTGGAAACTAAAAGAACTCTATATAATCTCCATGTGTCACATATTTATATAATTCTTTTGATTTTTTTTAACCATTTAAAAATGTAAAAACTATCCCAGTCCAGGGACCATATAAAAGTAAATGATGAGCCCTGGCCGGAGTGGGTCTGTGGGTTGGATGTCGTCCAGAACACCAAGTGGCTGCTGTTTTGATTCCCGGTCCGGGCACATGCAGGAGGAGGCTGATCAATGTTGTATTCTCATATCAATGTTTCTATCTCTCTCTCCCTCTCGCTTCCTCTCTCTCTAAAAATCAACTGACTATTAAAAAATAATAAAAAAAGTGTTTTAAAACGATGAGCCGAATTTGCCACATGGGGGACATGCCACCCTGGAATGGACAACCTTGGAGGTCCTTCTGGAACTGACTTTCTAAGATGCTCTGATTCTCCATCTACACTTTAACCAGCAGATTCTTCCGTAGCTCTCTATAACCCTGAGGTGTCCAAATGCTAAACTGTATCACTATGCCTCCAGAGGTTTTATTTTTCTCCTCACATTTCCCCTCTTCGCTACCTACACCTGCCATGTCCCACATGGCAGCCACTAGCCACATGTGGAACTGAGCATGTGGAATGCATCTCATTCTGAGAAGTAAACATCTGTGAGTTGCCAAATACACACCAGTTTCCAAAGACTTCACAGGAAAGAAGGTCATTTACACCTTCTTTACGTTGATGACATGTTGCAATGATAATATTCTGGATATACTGGGTTACGTCAAATGTATCATTAAAATTAATCTAGTCTGCTTTGTTTTTCTGGAATGAGGCTAGTCAAACATTTAAAATGATGTTCGAGGCTTGAATCCTGTTTCTATTGGAAAGCACTCTTTTATAAAGAGGAGAAGGGGGCCGAAACCAGGTTGGCTCAGTGGACAGAGCGTCGGCCTGTGAACTGAAAGGTCCCAGGTTCGATTCCGGTCAAGGGCATGTATCCTGATTGCGGGCACATCCCCAGTGGGGGGCGTGCAGGAGGTGGCTGATCGATGTCTCTCTCTCATCGATGTTTCTAACCCTCTATCCCTCTCCCTTTCTCTCTGTAAAAAATCAATAAAATATATTAAAAAAAAACAAAAACGAGGAGAAGAATAATTCATATAAAACTCAATAGCATGCAGAGTTACAACTTCCCAACAGGCACTTGAGGTAACTATGCTGTTCTCATTGCTTTGTCCATAAAAACAAAATAAGGGGGAGGAAGGGATAAACAGGTGGAGCACAGATGATGTGTGGGGAGATGAAACTATTCTGTACCGCACTATAATGATGGATATGTGTCATTATACATTTGTCAAAACCCAGAGAATGTAAACATAGAGAGTGAACCCTGCCATCAACTATGATGTTGAGTAATTATATGTTAATTCAGGTTCACCAACTGTAACAAAAGTCCACGCTGGTGGGGATCACTGATAAAGGGGGAGGGTGTGCAAGTGTTGAGGGCAGAGGATAAAGAGGAAATCTCTGTACCACTGTTCGATTTTGCTGTGAACTTAAAACTGCTCTAAAAATAAAGTCTATTTTTAAAACCAAACATTTTTTATTTTAATGCAATCATAAATTCTCATTAGAAATAGTTCACTCAATGGTTCACAATCTGGGGTGGTTCTGTCTCTAGGGGACACTTAGTGATGTCTGGGGACATCTCTGGTTTTCACAACTGGGGTGTTCCTGGTATCAAGAGGGTGGGGGCCAGGGATGCTGCTCAGTATCCCACAGTATTCAGAGTGGCCCCCCCAAAGATATTATCTACCTGTTTCTCCAGTGCCATGGGAGAAGAGGAGGGACCTGATTTAGTCAACCTCCATCTATATATATATAAATGCCTAAGTGACTTTTATGACCAGGTCGACCAGTTGTTATAACACCACACTGACCACCAAGGGGCAGACGCTCAATGCAGGAGCTGCCCCCTGGTGGTCAGTGTGCTACGACAGCCCACCTCCTGTGGCTGGCCAACCTCCTCCGGTCCCTTCCTCTCCCCTCACCCCCCACTTTCTGTGAGATGGTGAGAATTTTTATTTGTCTGGGGTGGAGAAAGGGGAGACGGAGGAAAAGGAAGAACATTTGGAAACTGGGACCACATGGCACCAGAAAATCTGAATTTCACCCTGCAGGCAACTGCTTTCTGGCAGTGCATTGTGAGCGTAAAAAAAAAAAAAAAAAAGATATGCCTGTATCCTAACCCTGGTACCTGGGAATGGGATCTTATTTGGAAATGGGGTCTTTGCAGATGTAGTCAAGTTAGGGTGAGGCCATACTGAATAGGGTGGCCTTAGAGAAGAGGAAGATTTGGACACACTTTTGAACCTGGCCGCAGCTTTTGGGAAGAATTCTGCTAGGGTGGTTGATCATTCAATCCTCCATCTTTCATATCTGACCATTCTCATATCTAAGCAGGGTCCTCCCCACTTCCCTCCCCCAGACGATGTTGGATAGCTCTCCCTGCAGCAGGAATCCTGTTGGCTGGTGCAGCCAGAATCCCCCTGATGTTTCTCCTTAGTCATTTTCTACCCTCTGACTCCCTCCCGTCCCCCCTCCTGCTCCTTGGCTATAAGTCCCCACTGGTCCACGCTGTACTCAAAGTTGAGCTTAGATCTACACTACGTTTTCTTCTCCCCACTGCGGGAACTCCTGGATAAATCTGTTTCCCCCATGCTGACAGCTACTACCTCTGGGTCTCTCTGGCAGGCACACAGGGAGAGGCTGTGTGACGGCAGAGGCAGAGAGAATCGGCTACAAGCCCAGGAATGCTGGAAACCACCAGGAGCTGAAAGAGGCAGGCAGGACCCTCCCCTGGAGCCTCCAGAAGGAGCTTGGCCCGGTGACCCCTTGACCTTGGACTTCTGGGTCCCAGAACTGGGACAGAATAGACTTCTGTTGCTTCCAGCCGCCCAGTCTGTGGAGCTTTGTTGCAAGGGCCCCAGAAAGTCACGCAGGCACAGAGAAGGCGGGTGGCATCGGGTCTTCTCTGACCTCCCAGTCACAGCCTGTCTCTCCAGCACCATGTCTGCACGGACTTGGCTGGGTTCACCTCCCACCTTTGGTTCCTCCTGACTTTGTGTGTCCATCAAATTGGGCAGTTTCTTACGGGGACAGGGGCAGGGGTCATGGCTTTGACAATGAAGGACAAGAGATCTGACCAATAGTAACTGTCAGGAGGCAGAGCTGGTTCCCCTGGCCTCTGGCCCGGGTCCCTCCTCGCGTTGCACAGAAATAGCAGGAAACCACACATGTGCACACCCGCACGCCTGCAGCGATGACAGACAGCACACTCTTAACGAACTGACTGACAGACACCAAAGAGAACCGTCTCTATTTTATCATCTCCACAGAGTTGACTTTCAGAAATTCCAAAAAAGGCAGCAATTTCTGCAAATCAATTCATTTTGCTCAGCACCACATCCTGGCATCAAGTGGGAGGGGGCCCAGGGATGCTGCTCAACACCCCACCGTTCCCTGGATTGCCTCCCACAGAGAATGACCAAGCCCCAAGGTCAACAATATCCAGGGGGAGGCCCTGCAACAGATGACAGGGAAAAGACCCAGCTCCTGCTTGGTGCTCACACAGGTCTGTGCCCCCCACCTGTCCTCTGGCTACTTTGTCAGTGCTAAGCTTCTCTCTGGTCTCTTTACCTAACATCCGTCCTATGCACAGGTGTTACCCCGCCTCTCTGCCCGCTGAAAAAAGTATTCGCCATCCGTCCCTAAAATACAGGTGGAATACATAGGCCTGGGATCCCATCTCCATCACCCCCCCCCGCAGGGACCCCAACTCAAGAAAGGTGGGCCAGGAACAGAATGGCCCTGGGCCCCCCGTCTCCATACCACCCCTTGTGTGCACACAAGCGCTGTATTCACAGGGTGCTCCTGGCGCCTGGCACACGTTCTGGTGCTTAAAATAGGCACACAACCAGCCTTTGTTGGGGAGAGGAAGGAAGGAAGGAAGGAAGGTTTCAGACAAAGGAGACAACAACCCAGCCAACCAGAAACACTGGGCATGTGGTGGGGTGGGCTGGAGCAGGGGGTGCGGGGGGAGTGGCAAGGAACGGTTCTTGGAATCAAAGTAAAGGTCTTCAGGAAAGGTATGGGGGCTGACGCCCGCGGTGCCAGGAAGGCTGTGACTGTGTGACAGATTTTTTTTTTTTTACTGTCTCTCCCCGCAAAACAAAAACAAAAGCTAGTTAAGAACTATGAAAAGTTAGGCAATAGCAAGAGTAAAATACACAAAAAAAATTATTAGTTAGAAGATTAGCATCGATCCACAACCAGAGAACACTATGTGATCGAATATTTGTAACCCGAGAGAACCAGGGGAGAGCCCGAACACAGTCCCCACCCCCACAGACTATGCAGCTGGGTCTCCCTCATTTGGAGGAAACAGGGGCCGGCGCTTCGGGAGTGCAATGGATAAGCCTCTTCCCGGGAAATCGCCTTGGTGACCGTGGTATCTCCCTTGTCAGGTAAGCATGTGAGGGATTTTTTATTTTGCCGCGTGGGTGACAAGTGGATGAAAGTGGCAGGGAAGTGACAAACCAATCTGTGTGTCAGAGAGCAGCAGATCCTGGACATGTGGGGTTGACCCAGCAGAAGGCGGAGGACTGGAAGCTGACCCCGCAGCTCCGAGTCAGAGACTGAGGTACTTAACGCAGGGAAAGAAACGCAGAAGAGAGAGAGGTAAAATCCAGACAACACCCCCAAGCTTCGGTTCAGTGGGCTGTTGCCTGCCCAGAAAAAAAAAAAAAGCCATTTATGTAGCAGCATGATTGTTCAGTGCTAAAGGTGGGAGCAGAGCAACCCAGATGCCCATCAAGGATGAATGGATAAACACAATGTGTCCATCTGCACGAAAAGGAGGGAAGCACTGGCACTGGCTACAATGAGGATGAACCATGAACACATGATGCTCAGTGAGAGAAGTCAGGTACAAAAGGCCACACAGAATGTGATTCCATTCATTTAAAATGTCCAGAATAGCCCTACCCCAGTGGTTGGTTGGCGAACCGCAGCTTGCGAGTCACATGTAGCTCCAAGCGGCAGTTTGCTGCTCTGTTGACTAATGAGTTTGCCGACCACAGTTATCCTGTAGTTGGAAGCTGTGAGGATTAGGCAATTGTGGCCTATTTTGTGCAAAGAGGTAAAGGGTAGTATATGACAGTGGTCGGCAAACTCATTAGTCAACAGAGCAGCAAACTGCAGCTAACTAACCACATAGGGCTCTCGAGCCTCGGTGTGCCGACCACGGCCCTAACCAGTTTGGCTCAGTGGATAGAGCGTCGGTCTGTGGACTCAAGGGTCCCAGGTTCGATTCTGGTCAGGGTCATGTACCTTGGTTTCAGGCACATCCCCAGTATGTGCAGGAGACAGCTGTAGATGTTTCTCATCGATGTTTCTAACTCTCTATCCCTCTCCCTTCTTCTCTATAAAAAATAAATAAATAAAATGTCCAGAATAGGCAAATCCAGAGACAGAAAGTGAGTTAGAGGTTGTCAGGGACTAGGGAGAAGACGGGGAGGGAGGGAGGGGGAGCATTTGCTGATGGGGACAGGGGACCTCATTGGGGGGATGGAATGTAATAAAATAAATTTTAGGGACCCCTGACCAGTGTGGCTCAGTTTGTTGAGCATCATCCCATGCCCCAAAAGGTGGCCACTTAGATTCCCAGTCAGGGCATCCAGGTTGCTGGCTCATCCCCAGTAGGGAGCATGCAGGAGGCAGCCAATGGATGTGTCTCTCTCTCTCTCTCTCTCTCTCTCTCTCTCTCTCTCTCTTCCTCTCTCTCTAAAACTCAGTAAAAACACATTTTTTTTAAAAAAAAGATGCCATTTAAAAATAAAAATAAAATAAAACGGGGGGTGGTTGCATAACTTGATAGATAACCTTACCAAAAAAATTAAACTATGTGCATAAAATGACTGAGTTTTATGATATGGAAATTGACCTCAATTTTTAAAAAAGTAAAAAACAATGACTTTCCCCTTTGTAAGGTATTCAAGGAGAACCATTCGCCATTTCTGGAAGAGTCTCAGAGCTGCGCAAAGCCTCCTGCCCACCCGTTGGCAGGACAAAATACATTGAGAGAATTTAGCTAATCAATGCTCTGCAGGGTGGTCAAGGAGGAGAAAGATGAAGAGACTGCCTGGGACATGTTACTGCGTCTTCGAGCTTCCCATCAGGTCCCCAAGTCTCCTGGCGACTGAACACTTTTCTCTAGAGGGAGGCCACGCCACAGGGCAGCACAAGATAGAAGGGATGAAAATGAAGGTCCGGAACTATCAAAAGAAACAGTGGAACTGGAACATGACAGTGGTCGGCAAACTCATTAGTCAACAGAGCAGCAGGGAGCTCCTCAACATCAGCAGGGACCTGGGATTGCAGGAGGCATCCCTTCGAGGACCCAGGGAACCCAGGTCAAGCTCTTAAAGGGCCCAACCAGGGGTGAATGGGAGACAAAGCTTCAATAGCTGCTGCTGTCAGTTAAGACACAAAGGAAGGGGGACAGTAAGTGTATCAATATCCAGCAATCACACAACAGTCCTGGGCACCTGCCTCCCTAAAAAAGCTCCAGAAAATTCCCAAGTCTTGGAAGGCAAGCCCACTGACCTTTTTGTAAGAAATTATGTAAGAAATCGCCAAAACCGTTTGGCTCAGTGGACAGAGCGTCAGCCTGCAGACTGAAAGGTCCCCGGGTTCGATTTCGGTCAAGGGCATATACCTTGGTTGTGGGCACATTCCCGGTGGGGGGTATGCAGGAGGCAGCTGATTGATGTCTCTCATCGATGTTTCTAACTCTATCTCTCTCCCTTCCTCTTTGTAAGAAAGCAATATATATATATATATATATGTGTGTGTGTGTGTGTGTGTGTGTGTGTGTGTGTGTGTGTGTGTGTGTATTAAAAAGAAATTATGTAAGAAATTACAACATATGAATGGTCTCGTAAATACAGTTTCAAAGACGATAATTTGTTTACAGGTGCAAATGAAGAAACCTGTGATAACAGCTGGAACAGAAGAAGCTTTTACACTTCTACCTGGTGGACCAGAACGGATATGCCTCCATTCAGTAAGCAAGGAGCTAATTTGTCTGTGTGTCAGGATGCTTCCCATCCAGTTGTCTTTCCCTCCAAACAATAGGGCCCAGGATTTACAATGGTGTCGGTCAGAGGATCTTTCCTACTGAAGACCAAGAATCCCCTGAAGAGCTCAAGCTTCATGCTCTAGGTCAAAACCAAGGAAGCAGATTGCACACTTTGGCATCTTTCAATGACTGGAATAGATTACTTAATCCAAGATTCAAAATCAGTCTAAGTGGTCAGAGGCCGCCCAAAAGACCCACCTAGAAAGAGGTCAGTGTTTCTAAAATTCTCTAAAAGTGGTGTGATTTTTTTCCCCCCTCATAAAATGAGAACACTGGGTGATTTAGCAACAACCCCCAAATCTGGACTGAACTTCCTAAGAATCAAAGGTAAGAATGTAGTTTTTAAAGGAGAAAACAACTTAGTTTTCTTTATAACAGGGGGTCTCACCTGGGGCAATGTTACTTACAGGGGATACTGAGTGCCATCTGGGGACATCTGTGGTTGTCATGACTAGGGGTGATCCTGGCATCGAGTGGGTAGGGGCCAGAAATGCTGTTCAGCACCCCACAGTACCCAAGACCACCCCAAAGGCAGCTGAGCCTATGGAAGGACCCAGGTTTATCGGGGTAGATAATCATGGCCCAACAGTTCCCTCCAGTGCCCACATCCGAATGGCTCCTGTGAGGGACACCTACATCGGAATGTCCTGTGCAGCCTTCTCTTAAGTAGACATGCTGGTTCCTTAACAAACCTTCAGAATCTCCTGGCATCAGATTCAAACAGATTCTTCTTTTTCTGGTGTTTTTCCCCCCCTCGCTTTTAACAATAGGGACTTTTCTTCTTTTTCTCTTAGCAGATTTTTGTGTGAAAGCACAAGGAGTGATTCTTATGTGCACCCGCAAGGCTGAAGGACTGGATTGAAGCTCTGATTCCTTCCTTCCCTCCCTGACAACCCAGTTATTCTATCCACCCACCTTTCTCCCCTCCCCCACAAAATACCTTAATTTAGAACATTATTATCAATGCTGCACGTAGCCTCGCCATGTGCCAGGAGTGTGCTAGGTGCATGCCTTCTCTCCTCTGACTTTGACTTCCCCAGTGGTCCTCTGAGGTGCCTGCTACTGTTGTGTTATTGCTAGCTGATGGAGTAAACAAAAACTGCCAGAGGCCATTTGGCCAAGCCAGAGTCTGACACACTGTTAATCTTGGGGAGACCTGGGCATCTGAGGATCATGGTTGTGAACCTGGCCTTTGCCTCGCTGACACCTAGCAAGAGTGGGAGCCCTCTCTTCCCCGCTGCTCATCAAGCCTGTCTTCTCCCACCCACCTTCCACCCGCTAGCAGCCCCCGTTACCCAGGAATAATAAAGTGCCAAAGTGCTGCCCACATCCCTCCGTACCATTGTCCCCAGAACTCCCAGTTGGATTCTTCGCTCCTGAGCCCAAAATTTCCTGAAGAATTCAGTCACCGACACCAGCCTTTTCTGCTTCCCAAGACGCTCTCCTATGCACCTTACATCCCAGGCACAGACCTCGCAAAGTATGCTGAACTCCTCCAGCTCACTGGTGCTAAGGGGTTTCCACCTCACCTTCTTCCCTTCTACACCAAATGATAAGCGCCCTTCCCCCACCCCCCAAAAAAGAAGGGACCAATCCCTTCCACAATCCTTGTAACTGAGTTCCAACGAAGACCCCCACCCAATTTCCTCCTGATAGGCAACTTCCCACAAAACACCTGCCACCCCTCTGTCCCACCATCCCTCGGCCCCGAGCTCTTTCTCATCACCCCATGCACTCCTAACTTCACATCCCTCCGACCCCTTCTAAAAGGGGCTGACTCCACCTCCATCCCTCAGCCCTTCCCTAATTCTGCCCTCTGGCCCCTTCTCAGCTCACCCAAACCCCATATTCCTCCATCACCCTTGACCCCGCAATTCCATCCCCAGCTCCCTACTCACCTAACCTCCACTTCAACTAAACTCCCGGCCCCCTCCTCAAATAACCTTCACCTTCAACTCGAACCCTATCCCCTCCTCAGCTAACCTCGACCCCCAACCTCACCCCCAATGCCCTCCCCAGCTAACCTCGACCTCAACTTCGGTCACCTGCTCAGCTGACCTCGACCTCCAGCTCTAGCCCAGACCCCCAACTCCAGTCCCGCAGCACCCTCCTCAGCAGACACCGACCCCCAAACCCGCAGCCAACGGGAGCCCTCTCTGGCCGCCCCCCACCTCGGGCTGCCCGAGCCTACCCTCCGCTCCGGCCGCCCCCCAGCGGCAGAGATGAGGGCGGCGGACCTCGTCCGGGACCACGACCGCACGCGTCCTTACCTGTACTCTGGCCGCCGCGGCCGACTCAGCCCCGCTGCGCAGCCGAACCCGCCGCCCCGAGCGCCAGCGCTCGCTCCCCTCTGGGGGCGGGGCCGACGCGCGGGGGGCGAGGACTGGAGGCCCCCGCAGCCAATCATGGGTCCCGGCGGCGGGAGCCCGGCCTAGGGCGAGACGCAGGGTGAGCAGCGGAGTAGGCTGCGCCCAGGAGAGGGGCGGGGCTCCGGGCGTGAGCCGGGCCTGGAGGCGGAGCGCTGAATGGCACTGTTGCTGGCCACCCGAGAGCGGGTGCAGCGCGGGGGGGCGGGGCTATGCTAATAAGCAAATAGAACGCGGTGTGGGACCCGGGCCGGGCGACCCGCGGGTTTCCAGAGGCGACTTGGTGACGCCTAGGAGGCGTGCTGCTTTTCGCGAGTTCGAATCCCGAGCGGGGGCTCGAGTTCGAATTCCAAACCCTAGATGTCGGGAACTCGCTTGCGGAGCGGGAAGAATGTCCCCTCTTGATCAGTCGCGTGACCTACAGGACACTAATAATCAATGCTCCCTTTTGTTGTACCTTCTGCCTAAGGCTAGAGGAGAAAAGATAAAACCCCCATTTTACAGAGGTGGAAAGTGAGTCTCAGGTTAAACCCAAGTTCGTTCGCCCAAGCCTGTCTCATAATTTCCAGGATTTCTCAATTTCCTATGGCCTCCTTCCTTATGGAATGATCCAGACAGAATCCTGCGGGACCTGGACCCCTGGGATGGGCATTTTTAACACGCTCCCCTGGGGATGTTGGAAAACATTTAGTTTGTCTCCAAAAGCATCCAGAGCTCATAGAGGGAGGAGTTTTTTTACAGAGGAGGATGCAGCCACCACATTCTGGGCTTGAGGAACTTGGTGTGACACTGAGGTTCTGTGATCTGAGAGCTGCCCGACTCCCCGCTGGGTGCCCCAGGGCTCCTAATCATCCCTGCAGGAACCGCCCTGCAGCGCACAGAGAGAACCAAGCGCCTGGGGGCCATCTCCCTCCCCAGCCTACATTTCCTCAGAGGAATTACTGTCTGAATTAGAGTCGCAAACTAGAGGCTCCCCAGGCTTACTTACCGTCTGAACAGGGAGGTCTCAAGCTCACATGGTCCCTGGGTGAGATGTAGTTCAAACAGCCTTTAAAAATTCTAAATTCATTGCCAACATTTAAAAATCAGACGATTTCTTTTGATGTTGTAAACGTATTTTTTTAAAGATGATTTTTTGTAAATGCTATGGCACCTGACTTGTAAAAAATAAAAATAAATAAAAACTACAAAAAAAAATAGAATCATTCAATTGTGTCCCTCTGTTACAAAAAAAAAAAAAAATCAGGCAATTCACAAAATTCACCAGATTTCCAGGTACTTTTGAAAAATCAGAAGGTCTGGTGATTTCTGCAGCAGCTAGATGCACAGCTTCAGGCAGGGCCAGGACTGGGGTGGGGCAAGTGAAGCATTTTCTCAAATTCCTTGCCCTCAAGGGGTGTATTTTTATATATTATACATTAATGATGTATTTTTAAATTTCACATTAAATGCCAAAATAATCCAGGATGAACAAAAATACTGTACTAAGTTTTTCAAGAAAGACAAAATATGCTTTGGCACTTGTGCAAACCAGCGTCCTTGCCTTTCCTTAGCTCGGGCCCTGGCAGGTCCTATCCTCATCTAACAGATTAATGCATTGTTCACCACAGCTTCCTTTGCATTAAATAGTGCATTAAGGCTGGCCAGTGTGGGCTCAGTGGTTGAGTGTCGACCCATGAATCAAGTGGTCACCGGTTCAGGGCACATGCCTGGTAGTGGGCTCAATCTCTAGTGGAGGGCATGCAGGAGGCAGCCAATCAATGATTCTCTCTCATCATTGGTGTTTCTATCTATTTCTCTCCCTTCCTCTCTGAAATCAGTAAATATATATATATTTAAAAATACATGTTTCTTGATGGCTGAGATTTTTGGCAAGCCCCCCATCCCTTACATTTTGCACCCATGTTGAGTGTCTCACACTCCTCATCTAGTCCTACTTATAAGTTTGTCAATAGCTTTGAGCTTTTTAGCAAATGGAAAAACCAAAGCCCGGTGGGTTCCTCTCCAAGTAAGATGGGGGCTCTTAATGCCTGCCTGTTCCCCTCAACTGATTGAAATAAGTGTGTTGGCATCAGGGCTTGATGGTCTCCTATGGGGGCCACAATGTTGCCATGACATTCCAATGCCCTTGTTATAAAAGCCCAGACACTTCCCACAGTGCACTGGGCCCTATTTGACCCTCCTTACCTTTCTGATCTCCTTGGCTACCACCCTTCCTTCACTCCTCTCCTGCCACTCTGGCCTTCATTGGTTCCTGCCTCTGGGCCTTTGCACATGCTATTCTCCCAGCCTGGTGCTCTATCCCAGGTCATTCTCTTCGGGCTGCCCTCTATTTCACCTTCATGTGTCAGCTCAATGTCACCTCCTGAGTCAGCTTAGCTGCCTAACCACCTGGACTCCTGTCCCCATGTCACTTTTGGAGTCCAGGTTTCCCTTCTTCTCAGTAGGTATTTGAAATGACTCGCTTCAGTTCTTTGGTGTGTGTATGTGGGATGTCCTCTCCCCCAGTTGGTTATAAGCTCTGAGAGGGTAGGGAACCTGGGGTTTGGGTCAATCACTGCTTTGTGTCCAATATCCAGGAAAGGGCCAGGCACATAGTGGGTGCCTATTACATATTGGATGAATGAACGAACCAGTGAATGGATAGTGTTTCAGTTCTTCTTCCCAATCTGTCCCTGAATAGACTTTATCTCTTCCTGCTGAGACACCTGCCTGGCCTAGTCTGAATGGGTGGGAAGGAGGCTGAAAAGTCACATGTGGCAGGTGGAGGGGGTGTGAAGAGGAGGGCACTCCCTCCCTGCTCAGTTCCCCTGCCCAGGCATCTGTGAGCACCCCTACTCACCCGCTCTGTGAGGCCTGCAGGGGAATTACCCAAGTTCACAGAAAGTCCAGGGAAGGTGTCCCAGGTAACGTGTGCAGAGGAGCCTGGGCCCGAGCTACACAGGGCCAGTGTCCTCAAAGCCCAGGCGGAAGCCCTGGAGCCCAGATCGCTCCTGCCTCTCCTTTCTTGCTCACGACCCTCTTTACCTGACACATCCTATCCCCCACCTCCCTACACCCACAAGGCTCTCGCCTCCCTTCCTCATCAGCCCTTCCCTTCCTCATCCCCATTACTTACCCCTGTCCCTCACCCCTTCCATCCCTCACCTCCCCATCCTTCATGTCCTCATCTTTACAGATGGCCAGCTGACCCCCCAAAGAAGGACCACTGGTGGGAATGTAGGATCCACTTCTTTATTGCAGGAAAGACTATTTCTAGAGCGAATGCTACACAGACCCCACAATGGGGGTGGGGGTACCCACATGCAGAGGGAGAATGGGCAGAAACAGGATTACAGCAAGCATGGCCTGGCATGGTCCCCAGACCCAAGGATACCCAGGCAGGACAGGCCTATAGCCAGGGCAGGCTCTGCCCCCTCCTGCTGCAGAACCTCTTAGTCCCCAGGGTCAGGGCAGGGCCTGAGGCAGGAGAAGCCTGGAGGGGCGGGGCCCCAGGGAGATTGTGCTATCAGGGTGTGTCCCTGAGAAAGGGCCGCAGACCCAGTGCCCAGCCTCACCCACTCAGGCACCTTCAAGGCCCAAGAACGACTCCCAGGATGGGGGAGGGAGCAACACCAGCTGTTGGTGGATCCTGGACCTACCACTGGATAAGGGGACTCAGCTGTAATCAGACAGAATGCTACCAACTCTTCCATGGACTCATCCATGTGCCTGGCAGTCACAAGTGCACACACACACACATACACACACACACACACACACTCCCTCTCTCTCTCATAGTGTGTCCCATAAACATTTGTGGAGTAAGCAGTCACATGAACAAAGAGAAAAATAAACACTCGTTCACTAAGTTGGACACAAACCGTCCCTCTTATCTACAATAGTCCCATGTGGTCACATGACTGAACAGCCATATGGCCTGTCTCTCTTCTCTCTCTCTCTCTCTCTCTCTCTCTCTCTCTCTCTCTCTCTCTCTCTCATGCACAGTTCAGTCTCAGCGTGCACACACACACAAGCACATAACATGCAGCTTTCTGACACCCAATGCTGCAAGAGGCCCAGGGAGAGGCCCATGGGGCAAGGATATGAGGGCAACTCCCGCCGACAACCAGTGAGCAACTGAGGTGCTCGCTTGATCCTGCAGCTGCAGGGAACTGCGAGCTGCAGAGAAGCATGGAGCTGGGAGTGGGTGCTTGCCAGGCGGGCCTTCAGAGGAAACTGATGCCTGTGCAGCACGCTGATCTAGCTTCATAAGACCCTGAACAGAAGGCCCAGCTAAGCCATGCCTGGGCTCCTGAACCACAGAAACTGGGAGATGATAAATGTGTGTAGTTTCAAGTTGCTGAGTTTGTGGTCATTTGTTATGTAGCAGTAGCTGACTGATACAGATTTTTTAGCTGAGAGTCACCTTGCTATAGCATAAGACACAGTGAGAACAAAACAGGTTCACAGATTCTCTCCAATAAATCACGTCACTCACTCCTGAAAACACAGGCACTTACAGCCACACTCATGCTGTTACAACACAAATATCCTGACCTGTAAACACCACCACCACCCACCCCTATGTTATTAAATACACAGACGGTCACGTGCGCATAGCACCCCAGTGACAGACACACACACACACACACACAGGCATACACAGGCACACACAGACATGTATATAGACACATTGGCCCCTACACAGCAATTTGCACAAATGCAACATCCCCTGGTCACCCCCCAACCCTAGCCTGTCATTGTCAGACACAGTCCTAAGAGTGTAGACATGTACACCAAAACACTCAGAATCTCATGGTTGCAGAGACACTCCAACAGCAAGACACAGGCCTTCCTGGGGACCCCCTCTTAGGAGTACAGGTGGTGGGAGGAAGTGGGCTAGGCAGGGTTCTGCCTTACTCTTCTGGACAGGGCCCTAGGTACCCCACCCAGCACCCCAGACCCCTGCCTAGGGCTCAGTGGTGATGCGTTGTGCCCATCTTTATAGGCCATGTCCAGGAAAGCCCCCCATTTTTACACCGGGCAGTCCCCAAGTTGTGCTGTGGCCACTGGCCAGTCCTGGGCCTCCCTTGCCTGCACCCAGGCCCAGGCTGGGAGAGGAGTGGAGTTCTGGGCTGGCAGGGCACTGCTACAGGCCCTGTGGTTATTGCCTGATGGCCTGAGGTCCATCCTGCAAGCCACTCCCGCCCCGATTGTGGAGAGAGACATGAGAAGGGTGGTCAAGGACCTGGGGCAGGGAGCACAGGCCAGAGGTCATGAGGGATGGAGGTGGGGAGTAGAAGGAGTGTATGTTAAACACTGAGAAGGAGAAAACAAAATTTAAGGTTCCTGTGCATTTCAACTTGCCCCTCCCCAGCAAGGTCACAGTGATCTAATGGGTCGGGGCAGCACAGGTCTGGCTGGGGGCACCCAAAGGAAAGGACCAGAAATGGGAGTCCTGGGAGAAACAGACAGGCAGAGATGGGAAAATCCAGTGTCCTCCGTCCCCACAGGGACAGACAGCTTCCCCATTTTCCCATGTGCAGATCAAGGGGGCCATTTCTAGCACTTGGCTTTGGGGGGTACAGACAGGAGGGTGAGGCAGAGAGAGAGAGCAGAAGGCAGAGGGATGCAACAGAGCTGAGTTGGAGCCCCAGACCTGTAGGGCTCACCGGGGCCTCAGAGAACCCATGAGGGATGTTGGCTGATGGCAGAGAAGTGGAAGTGAGAGGGGGAGAGAAGAGGGGAACTGGGGAAGGATGGAGAGAGGAGGAGAAGGCAGTGGCTGCAGGATGGTGTGGGAGAGGCATGGGGCCAGAACAGGAGCTGTCTGCAGGGGGGCATCCCAGGCTCACATGAGGATGCATTTGCCCTTGATGCGGTCTGTCCTCTTCTGTTTGCTGGAGCGCTTTCCATCGATGTTGAGGCTCATGTTCCGGCGTGTCTCCAGTGTGAGCAGCTCCTGGAAGAGCTCCTTGACATTGTAGTTCATCTTGGCCGATGTCTCCATGAAGGCGCACTTCCACTCCTGGGCCACCGCCTGGGCCTCACGGGTGTCCACCTCTCGCTGCGTCTCATCACACTTGTTGCCCACCAGCATGACCGGGATGTCCTCCACGCTGCCCTTGATCTGCACGATGAGCTGGTAGATGGGCCCCAGCTCCTCTAGCGACTGCTTGCTGGTGACGGAGAAGACCAGGATGAAGGCATGGCCCTTGGAGATGGACAGCCGCTGCATGGCTGGGAACTGGTGGCTGCCTGTGGTGTCGGTGATCTGCAGCGTGCACACGCTCTTGTCACAGCTGATCACCTGTCGGTAGGTGTCCTCAATGGTGGGGATGTAGGTGTCTCGAAATGTGCCCTTCACGAAGCGCAGCACCAGCGAGCTCTTGCCCACGCCACCCGCTCCGAACACCACCACCCGGTAGTCATTACTCTGCTCAGGCATCTTCCACGCCGGGGGTGGAGGTCGGAGCCAGGAGGGCTTGTGCCAGCTGCCAGAACCCCAGGCCGACCCTGTACAGAGAGGAGTGGCAGATGCAAAAGGCCACCTGGCCTGGAGGGAACAGCTCTCGGTCTGGGGGCAGGAGGGAAGGCTTCTCAGAGGAGGTGGCCTTTCTCCTGTGTCCTGGGAAGGCCCTTCTGGTTGATTTAGCCGACTTTGCAATTCTGCCCTGCATGCAGGCTCAGAGCCAGCCCCCTCTCCTGTTTTTCCCCTCAACAAAATCTGGGGCCTAAGCTCCTTCCCAGAGGACTCTGGGCTGGAAGAGAAGTGAAGGTGACTCCTTGCCCCATGTGCATGCTCCCCCAGCCACTCACCCAAGCTGTGTGGGCTTTCCCCCTCTCTTCTCAGCTTAGCCGTGGGCTCCTGCAAGCCAGCAGGCCTGGATCTGTGACCTGGGCAAGCTGCTAAGCCTCATTTTCCTCCTCTGCAAAGTGGGTGACATGGTGCCTCTCTCCAAAAATCACAGGCTCCCTGCTCTCCCATCAGCCCAGAGCCTCCTCAACCTTGTGGGACATCTTTAAAATGCAGCTTGCAGGGCCCCAGCCCTGGAAATGATTAATCAGTTGGCCAGGGCCATGATCCTGGGCACCTGCATTTTAAAGCCATTCTCCTGCCCTCATGCCATAAGCTTAATTCTAATGCTGGAAATCATGACACTGATTCCCCATAGCAGCCCTGAAAGGCAGGGATGCACATCCAGATTGAGGATGAGACCATTAAAACTGAGACCAAAGAGAAAAATACCTGCTCCCTAAATTCTGTACCCAGACCATGGTCTGCCCACCTTGGCCTCCTATTCAGGTCCAATATATCCATATTCACAGGCACAAAGCTCCCCAGAAGGGGGTCCTCTTGTCATCTCTCCCTCTCCTGAGCTCAGAGAGATCCATCAGCCTTGGAAAGTCACAATGCATAGCAATTCCTGCAGTGATGGAGGTGGAGGAGCCCTAGAATGGGGATGGGAAACAGGAGGCCTGGCTCCAACGTCTGTATCCTTCTTTATAAAGAACAGGAGAGACCCCATCCCTTCCTCCTTCCTCACTTCAGCCAAGTTACTTTCTCTAGAGGTGTGTGTGTGTGTATAACACCCGATGATGTGAGCCTGATAGCAGGAATGTGGGCAGGTAACTTGGGTCTCTGAGCCTCCGTTTTCTCTGTGAAACTCAGTGCCCATTCCCCAGAGTTGCAGGGAAGAGGGTGTGATAAGCTGGAGAAAGCCCTTAAGCAGGTGCTTGGCACAGGAAACCTTCTATAAGGGTGGATGGTCAGGATTATTAATCACAGGAGCTCAGAATAGGAAGCACGTGGCCTGTAGTGGGCTGGGAAGACACGTTCTGAATGATCAGAAAGTACCAGGTTTGTCAGAAAAAGATATACAAAAAAAGTAATAGCCAGCACATACTCCATCAATTATGTGGCAGCCAAACTTCCAGGAGCTTTGGCAGTACTAACTCATGATTGACTGCTAGGTATGTTGGTGACATGGTGACCACACGAGAAGACACTTGGTAGGGGGCTGGCTAGGGGTGCCAGCCAGCTCTGTAGTCACTGCCTTTTCTGGATGGGTACACAGTGTGCAGCCAGCACCACCACAACTGGCCTGGGGACCTGGGGTGGCCAGTGTCAATCAGTTTGGCTGTCCCACACCTAGTCCTAGCTTTGCCCTGGGTGCAGACCTCCTGGCAGGGGTGCAGGCCAGTCAGTAGGGTATCTCCAGGAGAGGTCCCTCTGGGTCCTGGGATCTCTGACTAGGAGCTCCCATTTAGTCACCTCTAGTCCATGCCAGGCAACCATTTGAAAACCACTTCACCTCCTGCAGGGCAGGAGTGGGGGAGGGGGTCTCAGGCAATGAGGGCTGGAGGGGAGGCACTGGCTCAAGGTCACAGAGCAGGGAGGTGGCAGAGCAGAGCAGGATTTGAACTGGCCCTGGTTGGCCTCACAGCTGGGAGTTCCCCTCCCGTGCAAAGCAGCCCCCCCCCTGAGACTCCCCAGGAGGGAATCGGCCCAGTCCTAGGTCCCCAGAGTCCAATGGGAGAAGTTGCAGCAACCTTAGGTGCAAGAAGGCAGGCTGGACCCAGGGGAGGGCCTGGGTCAGGTACTTGCCTAAATTGGGGAGTAAAGAGGGGGGGGGCGGGCAGGGGTCTAACCAGGGGCTTATGAGAGGCTTGCTGGGAGAGGGCCTGCTCTAGGGGGCTGAGAGAGGAGAGACACACTCAGGGGGCCAGCCCAGGGGCTCGCTCCCCTTGGCCAGAGGGGGATCTAAGTAGTAAGGGAGGGAGCCAGACCAGAGAAGGCTCCTGAGTGAGGGGCTTGCCTGGGTGTAGAGGACCCGAAGGCTAGTCGGGCAGCGGTGGGAGAGACAGGATCAGGGCCCAAGTGGCTCCCCGTGGAGGGGTCCTGGCTGAGTAGGACGGCCAACCCAGACAGCGGGTCTGAGGAGGGCTGGAGCGCGGCGGGCTTGGCCGTGGGGGCGCCCTGTGGGTATTGTGGGGGAAGGGAGGACGCGGAGAGGGAGCTGTCCAAGGTGGGAACGGAGGGCGGCCCGCCGGGGCACAGTGGACTGGGGAGAGGTTCCGGTACTGGGCCGGGCGGGAGGAGGGCCCGGCCCCTCAGGCTGGCCGGGAGGGTGGGGCTCGGACAAAGGAGATGCGCGCAGGGAAGGGCCCCGCGGGCCAGGCTGGTGGGATGCAGCAGGCCCGCGCCCCGGCCCCCGACCCGGCCGCCTACCTGGGCGCTCGTCCCTGGGGCGCCGCCGCCGCTGCTGCTGGCCGGCTCCGTGTCCGCTCCCGCGCCGCTGCCCCCCGCGTGCCCGCCGATGCTGCCGCCGCCCGCCCGAGCCGCCGCCGTGCCCGCGCCGTCCCCGCCCGCCCGCCCGCCGGGCGCCGCGCTCCGCCCCTCCCGGGGGACCCGCGCCCCCGGCCAAGGTCACCACCGCCCTGCGCCCCAGTGCCCACGCGCGCAGCCCAGCCCAGACCCCCGCCCCGCGCCCCCAGCACCGGACCCCCACCCTGCGTCCCCAGCACCGGACCCCAGCCCGGGCCCCCACCCCCCACCCCCCGTCAAGCCCCGTGAGCGTGCAGCCCCGCCCGGACTCCCTCCCGCGCACACCCGGGAAATTGCTAGGATGCTGGGGTGCAAAGGAGGTGGGGTCTGCTTCTTCTGGATCCCTGAATGGGAGCTGGTGCGCTCAGGGGTCACTCAGAGAACCAGGTCCTGGGCATGAAGGAGAGAGAGTGGAAGTCACCCCGGAGACAAAAGGAAAGGACGCCTGACAGAACTGAAAATAAGGGGGACACGCTGGGGATGCTGGGGGTCCTGGTCCAGCTCAGAGACCCGCTCCAGAAAAGGTACTTTGGTGGAAAGGATAAATAATCAATCAACTAATAAATGCCATATCATTGTATTAACCAATGTTGTCCAATAAATTCAACAAAAATTTAAAAGAAAAACAATAAATAGACCTGACCGGTTTGGCTCAGCGTCTGCCTGCGAACTGAAAGATCCCAGATTCGATTCCGGTGAAAGGCACATGCCCAGGTTATGGGCTCCATCCCCAGTGGGAGATTTGCAGACTTGCAGGAGGTAGCCAATCCATGATTCTCTGTCATCATGGATGTTTCTATCTCTCTCTCTCTCTCTCTCTCTCCCCCCCCCTTCCTCTCTGAAATCAATTAAAAAAAATTTTTTAAACAAACAATAAATAGATGTGTGAGAAGGTAGAGGGAGCCCCAGAGGGCTTGGGGCAATGGGGTGTACTGGAAGCCACTCCCCCACCCACCCTAGGGGTTTGTTGGAGGGGGAAACAGAAAGGAAGCGAAGAGGGCGTCCACCTGGGATGGTACTTAAGGGCGGGAGAATGGCAGGTGGGCCCTTGATGGATCTGGTGGAGCCATTTGAAGGTGGAAGCTGAACAGAGGGAGTTAGGGGGAATGGATTTTTTGGGGGGTTTGGTTTTCTAGTGTAAAAATAATTATCTTCCTCAAAGACGTAACTGAGAATAAACGTGCATCAATCAAAAGTGTCTGTGCATTAGACATGACTGTGTGCCTGTTTAAGCTTACAAGATGCCATTGGCCCTGCCTTCCTGAAGACCCACCAGGATGAGCAGAGGCTCATCGCAGAGGATACTGGACCTTGGAGTGCAACAGCCAGGCCAGGGGTGGGTGTGAGACAACCCCAGGCATCAAGCATGTTAAAGGAAAGTGGCCCTTGATGGGAGGCAGACTCTAGGGTCCCACAAGGAGGGGCTTTCTGGGGTCAGATCATTTGGAAGATGAAAGAGGCTCTCTGTTAGGTGGTGAGCTCCCCATCATGTGGTGTGGGCGCAGATGGTCAGCTGAAGCCAGAGTCTCTCTGGTTCTTGGTTCCTTGATTCTGGCTGACCCACTGTTTCTGTGGCTCTGGCTCAGGCAGACTCTTCTGAGCTTAAAGGGCCCCATTTCTCCAGACTCAGCCCCTCCATTGCATCCTTAGGCCTCTCCTACCTGGACAGTCTCACCAGCTTCCTTTCTGGCTTCCCAGGATCACCCAGCAGCCTTCTTCCATTCTGGCATTCAACTCCCAGCCTTCAACATGAGCCTTGCCTCCTCTAACACCAGTCGTATCTCCCTTTGCCTCCATATCAAGGTCCAGCTTCTCGCCTGGCATTCAAGTCTCTTCATGAATGAAGTCCTCATAGTTTCCCATCTTTTTCCCAACCCTGGACACCTCCCTTCTGTTCTGTCCTCCACCTTGAGGGGTGCCTCAGAGGGTGGACTGGCCCCACCCTTCATCTAGGGATGCTGTCAGCCAGATATGGAGGCAGCCTGGTGGGCAGACAGATGCTGACTTCTGGTCTGAATCACCATGTCCCAGCCAAGTGCCCCTCTGAGCCTTAGCTTCCCCATCTGTGAATGAGGATCACTGCTGTCTGGTCTCTCAGGGTTGCTGGGAGCAATTGGGATGATCTACATGAGGCTGCAGGGCACACAGGGGCTGAAACAACAGCCCAGCTCCCTAGCACGCTAATGGCCTGCCTGCCTTCATCTCCTGAGTGACCGGCTGGTGCTGGGCTGGGCCTCTGGCCTCCGGCCGATTTCTAGCTCCTGCAGGCGTCATCCCAGGCTGGGACAGGCTGACTCATACACAGGATCGTGGGCACAGCAGCAGTGCCACTCTGCAGTTGCTATTTATAGGTCTCAGGCCAAGCTTTCTGCCTCCAGAGCCAGGGAGGACAGGCCTGAGAGTCCCCTCCTCATTCTTCCTAGGGCACAAAGGCCAATACCCACCCCAGCACCCAAAACTAGGATGGTAGTCCCCCCTCCACTGTGGCCAGCCAGAACAGCTCAACTCCCGGGCTTCAACATAGGCTATAAGCATAGAGATGTGTATGGGGGAGTCACCAGCTGTGCCCCCTCTGGTACATGAGGTGCAGAGAAGGCAACTGGCTCCCCGGAGGTGGCCCAGCTGGGAAGAGGCTGGACCGAGGCTGCAACTCCATTGGGCTCTGAAGCCACAACCCAGCTTTCTGGCTTTCTGGGGTCCCGGCTCAGGGTCGGGCACCTGGCCTTCTGTTGTCCATGTCCTGCAGAAGTCCTCTCAACTGCAAGGGACAGACATCCACCTACACAGTCCCAGTTCGCTTGCCTTGCAATCCATGGGTCTTCTCCCTGCCTCAATGCTCCAGGGAGGGGCTACGTTACTTCATTTACCCCTTGACTCCCACCCCTCCCTTCTGCTCCAGCCCAGCATAGCTGCCTGTGTGAGAGAGGCAGCTGGGTAGAATTCTCTGCTCTCACACTCCAGTACTAATGCAATCATGCAGGCAAGCAGAGGCTGAGCTTCACGATGGCCTCTCACAGATGCAGTTTGGCCCACCAAGGTTTTCATTTGTTTTTAAGTTTGGTGTCAGCATTTTAAAATAAGGAGATTGCCAAAAACCACTTTGGAAAAAAGAATGGGCTGGCACCCGTGAGCCTGAATTCTGCTGGTCAGCATTTGCAGGAGCTGGACCCCAACCCAGGGTGGAAGATGCTAGGTCCTGAAGAAAGCCATCTGCCTGGCCCCTGCTGGAAGTTCCCATCTTGTGACTCACACACAGTCCTCACAGATCTCCTCCCTGACCAGGTTGCTAAAACTGTCCTGCCTCCCTTCACCTTGCTTTTTTGTCTTTGGGGCTCTTATTGCTCCCTGATATTGATCACATGTTGATGTAGCATGCCTGCCTCCCTGGCTCTCTCCCAGGACAATCCTGTCCCCGGGGGACATTGGGCAGTCTGGGGACATCTGGGTTATCATACTGAGGGTGCACCTGGCACCACGAGGGTGGGGTCCAGAGATGCTGCTCAATACCCATGTTCAGGCAGCCCTCCACAGTGAATGACTTGGCACGCCAGTATAGAGGGGAAGACCCTGCTCAGGCAGCCAGCTTGTTGGGCCCAAGGGGCTCAGCTGGTCATTCAACGGAGAAGACCTGTCAACCATGGTGGCTGTGTACTCTTCTCAAAATGCAGCGCCTCAGCAGTGTCTCCCACACACCCAAATATCCAGGGCTCTGAACTGCCCACCCGCCACACCCGGTTCTCTCTTGCCAGGCTAGGCATGCAGCAATCACTTCCACCCTCAGCCAGAACACCAAGACCTGCCAGGTCAGCTGCTCTTGCCCAGGCAGTTGTGGAGGCCTGGAGGGAGGCAGGGACAGAGTGCATATCCCTACTCCAATCCCATTTGGCCAAAGCACCCTGACAGCCACAAGAAGGGTTTTAGGGTCTTCACAGAACCACTCACACACCCTGCAGCAGCTCCCCTCTGCCCTTGGGAGCCTCAGTCACTTCCCTACCCGCAGGTGGTTCTGGGAAGGTCAGATTGGTTGGTCACTGCTCTTTCTTGAAGCTGGCAGTTAGCTCAGAGGGCACAGGCTGGACAGTTGGGATGCACACCCCTCTCCTATTGCTGGCCGGAGCAGGTCTGAAGGTTATTGTGTGCTGGGAAACACCATCCCGTTTGTTGTCTGCTTTGGGGGCCCTAAAGATGCAGACAGGCCCATGAATTGCTGCTCTCCCTTCTCCGCCCCGTGATAATAACTTCTCCACAAGAAACACAAACAGCAGACAACAGAAGCCCCGGCACACTGTTATTATGGTTGATTTAATCCATGAGGTCTAGATGCTGCCTTCTAATTTTCTTCTCTTTTGTCTCCAGATCAAGCAGGGGAACCCAGTTGACTCCATCCAGCTGCCGCCTGTGCTGTGAGCCCCTATGCGGGGCAGACTGTGGAGGGCCTTGGCTGGTTCACTCTCTGGGGTGGGGCTGTACTGGGCACTGTAGGGTGCCGAGCAGCAAACCCCACATCCCCCTCAATGCCAGCAGCATCCTTTTGTGATGATCAATGTGCCCAGACATGGTCCGGAGTCCCTGGGGCAGAATCACCTGGATTAAACCAGAGTCCACTGAGACCGCAGAGGAGGACTCTGTCGCAGGGCCATGTGACGTCTCCTTGATATCAAAAGTTGCAGAAACGGATGAAGCCTTTTGTGGCCAATGTCCTGTTTTGTGTTGAGTGCTGGTCCAGGGCCTCAGGTGATAACCGACCTGCAGTCTTATTCAAGCCAAAGCTCCTGCCACCACAAGGCAGTGCTCCCTTGTCAGACCTGGTGGGAGTGGAGCTGCGGAACTGGCTTCAGAAGGCCCTGGAAGGATTTGGTCATCATTGGCAGGCAGACCTCAGGAATGAGTATTTTCTTTAGCCTCTGCCAGATGAGCCGACCACTCTTCCTACCCCACTGAGGAGATGTTCTGATTCGTGGCCAAAGTGGGGAAAGCTGACCCACACTGATTGAGAGACACTCACATACACCCTGTCCCCACTGACTCATGGTGGGTCCTGGCATTGGATCCCACTGTAGGCAGGAGTAACCTTCAGGAGCCAGTGGGGCAGGCCATGTCCTTTCCTACAATCCTGCTCCCCAAACATCTCAGGGCCTTAATGTCACCACGGGGCCTAGAAACACATTTGCTAGGACTGGTGGGACCCTAGGGAGAGGGGCATCTGGGAGCGGCCACAACCCAGCAGGATAGGAAAAGGTGAGCTGGGGAGATAAGGATGACAGGACCCGGGACAATGATGTCAAACTGAAGGATGGGCAGAGGACACTTAGGGATTTCCCTCCTTGTTGGTGTGGCAATGCCCTTCCTGGGCCTGCTAGTCTGGAAGCTGGCTCAGAGTAAGGGGAAACATAAGTCTTGGAGGTCCCTTCGGGGACATGGGAGCTGCTTGGAGGACAGGCTGTTTGGTGTCTCCAAGGCTACCCCAGGAAGCTAATGGCTGGCAGGAGGGCAAGGACCCTGCTGTGTGCACTTTTGGTGATGGGGTAAGGGACATGAAGCTGGGGCCCCCTGCCCTCAGGGAGGGTTCCCACTGGACTCATGGGGACAGGGACCCCTGAGCCTCCCTATAAGGGACATCCTCCCACCACACCTCCAAGTCAGGTCCTGTTCCCTCCCACTAGCTGAAGACAAACTCAGAATCTGGTGGCTCCATGGTGACCCACCCTGCTGGAACCTTCCAGTTCCTGGGTGAAGTGGAGCAGGTGGAGGCCACAGCATCAGGTTTGGGATGCTGCAGAGGATGATGTTCCCACACCCACAGGGTCATTTTCCTGACTTGAGATCAGGACCAGGCCATGTGGGGTTGGGAGATGGTAAGTTTTAGAGAGAAGTTCCTAGAAATGGGCCCAATACCCTGACAGCATCAGGGTAGGTGTCAATATAGTAAAAGTGGGGGAGGGGGAGGGAGAAGGGTCTAGAACACACATCCCTGCTCTCCCAGACTCGCGTAACAGAGGCGGCGGCAAGGGCTGTTGTGAAGGTCATGCCTTCTTGCACCTTATGCCTAGTGGGCTGAGCAGGTAGCAGCAGGCCAGCTCCTGGGGCGTCCACCTTTGGATAAGCAACGGTATGCTCCTGGAGTCCCCAGCCTGGCGAGTGTGATGACCAGGGCTTCACTGAGTCCAGGGCAACGGGAAGAGGGACCTGTCCTTGTGGGGAACTTAAATGGCCCTATTGCAGCTCTTCCTAGTGGTGGTGGGCACAGGAAGGCAATTTGAGATTCCGGAAAGGTGCACACCTTGGCCCTGGGCCTCCCAGTTGAGTCAGGAAGCAGGAAGGTATAACAAGCAGGCTCTAACAGCCCGTGACAGAGCTGAGAGAAGCTGAGGCTGGGCAGAACTAAGCCCAGGTCACCAGGCCTAAGCATCCTCCCACCATACCTCCAGGCCAGGCCAAGCAAATCCCCCAGGAAAGGCTCACCCCATTCCCACTCCCCAGGCATGCCCGAGGTTGCCAGGACAACAATGGAGGCTAATGAGAAGTTGCCATAGCACCAACGGTTTGTACCAGCCAGGCACTCAGCAATTAGTCTTGGCTCTCTTGCACCACCTGGGACTGGCTTCCTCTGTGTCTGGTGAGGAGAACCAAGTCTTTGGCCCCTGCCTCACAACTTGCAGAGTCCATTTTACTCCAGAGACCCTGGGCACACACGGGACAGTGAACCAATAGTCAAGCTGCCTCCTGGCCCTGCCTACACATCTTTCAGCCCATGGGTCTGTTCCTTCAGAAAACCCACACACTCACCCTGGCCCAGCAGCCCTAACTCCCAGGAGGTCAACCTTCCCATGGGGGTGTGGGGTGTGGGTGGGTAGCACCAGAAGGCAGAGGAGATGGTAGTCCTGAGGCACCCAGGACCCTGCCTATCCCTGTAGTGGCAAAACTTTGGGTGGCAGGAGGCACAGAGCTGCCCCATCTAACCATAGAACATACACTCCATGCTGGTAGCCTCCTCTGTTAGCAACAGAGCCAGTGGGGGCAAAGGACAGAGGCCTGGGAGCCTCCAATAGCTCCTGTCCTGGTCCACAGTTTGTGTGTGGTGTGGGAAGGATCTTGGCCTGACCCCATGTAGATACTTGCCCTGCCTCCCATGTGAGTTGCCAGATCCCCACGCCCAGGTTGACATGGTCACACAGCTTTGGTAAATACCTTTAAGAGAAGTATTTTACAATAGGTTTGCCCTGAAGCTAGGGGTGTAAAATCTAGGGTGCAGCTTGGTCTTGGGTAGCCTCTCTGTGTGCAAGCAGTGGCTGGGGGCCTGAACTCTCCAATGGGGGCAGAGGGAGCTGGGGAATGTAGCCTGTTTCCACCTGGGGGCTCCCTGAGAGCTCCAGCAGGATGGGGGGACCAAGATAGATAATGACAACAATGGGATATTCACCATTTGAGGAAGACCATGCCGGCCAGCACGGTGTAGCCCAGCACGAGGAAGAGGACTTTGAGCAGGCGGTCATTCTTCTCCTCCAGTTCCTTCCCCAGGATCTCAAAGAAGGTGACAAAGAGAAAGGTGCCACCCACCAGACCCTGCAGTAGCACTGAGGCCACACTGCTGGGCACGCCCTGGGCACTCTCAATGCCCAGGCCAATACTGATGCCCAGGGGGATCATGGCACTCACGGTGATGGCCAGCTTGGCCGCTTCCCTCAGGGGCATGGAGCTCCGCGCCATGTTGATGCCTAGGGCCACAGCTACCAGCGTCTCGTGGATGGCCACACCCACAAACAGACTGACTACCTTCTCCCCCTCCTCCAGTAGGCCCAGGGCCAGGCCCTCAAAGATGGAATGAGCCGACAGAGCGAAGACCAGGCTGAGGAGGCGGAGGGGGCTGGAGTGTGACAGCTCTTGAACGTTCAGACCATGGCTGTGGGTGTGAGGCTCCATGTAGATTGCGTGGCCCCGCGCAGCCCCCATGAAGGGGCTCTCGTACTCTGAGTCGCTGCCAGCATCTGAGCCAGCATTGAAGGTCTCCAGGTCGATGAAGGATGGCTTCTCCTTGCGGAAGGTCAGGATGAGCTGCTCCAGGAAGACAGTCATGAAGAAGCCTAACATCACAATGGTCTCTGCCAGTGGGTAGTCAGTGGTGATGTGCCCAAGACTCAGAACTTTCTGGAGCTGGAGTGGAGGATGTGAGAGAGGGAGGGGAGGAGGGGAAGAGAGGTGAGAGGGGTTCAGAGGCAGAGACCCAATGAAACAGGGCTCATGTGACATCACTGTTCAATTAGCAAAGCACAGACATATCCAATTCACATTAGAAGTAAAAGGGGAGGGGTTGATGGGCTCATCCTTGATGGATTAAACAAAAACCCTATTATAAAAGGAGTCATGAGGCCTCACTGGAGTGAGCTGAATTGTGGCCCCCAAAGAAACATCAACCCGGAATCTCAGAATGTGGCCTTATTTGAAAGATGAGTCCTTGTAGATATATGTAAAGTATTAAGGGCTGAATTGTGTCCTCCCTCAAAATAAAAATCCATATATTCAAATCTTTAAGTCCCTAGTACGTACCTTAGGAGAGAATCGCTTGAAAGAGGTAACTCCATTAAAATGAGGCTGTTGGGTGGGCCCTACTCCAATAGAACTAGCGTCCTTCCAAGAGGAAGAGACACCAGGACCACAGAGCGGCAGAAATGGGGGCCTGAGAAGGACCCAGCCCTGCCAGCACCTTGAGTTCAGACTTCCAGCCCTAGCCCTGGCAGAGAATAAGTGATGTTTGGCCACCCCATCTGTGGTTTTATTTTGCCACTCCAAGAAACTCAAGCATAAGATTAGATCTTGAGATGAGGTCATCCTGGGTTAGAGCAGGCTCTTAATCCAATGATAGGCATCCTTATGAGACAGAGGTGACACAGACACACACGCAGATGCTCAATGTGATGACGCAGCCAGAGATAAGGAATGATGTGTTGGAAACCAGGATTGTCGGCCACCACCAGAAGTTGGGAGAAAGCATGGAACAAATTCCCCCTCAGGGCTTCAGAAGGACCCAGCCCTGCTGACACCTTGATCGAGGACTTCCGGCCTCCACTACTGTGATATAAACCAGCCTTTCTGGCCCCAATACCTGCACGGGGTTTGCTTCCATATAATCCAGATGGGGCTCTGTTTGTCAGCACATTCAGACACCCATCAGATCCCCTGAGTCAGCACCACTCAATAGCATGTTCTAGATATACTTTTCTATCTGTGCTAATATGGGGGCCACTAGCTATGTGTGAGGACTTAAAACATGGCTGGCATAGCTGAGGACTAACATATTGAATTGTACTTCATTGTAATTCACTGAAACTTGACTATCCAGGCATGCCTAGCAGCTACCACAATGGACAATGCAGTTTTAGACATCGTCCAGCAAAGTAGGCAGTGGGCCCCTCAAAGCATGGGTTCAATTTCCCTGGATTTGTAAGGATGCTTGCACACTCTGAGCTCTTTCCAGCCCTGGAGCTATGCCATCAGCTCTGTCCAAAATGTTCCTCCTTCAGTTTTACTCACAGCTAATGGATGCCCATGCTTTGAGTCTTGGCTTATATATAATTTCCAAATACTCTACCTAAACCAGGTACCCCAATCTCTGCTTACTGCCCCAATCTCTTCTTTCCCTCACAACCTTCATTACAACCTGTGATTGTACATGCACATTCGCACATTCACACACACACACACACACACACACACACACACACAAAGACTTCTCAACTGAGCCGATCCTGCTCTCAAGGGAGAAGTGCAATGTCTGGAGACATTTTGGTTGTCATAACTTGTTGGGGGAGGTGTTGACATTGGGGCAGGGTCATTCTCTGTAGGGGTCATCACGGGCACTGTGGGGTGTTAAGCAGCATCCTTGATGCCCACTCACTTGAATCCAGGAGTGCCTCCAATTATGACAACCATAGATATGCCTAGACATGGCCCCATATTCCTTGTGAGCACAGTCACTCCTGGATGGGAACCCCTCCTGTAGCAGAAGGCTATATTTCTGTAGAGAAGCCATTTCATTCATTTGCTAAATGTCTCATGGGGGCTTGCATGTGCCTCACTGGGGGAAAGACCAGCTCCTGACAAACACAAACTACACCCAGAGGGATAAACATGGATTGGAAAAGACAAGACAGACACACAAAAGCCACAGCTTGTGGCACTGTTCTTCCTGTGGCATGACTAGGTGAGGGCTGGGAGGGACCTGAGCTGATGAGGCGTGGGAAGTCTGTGGGCAGGGATGCAGCACAGGAGTGGTTTCTGGAGGACCCTGAAAGGACCAGGTGCACTGAAAGGGGATAGAGAAGAGTAAGGTCATTACAGTAGGCCAGATGTGAAGTAGGAGGATGAGAAGGAGTGATACAGTGGGAATGCAAGAAATGGGAGCAATTCTGAAAGCAGTGCTGAGGGTACAAAAGCCGTCAGACAAGACTCTAATTTAATCTCATCTATGCGAACTGTATGATATCCTGTGCTGTGTCATGAAGGTACATAAGTTTAGTAGTATAAAGTAACACAAAAGCATCATCTCACAGATCTGAATGTCAGACATCCAGGCACAGGTTGCAACTTGAGAATGAAGCAAGAAGCCATGTTGGGGAGGCCCACGGGACAAGGGACTGAGGGCAGCTCTCCACCAACAGTCAGGAAGAAACTAGGCTTTGAGTCTGACAACCCACCTTACAACTACATTAGCTTAGAAATTGACCCATCCCTAGTTGAACCCTGAGATGAAACCACAGCCCAATAGACACCTCGATCTTTGCCTCCTGAGAACCCGGGGCAGATGACCCAACTAAGCAGTGTCCAACCCTTGACCCACAGAAACTGTGAGATAATAAATGTGTGTTGTTTTAAGATGTAACATTTGTTATCATTTGTTCCGCAGCAGTAGCTGACCAATACAGGAGTTGAAGAGAGGCCACAACTCCCAGGGATAGATGGTCTGGTTAAGTAACAACTAATGAGCCTACCGGTTAGGAGCCCCAGGTCTAGTTTAAACCCCATGTTTACCAGGGAAGGCTCAGAAAAGAAAAGCAACCAACTCATGGTCACACAGAAAATTCATTTTCTACTTACCATCACCCTTAGGTGTAAAGGCTCCCATCAAATTCAGGGTTAGAGCGGAAAAAGCATTAGAGGGCCTTGGCATTGTATAGCTGAGACCATCCAGGGAGCTCTTACCTTTTCCCTCACAGCAGGCAGTAAAGCATTGAAGCAGGTGGCCAGAAAGACCCCACCTCCAAAGGTGTTGCAGAGCGAGAGGATCTTTTTCGAGCGGTGGGCCTTCTCAAAATCTGTCTCGATGATCTTCACAGGGAGCAGGGAACCCAGCAGCATAAAGAAGAAGACGCCCACCATGCAAAGGATTTTGACCACTAACAGCTTCACCATGGTGACAGCCTGGGCTGCTATGGTCACCACAGGGCCAAACCATGTGTGGACGTACACTCCCGTTCCACGATGTGCTACCAAGGGTTCATGCCTCAATCCAGTCACTGTAAACACCAGGGACAATCACATCAGCTACTGGATTATCTGACCAGATCTAATGACCAAGCCCATCCTGCCTTCCTCCCCCTCATACTTCACCCCACTCCAGGCCTGGCACACATCCCTGCCTCCTGCATAAACTTATCCATGGTTGTGATGTCTAGTACGGCTATCATTAGCCACATGTGTCTGTCTATGTTTAAAGTAAAGAAAATGTAAAATTCAGCCCCTCAGCTGAACTACCTGTATTTCAGGTGCTCAGTAACCATGCGAGTCGAATAGACACCATATTGGACAGCACAGAGAATGTTTCCATTGTCACAGAATGTTCTATCGGATGGTATTGTTCCACTGGTTCCCCACAGACCTCACATAAAATCCCAATGCTTTACCCAGGCCATCAGCTCCTGCTTCATTGCACTCACTCTGGCCTTTGTGGTCCCTAAATGTGCCAAGTCAATTCTTGTCTCAGGGCCTTTGCCTGGGATGTGTTCTCAGGCTGGAACATTTCTCTCTATGACCTTCCAATGACATCTTGTCTTTCAAGTCACTACTTCCAGGACTCCGCAGAAGGGACTCCACAGAAGGGCCTCTCCTGGCCGACGTCCACCCTAAACTGTATCCCCTGTACCTACCCAGAGGCCTGGTGCGCAACAGAGATTCAGGAACAGCTGGCTGAACAAATGGATGTGCTGAAGCATGTGGCCTTCTTTACATGGCTCAATGAGCCAATGTGGAGCAAGTTTTCTCTCTGGACCTGAAAATGTCACCGTTAGTACCAGGGACCTTTGGCTACTCCCCTGTACTCACATTTTCGCCCAACCTCCCAGTTCTCACTGCCCAAACCCCCACTTCAGTGAGCTCTTCGGGTCTCAGCTCAGATGCCACCAGTTGGAGGTCTCTCCCATCCCACTGCCTGACATTTTTCTGGCATTATATGTGCTACAGAGAACTACCTAATTTAAGCCCTGGAATGTCCGCACTGGCCCTCGCTGTGGAGACTCTGTTT
>JAAGEH010000343.1:10574995-10618969 GCA_011751065.1 Lasiurus cinereus | reverse complement strand
TTCGATTCCAGTCAAGGGCATGTGCCTTGGTTGTGGGCACATCCCCAGTAGGAGGTATGCAGGAGGCAACTGATTGATGTTTTTAACTCTATATCCCTCTCCCTTACTCTTTGTAAAAAATCAATAAAATAGCTGAAACTGGTTTGGCTCAGTGAATAGTGTGTCAGCCTGTGGACTGAAAGGTCCCAGGTTCCATTCCAGTCAAGGGCATGTACTTTGGTTGTGGGCACATCTCCAGTGGGGGGCATGCAGGAAGCAGCTGATTAATAGCTCTCATCGATGTTTTTAACTCTATATCCCTCTCCCTTCCTCTCTGTAAAAAAATCAATAAAATACATATATATTAAAAAATCAATAAAATATATTTAAACATTTTTTATTTTTATTTTTTATTTTATTTTATTTTTTCCCTATTGCCCTCCCCACCCCTCAGTACATGCCCTCACCCGTCTCCCTACCCCACCCCCCCATTGCCCTGTATCCACTGGCTATGCCTACACACATGCATTCAAGTACAGTACTTTGGTTGATCTCTTACAGGCCCCTTCCCCCCAACCTCCCCTGCCTTCCCACTGTAGCACTACAGTCTGTTCATTGCTTCTTTGCCTCTGCATCAGCTTCCCGCCCCACTCCCTGATTCTTGTCTTTAAAAACATCTTGCCCCTGTAGGCTAGAAATAAACCCACAAGAGCAAAAGAAAAATGTTTGAGTCCCAATTTCAATGTCCGATAGCTTTGAGTCCCAGTTTCAATGTCAAACAGTTCCTTATGTGTACATGTCATCAATGGTATCTGGATAGTGGACAAATGGTGGCAATGCCGGTCCTGACCCTCTCTAGTTTGGTCCTAGGCAACCTGTAGCGATGCACTGCTGCTGACTGCTCGCATGGCAAGGTGTCGTCCACGTCTTCCATCTCTGGACTGTTTCTCCTCTTGTCTTTGTGGTTGGCGCAGACCTGTCAGTTCCTCTCTGTTGCAGGAGTCCACTTGGTCTTGGAATTGTTTTTGCTTTGGAGGCAGAGGTCCCAGGATCCACGGGTCTGCATGGTCCACGGGTCTGCAGGACTCTGGCTGGAGTGGCTGTTGGGTCGCAGGGTAGCTCCAAGGCCTGGCTGGCTGGCAGTGTTGATGAGTTCCCAAAGAAAGCCCATTTTCCCCTTCAAGATGGCCTGGGCTCCATGCCCAAGTCCCACAGTCCAGGGAGTGAAAGCCGCGATGGCAGTCTCTCCTTGTCCAAGAGAGCCTGACTGCCAGCCCCCCTGCTCCCGTGAGATTCAACTGTCCTCACTCAATCACACACCCACCACACACACCCATATACTCTCCTTTTGTCCCCTCACTCACTTCCTCTCCCTCACCTCCATCCTGCCAGCTGCCATCTTTTCTCCCTCTCCTCTAAACACTTTTTAAAAAAAAGAAAGACTGAATTGTAGGGAAGCCAGAGTAGAAGCAGAGAGACCCATTAAAAATCACATGGGCAAGAATGGAAGCTAGTTTAGATGAAGGCATTGTCAAGAGTGCATGAATTTGAGAATTACTTTGGAGGGTGAATTGACAGGACTTGGCCATGGTTTGCCTGGGTGGGTTGCAGGCAGGGCAGTGTCAGGGGTGACCACTGGCGTTGTTCACTAAAATAGTAATGACTGGAAGAGGTACAGAGATTTTAGGTGTCAAAAGACAGTTTGGTTTTGCAGAAGTAAAGTATGAGTTGGCTGTGAGTTTTTAATATTGGATGCCACTTTCTGCCTGCTTTATGATTAGCATGCAATAGGTGGTAGCCATTTTTATTATTAGACACAAAGTGCCTTCACTTTTTTTCTGGTTTCCATAATTCACAACAAAAATAATCACTTCTAATAATAGCACACCAAGTAAATGCCCACAGGATGACTCCTTCCTATAGAAGAATTCAGGAGGTGCAATATTTATTCATGATTAGAGAAACAGGCTGCTCAGAGAAGAAGCTGTATGTTTGGTTTTTATTCATTCAAGACATATTTTTGAAAGAGTCCTAGGCTCCAAGACTTGTGTATGGGAAGGTATGATAGAAAAACTACCAACAAGTTTGACTGTGTGAGCATTTAAAAATTTTTTCACAGTGAAGGACACAATGAACAGGCTTAAGAGATAAGTGACAGCCCTGGCCAGGTAGCTCAGTTGGTTAGAGCATGGGAGTAATTTATATTTTTGTCAAATATATATTACAAATGTAAAACACAAAACTAACCCACTCAATGGCTCACATTTGTTCTCTCTCTCTCTCTCTCTCTCTCTCTTTATATATATATATATATATATATATATATATATATATATATATATATTATTTCATTGATTTTTTTTTTTTTTTTTTAGAGAGAGAGGAAGGGAGAGGGAGAGATAGACATCAATGAGAGAAACATCATTGATTGGCCATCTCTTGCATGCCCCCTAGTGGGGATTGAGCCTGCAACCCAGGTATATACCCTGACAGGGAATCGAACCAATGACCTATTGGTGCATGGGACGATGCTCAATCCACTTTTTAAAATTTATATGAGGGTGACATTGCTTAATAAAATTATATAGGTTTCAGGTATACAATTCTACAACATGTCATCTGTATATTGTATTGTGTGTTTACCACCCCAAGTCAAGTCTCCTTCCATCACCATTTAGCCCCCCTTTACCCTATCTATCTCCCCCAAGCTGCCTTTCCTTCACTTTTAGTGCAGTTCAATTTGTTGATTTCAGAGAAGAAGGGAGAGGGAGAGAGAGAGAGAAACATCAATGATGAGAGAAAATAATTGATGGGCTGCCTCCTGCATGCCCCACTGGCGATGGAGCCCATAACCTGGGCCTGTGCCCTTGACCAGAATCAAACCTAGGACTCTTGAGTCTTCAGGCTGACACTCTATCCACTGAGCCAAACCAGCTAGGGCCAATTTGATTTTTAAAAAATGATGGTTAGAGCTTGAATTAGTCAGGGTCTCCAGAGAAACAAAACTAATAAGGAAAATAGATGTTAGATTGATTTACTTTAAGGAATTGGTTCATGTGGTCTTGGGTGCTGGCAAATCTGAAGTCTAGAGGACATGCTGGCAGGCTGAAGCCCCAAGGAAGAGTTGATGTTGCAGCTCCAGTCTAGATGCAGAATTCTCTCTTCTTTGGAGAGACCTTCAGTCTTTTCTCTTAAAGCCTTCAACTGATTAGATGCAGTCCACCTACATAATAGAGGCTAATCTTCTCTACTCAAAGTCAACTGATTTAAATGTTAATTTCATCTAAAACACACCTTTCTGGCAATATCTAGACTGGATTTTGACCAAATATCTGATAATGTAACCTAGCCAAGTAGATATATAAAATTAACTATTAGTGCTTTGTGTTCTCTTTAAGACAGTTTGTCTATCCCAAATCACATATTTTCTTCTACAATCTTCATAGTTTTATCTTTCATAGCTTCCATTTGTGTACATTTCAAAATCAGACAAAACTAACCTGCAGCATAGAACAGTGGGGCAGTTGCCCTTTGGGGTGGTAATGACTAGATGGGCCATGACAGGGGTCTGGCCAGGTTCTGTTCTTGGTCTGGGTGCTAATGACATGGGTATGTTCCCTTTGTGGAAATTCGTCAAGCTGTTTGCACTTTCATGTAGGTGTGTTATATTTTGATAAAATTAAGCACAATAATAAAAGAGAGAATACAGAACAGACTCCCCAAATCTACCAGAGCTTTTAAGACTTAGGAACAGCTATGAGCTGAGCAGAGTTTGTGGTTTACATCCTCCAACCTCACCACTGAAAGGATTCCTATTTTTTAAAATATATATTTTTATTGATTTCAGAGAGGAGCGGAGAGGGAGAGAGAAACATCAATGATGGAAGATAAATCATGGACAGCTGCCTCCTGTGCATCCTGTACTGAGGTTGGGAGCCTGCAACCCAAGCATGTACCCTGACCAGGAATTGAACCATGACCTCAGGTACATAGGTCTACACTCAACCATTGAGCTACACCAGCTAGCCAGGATTCACATTCACATTCTGAATGGTAGTCCCATCACAACACAGAGCCTAGCAGACATTTCTGGTTGCGAGGACTTACACCTCTGAAAAGAAAAACAACTCTAGAACCACACATTAATACCCAGAATTGAATCATTTTTAGGCCCAAACCTAGGTAGTTTCATGATTAGATTCGGCATCTTCTGGTCCTGATGCTGTGGGCCTCTCCAAGGATTTAGGTGGTGGAGAGGCTGTGGAGCTGGTGTGCCACCTGGTGGCCTCAGCTTCTTATCTACAAGGGTCACATTCAGAGAGCTCCATCTTTGCTCCAACTTTGCAATCATCAGTTTGCACGAGGGAGGATTGAGGTGGGGGAAGCCATCAGTTTGGGGTTTTCAAGTGACCCAAGATGGGATAAAATCTTTGCTGCAAAGATTTACAAGGGCACTCTAGAGCCAGTGAACAAATTATTTTTGCTGATGGCAAAATTATTTAGGACATTAGTTTGACACATTTATCTAGGTTGTGTGCTGGCAGTACCAGTGGTGGGGTTCTCAATCTTGGCAGTGATGACACTGGGGCCAGCTTATCTCTACGGGGGCTCCTGCACCCCGAGTTGTGACAACCAGAAATGTCCCAAACATGGTCTAGTATCTCCTGGAGAGCAAAATTGCCCCCAGCTGGGAATCCTGCTTCTGTGAGATATACTTTCTGGTTGCTTCCTGGGACTTACTCTGGATGGGGTTTTACAGTCTAGCTGCAGGAAAGACTTGCTAACTGTGGAGATGGGAAAGGACAGAGCCTTCGTAATTCCATCTATGATAGCAGCCCCTACATCTTAGGCTCATCCTACTCCTGGAAGCCTTTGCGGTCACGATTTATGCCAAATCCACTATTTAATTGCCTTTTCTTTTTTTGTTCAATGCACTTCTGACAGGCATATTCAGAAATATTCTATTTCTAACTCATGTGGGATGTAGCAGTAATTATCATGACACACTTGTCAAATCACACAGCAGACACTGGCTTCTTGGATGAGATTGTTGACAGTTTTTTCCCCCACATTCCCACTTAGCTAGCAGTTCCAAACAAGGAAGTTTCTGGATCTTTCCTGAACAGTTAGGCTTAGGGTACACTTGGAGCAGCTGGGCAAGGCCTTCCAGTGAAGGACACAGGAGGGGAGGGAAGGAATGGAGACCATCTGGGAAGACCTAAGGCACATGTAGATGCTTTCGAAATGTATGGCTCATTTTCAAGTTCCCACCAGTGTTTATCAAAGTGGGGTTCTCCAAACATGTGGCTCAGAATCACCTGGGCTCCTATTTAAAATATTTTATATGCTTTTATTTATTTCAAAGAGAGGGAGAGATATACATCAATGAAGAGTCATTGATCAGCTCCCTCCTGCACACCCCCTACTGAATCAAGCCCACAACACAGCATGTGCCCTGTCCTGGAATCAAACCATGACCTCCTAGTTCATGGGTTGATGCTTAACCACTGAGCCACATCAGGCTGCCTATCTTAAATGCAGAATGCATTGGAGGCTGGCTAAATAAGTTCAGAATGCATAGACTCAACCAATGGTTCCAGAACACTGGTGAGCATCAGCATCATCGAATGCTTGTTAAAACACAGATGACTGGGACCCACTCTGAGTTTCTGGTCTGGTGGTGGAAGGCCAAGGATTTGCACTTCTATCAAGCTCCCAGCTGCTGATACTTGTGGGCTGGGGTGGGAGATGCCACACATTGTCCTAGTGGAGGGTCTCCCCTCAGCACTGTGGACTTGGGGCCAGGTTATTCTCTGTGAGGGGCTGGCTTGGCCACTGCAGGGCATTGAGCAGCATAACTGGCCCCTACTCATTTGATGCCAGGAGCACTGCCAATCATGACAGTAGTGATTCTGTGACAGATTCACCCCTGGTGAAGGCCCTGTAAAACAGGCACAGGCCTCCTTCTTGCCCCCTTCCCCATTCACTGTCCATACCAACTGATTCCTGGGGCTGCTGATTTTCAGTCGTACTTTTGTGACTTTCTGATTTGTGGGAGGACCACTGTTGAGCCTTCATTTGTGGATGAAGCAGGCGGCCTTCACAGAGGTGGGGTCCTCAGCCAGCCACTCCTGACATAGAACCTGCAACCAGGGGTCACACTGCACCAGGTTTGCCATTCAAGGGCTGGGTGAGCGAGTCAAAGCTTTTCTTCACCTGTGAAATGGGTATGATGGTGCCTACCACATAGTGTTGTAAATAGGAGCTGAGAATTCATGGAAGGTTTATGTAGTGACTGTGGAGTGCTTTCTATATCCACAAAACCCTAAGATTGGTGCCAAGACAAGCCTGGAAGTTTCCTGGGCTCCTTTCTGCCTAGGGCCAGGTCTCTCCCCTGGAAGATATGGGAGGGAGAGTCCTTGGGTTACAGAATGGTGTAATTTGTGAGAACATACTAGAAAAGCAATGAACAATAACCTTACTGCTCTGCCCCCGAGAACCTAGCATTTTAGCTTGACCCCCAAGGTCATCACTTACATGGTGTGTGAGTGTAGTTGTGGTCAGAGGTGAGGGAAAAACATGGGACAGCCGAGGTTTGCCATTTCTGGAACCATCTGTGACCCTGGCACAAGAAGAGCTTAGTCATGTCATGTCATTTCAGGCAGTGTGTTATTCCTTATGTCCTGGGTGATATGGAAACTCTAGGCTGCAGGTTTCTAGACACTTGGGACAGGGAGAGCAGGGGTGGTGCTGAGAGGTCAATGCAGAGACTGGCAGAGGTCACAATGTCTATTTATTCCCCACACATTACTCTTGTCACCACAGCTAGCACTCAAGAGTTAGGCCACCTTGCCATCCAAGTGATGACTGCAGTGGTGGGTGGTGGCCCTTCTTCCTACTAGTTTCCTATATGACACACGGCACTGGGTCAACTTTGCAGACCACCAGGGAGCCTCTAACACTGCTGCCAGCACAGGGTCTCAGCAGATTCCCTGAGATCCTGCCCAAGCAAATGCAGGGGTATCCATGGTGGCCTGGCACCTTAGGCAGGCTACCCATCCCTGGCTTGTGTGTTTGCCCTCCCTGGAGGCAGCTCTGGCCTGCTTGGCTATTGCAGGCTGAGGAGGGGGAACCAAGGGCCCCAGAACAGGAGGGGGACCACACTAGGAGTCCATGGCCAGAACACATAGGCAGGTTGGGACGGCTTGGGGGCCAGGCCTGAAGGTCATGATCATCTGCCTCGTGGTCAGATGTGAATATTGTGGAAGGAGGATCAAAAGGGGTGAAAAGCACATCTATCAAAATGCTCGATTGTCCCCAAAGCTGGCCCTAGGCACCCCAAGGCAGTCCCGCTCCCGACAGGTGCAGGGAAATGAAAATGTCTTTAGGAATCTGCAACTAAAGTTCCTCATGCAAAAACCTGTGGTTTGAGGGTCTGGCGGACATTGGTGCCCAGACCGTGGCTGGCAGTGAGCTCGTCCAAGCAGCCAAGGTTGACTCAAAAAGAGGCTTCAGGCTTCAGACGTAGCTGGACGTTAACACCGGTCACTTCTCAGAGAACACCCCCGAGGATCATCCCTACTCTGGAATATTCTAGAAAATACTTTAGTGACTGGGCTTTTTGGAGATTGGTGCTGGTCTGCATTCACAGCTTGCTGGCTCTGTTTTGAGAAGGGTCTGGGATCCATAAGAGAGTACAAAAATGGAGGTGAGGGTGAAAGGAAAAAATAAAAAGCATAAAAATCCATCTCATGCAGGTCCAATTTCTTCTTCTTTTTCCTTCTCTGGCAATCCAATGGGAGAAAATGGCAGAACGTGTGGAGGCTCCAGTCAGCTGGGAAGAACCCGATGGCACTGGAATGGCTGGAAGGACAAGACATGCGGTGGTCAGCCAGGCAGCCGCCCCAATTCAAGAGGGCATCACTGCAGCTGGTGAGATCTAAATTCAATCTGCCTACATGGCTTGTGGCTGCTGCATAAGCCCAGAAACCGCACAGTCATAACAAATAACAAATACAAAACTGACCTATGTTCTGTCTTAAAATTAAGGCAAAAAAAAAAGGAAAGAAAAAGTATACTCCAAGTATTAACGTTCGTTGCTTTGCATGGAAAGATGGAAAGATTAAAGTTGTTTTTTGTACCCTAACCGGTTTGGCTCAGTGAATAGAGCATCGGCCTGTGGACTAAAGGGTCCCAGGTTCGATTCTGGTCAAGGGCATGCACCTTGATTTTGGGCACATCTCTAGTAGGGGATGTGCAGAGGCAGCTGATCAATGTTTCTCTCTCATTGATGTTTTTAACTCTCTATCCCTCTTCCTTCCTCTCTGTAAAACATTCAATAAAATATATGTATTTTTAGCCGAAACAGGTTTGGCTCAGTGGATGGAGCATCTGCCTGGGGACTGAAAGGTCCCAGGTTCGATTCCGGTCAAGGGCATGTACATTGGTTGTGGGCACATCCCTAGTAAGGGGCGTGCAGGAGGCGGCTGATCGATGTCTCTCTCTCATCGATGTTTCTGGCTTTCTATCCCTTTCCCTTCCTCTCTGTGAAGAATCAATAAAATATGTTTAAAATATATATATATGTGTGTGTGTATGTATTTTTAAAAAGTTGTTTTCTGTGCTTTCTCTTTACATTTTTCTATTTAAAAAATCATGGTTAAGCCATAGCTGTTTTGGCTTGGTGGATAGAGCATCAGCCCACACATGCCCGGGGTGTGGGCTTGATCCCCAGTGTGGGGCATGCAGGAGGCAACCAATCAATGATTCTCTCTCATCATTGAAGTTTCTCTCTCTCTCCCCCTCTCCCTTCCTTTCTGAAATCAATACAAATATATTTCAAAAAAATCATATTTAATATAAAAATGTGGAGGAAGGTAACAAAATAAAGAAAGCCACCTGCCACCTGTACCCAGGGAGCAGAATCACTGGAGACAGACAGGGTGGAAAGGGGCCCAGGGCCAGCTAACCAAGCCAGCCACCGTCTCCAAGGACCCTCCAAGTATATTTTTAAGCAAGTGTACATGTAACATCTGCTCACAGTAAAATAAGAAAAAAGCCCCCAAAATCATGAAACCAGGCAGAACACTTGGGCGTGAAAGAGAGGCAGATATAGATCTGTCCTTCTCCTGCCCACCTCATCTCGCATCCACTGGGGCCACCAGGGCACGTTCTGCAGTTGCACAGAAAAGCACTTTGCCAATACTTCCTGTTCTCTTGTCACTGTAGACACATGTAGGGACCAGCCCTCCCAGAAGCTGTGAGGTTTCAGTCCATGTCTCTCAGTGGGAGTTGGGAGGGGGAGGAGCAAAATTCAGTGGAAACATCTAGAAGGGGGCCTGCACCTCCTCCCCGCCTCACTTCCCCCCGCCCCCCCGCATGCAGGAGACTCACATGAGTAGTCATTCCTGCTGGTCATCACTGCTGGCACTGGGTGTTTGATTTCGCATCTGACTTCGAAGCTGTTCAATGAACTCTGGGTTCTGTTGCTGCATCTGCTGAGCAAACTGCTGGCCCCTGTGAGAGAGGTGCCAGGCTCAGCTTCCAGGATACCAGCCAGCTTCGCCAAACAACACACTGAAATGTCCCCCAGGCATTCGTCATGCGTTCCCACATGTGACCCTCAAGGGCAGTGTGCCCACTCACTGGAGGACACAGTGTTGACATTTCCATTTTCCCACGTGGAGTGTCCCTGTCTGCCCACTATGTCTCCACTATAAGGGGTACTCACGCCTGGATGAGACTGGCCAGGTCATTCTGTGAAGTGTTGGTGCCAGGAGTCCCCAGGGGGTTGTGGCTGCCGGAAATCATCCCAGACATGCTGCAAGAAGAGAGCCTAGGACTTAGACAGGATGGCCCAGCCCACCCGTCCCACAGTGGCTCCAGTCAGCCCTTGGCCTCTGCTAGAAAAAGACGATCTGTGTCACCACCCTTCCCTCTGAGTTCCATCCACTTTTCCAGGAATGGTATTTTGCCCTAAAGACAGTGATTCGCAATGGGGCAACTCTGCCTCCATGTGACACTGAGAAATGTTTGTGACACCAAAGGTTGCACAGTGTGTGATTCCATTTAAGTGAAATTTCCAGAACAGAAAAATTAAATTCACAGACAAGAAGAGGATTAGTTATTGCCGGGCATTGGGGGAAAGGGTAGTGACTACCCTGAGGATGGGGCTTCTTTTGGGGCGGTGGAATATTCTGGAACTTGATGGTGGTGACAGCTGCATGACACTGTTAAATGCACGCAATGCCACTGAGTTGTAAACCAAATGGTTTAATACAATAATCTTATGTGTTTTAGCACAAAAAGAGATTTAAGCACAAGACCCGGGGAAAGGGTTGTCACTTACAGCTGCTGAACCTGGGGGTTGTTCATCATGGTTGATGCCTGAAGAAAAAAACACAATCGTCAGAGGACAGCTTCCGACTGAGAAGGTTCCCTTTTAAGCACCCTGGGCTCTCCAGCCCCAGCACAGCAAGTATGTCACCCAGGTACTTGCCCTCCCGCCTCTCTCTACACCCCATTCCTTCCTCGTTTCACCACTTTGATCCCATTTGGAACTCTTATTTCAGGAGGCTCCAGGGCACCTATCCTTTTTGCTGGCACCTTAGGTTCCGCTGGGTGTGTGCATTTTAGATCTTTTTTTGAATCACAAGACATTAGGAGAGCCAGGCAGTCTCGTTTTGCTCCATCAGTAAACACTGCACTGGGGACGTTCTAGCCTTCACAGCTCACTGAGGACATCTCCTCAGAATCCAGGTCAGGGAGAAGAGAGTAGGAACTGAAGAGTTTCCTGCTAGACCACTGTTCACGGGCTGCCTAACTTTCTGTAAAGGGCCACAGGTTAAGTACTGTCGGCTTTCAGGGCGTCTCTGCTCCAACCATTCAGCTCTGCCAAAAGCTGCATGGCCCTGGCCGTGCCAGTCAAAGTACACAAACCAGCAGGTTGAAGTAAAAAGGCCTTTGGAGTGCGGGTACTCATCCCCGTCCATCAACAAAGACCCAGGCTTTTGCTGCGGCATAGGCTTACAGTGAAAGTAAACCTCTGCTGAATTTAGGAGGCGAGATGCTCCTAGGTGTACTGAGGATTTTTTTCTTCCAGACAGTTTGAGACTCTGCACCCTGAGGCCAGCAGTGCGGCCTCAGGCCGAGCAAGATCACTCAGAAATGGGCCTTTGTGTGTAGGGAGCAGCCCCCTCAGGTCACAACGGGGAGCCTGCTCTCACTGGGATACCTAGTGCTCTGATGTCCCATCTGAATCTGCAGGCGTGGCCCTATCACTATCACTGTCTCTTTGCGAGAACACCATGCTGGATGTAGTTTTCCCACGTTATTCAGCCAAGAGAGTTAGGAACTAATTTATCCTTTGGCTCAGTAATGGGGGGAAGGGGTGTCTCTTGGGGGTATGCTAGCCCTAAAGGACACAAGAATTGAAACATCTGCGGTTGTCATCACTGGGGGTGCTCCTAGCATGGAGTAGGTGGGGCCAGGGATGCTGCTCAACATCCTACAGTGCCCAGGCAGGTCCCATCCCAGGGTGACTCCAGCCCCAGTGTCCACGGTGCCACATCAGTGGCCCTGGTCTACGGCAGGCAGTGCCATGGCAGACCCAGGTGGTGGGCGAGGACGCTGCTGGGGGAGATGAGGGCAGTTACCATGCTCATGAAGCCTGGGTTGTTCAGCAGGCCCGCGATGTCAAAGCTGCCGAGCCCTCCTGTCTGTGGGAAGGAGGAAAGCACTGGTTAGTGGCATCAGAACACAGGGAGATGACACTAGCCCCAGGAACTGAGAGAATACCCCATGTGGGGCCCATCTGGAGTTCTTACAGGTGTTTAGCTCAAACAGATGCTCTCTCGGCCTGTGCAGCCAGCCCATAGGTTAGGGTGCTTCACAAAAAGCAGGAGCCCCACCGTCCATCATTAGGGAAAAGTACTGTGTTAACTGCATCTTCCATTTTCTGATGCTCTGACATCTGAGGCCTGGCAGACCCTAGAGGGATGGGCAGTCCTCGGGGTAACCAATTCCTAGACAGTCAATAATTCACCTAGGATTGCACCTTTCAAATGCAAGTCAGGCAGTCCATTGTTCACACCCACCCCCTTCTCTATGAGGCTCTCACACTCAGCCACTATCCTTTTTGCTCTAGTCACCCCAGAGCCAGGTGCCAATTAGGGCTAGCCTCTACCCAGAGTCCCCTGGAATTATTCAAAATAGCAAAACCTAAGGCTGCTCCCACCACATCACCCCTTCTTTCTCATGAAATCATAATAAAGGCTCTGGTCCACATTTCCCCTCTTCCTTCACTTCATGACTGACCCTGGTGCTTCCCCGTGGAACCCTGCAGCACGCCCTCTCTATTTCTGGGGCTCTGTGAGAATAAAAACATCTTCTTCCCTGATAGGCATTTCCAAATGTGTATCTCATTCCCGATTAAACAAATGCCAGGTCCCCTAACAGCCCAGACATGCTTTGCACACAGGTCAAGCCAGCCCTCAACCTGTGAGCTGTGAGAGCGTCTGCCTGGCCTGCCCTGTGCTCTGCCTCCCTGACAGAAGCACCCGCCTTGTTCCCAAGAAACTCACGGGACTGGGGGCCTCTCTGAGTTTCAGTTCTGCTATCTTGAGGTTGGATTTGTATGTTTCATTGTCGGGGTCCAGCTCCAGGGCCTTCTTATAGTAGGCCACAGCCTCCGCGTGCTTGTTCAAACTGCAGAGCGCCAGGCTGTGGGGAGAGATGCTGGGGATGACGGGGAGAGGCCCCAGGAGCTTCTGGCCTCTTCCTCAGTCCCCACCCCTCAAACTGTCTCCATGTCAATGTCACCATTCCTTGTCCAGTCTGGGCTCCAGTGGAGGACACAAGAGGGGTCAGGGGAAGGGCTAAGAGGATAAACATGACAATTCAAGTGCACTGTGACACCCAATAGCAAAGGCTTTGAAGGCCTAAAGGATGGAATGCTGAGGGGCCAGGGTAGTCGGACAAAGATGTGTATTTGGTCTTTGTAAAATTTGTTCTGAATTCTGAGTCATTCTAGGGAATTGTCAATCCTAAGGTCGCGGGAAGCCCTTATTATAGTTGGTCGGTCGGTGACAACTTGTGATTGGTGTCCGAAGTGGGGCTGAGCTCTGCACCAGTGGGCTCTGACTACCTCCAGGTAGGTAGTGTCAGGCTGAATGGAATGGCTGAATCCACTGCTGGCGTTGGAGAGGTGATTAATGGAATAGAAAACCCTCCACACAATCAGAAGAGGAGGAATGTTTTGGAAGCAAAGAAAGGGGCAGTCTGGCCCCACAAAGGGGCACCTGCCCAGGCACTCACCCCATCCTCCCATAGGCTTTGCTGTAGGATGGGTCTATGCAGATGGCCCGCTCGCAGTCCTGCACGGCCCCCGCATAATTCCCTAGTTTGCTGTAGGCGGCAGCTCTGGGGAAACAAAGCAGGCATTCAGAGTTGTACCCCTCACTGGTCACCTACGATGAGCCATTTGGGGATAGGCCTTGGTTTCCCCATCTGTAAGGTGGGGTGGGTATAGGGTTGTGAAGGGTTATGTGGGCTCTGACATGGGCATCTGTCTGCTAGTACCTGTGCTGGAGGAAGGGTGCTATCCCATCTGCCAGAGGAAACTGAGGCTGAGGGAGGTAGAAGAGTGTGGCCCAATGCTGCACAGCCGACAGGCAGTGTCCGGACCTGGTTCTGAACCCACAGTGCCAGGGCTCTGCCACGGAGGCTCTTCCTTTTGGGTGAAGCTCATGCCCATTTTATGTTGCTAAATAAGTCCCTCTGCAACTTTCTATATACCTAGAATTACTTCCCCCCAAAAAATAGTTAAAAAAACAAAAACACTTCTACCCAGAGGTGATGTGGACAACCTTTGGCAACCATGCTTCTGGCGTCTTCTACATGCTGTGTATTTTTTCCACAGCTTCCACACTCTCCACTCAGTCCCTCTCATTAGCACAGTATTCCGTACAGTGAGGCTACGTGACAGCTAATTTGGCTTTTCCTTTAAAAGCATAGGCCAAGCCAGTTGGCATGGCTCAGTGGTTGAGCATCATCCTGTGAACCAGGAGGTCACGGTTCAATTCCTAGTCAGGGCACTTGCCTGGGTTTCCAGTTCCATCCCCCGAGTGATTTTCTCTCATCACTGATGTTTCTCTCTCCCCCTTCCTCTCTGAAATCAATAAAAATAAATAATAAAAGAGGACAGGCCAGGGTCAAATACATTATGACAGAAAGAAAACTAGACTTTGGGTAGTGAGCACACAATGGAGTATACAGACATCATGTTATAAAGTTCTATATCTGAAACTTATGTAATGTCTATAACCACTGTTACTCCAATAAATTTAATTTTTCAAAAACAAGGAAAAAGAAAAAGTACAGGCCAGATGCAGTTCCTCACAGTTGCCAATGCTGTCATGAGCATGTGCACGTATCCAAGTTGTGGGTTATTGTTTTGTCCTCATATCTGAGTAGAGAATGGTGCCACCTAATTTAAATGTCACTATCGACTCTGACTGACAGCTCACTGACCGGCTAACACTATGTGTATCTGGGACTGCAGTGGGGGCAATCAGTAACCTACAGTACAACAACCCGTTCTGTTTGCCAAGACGTGAGATTGGCTGGCCTGACCTCCGAAAAGGCCTGGCAGGTACCTGTTACAGAAATAGACGGCGTTTGCGGGATTGAGCTCGATAGCTTTCCCATAGAAGTGCACGGCAGCTTCAAAGTTCTCGACTTTCATCTGTTCGTTTCCTACAGAAAAAGAAGAAAAAAAAAAGTACACTGGCTGTTCATAAGAGACCTGAGGAAATCTGAGGCGTCATTCTCAGCTCTCCCAGCTCCTAATTGAAGGTGTGAGATTTTGGGGGCCAGGATACAACACTCAGGCATAGGCTTGGGGGTGCAGTTTGCATCAAGGGTCTTTAGGGGCTGGCTGAGCCAGCACTTGGTGATGGCAGCTGTCACTGCTTTGATTGTGGTACTTAGGGACATAAGTCTCAAATACCATCACTTTTGCATCTTTTCAGAAATAGAGCCCAGTTTTAATGAGATGTAATCTACATACCACATAACTCACCCTTTAAAAGCATTCAATTAAGTGGCTTTTTAGTATACGTATTCAGAGTTGTGCAACCATAACCTGCATCTAATTTCAGAACATTCCACCACCCCGAGAAGTAACCCTGTCCTCATCAGTAGTCAATTCTCCCCTCCCAGCCCGTTAACCAGGAACCCATTTCCTAGGTCTGTAGATTTTCTTGTTCAAGACATTTCAGATAAACAAAAACACTGGATGTGGCCTTTTGTGTCTGGCTTCTTTCACTGGGCATCATGTGTTCAAGGTCCATTTACATTGTAGCGTGGTCAGTGCCTCATTGCTTTTCATGGCTGAGTAATAACCCAGTGCCGGGATAGACCATCTTGTATGTATCCGTTCATCAGCAGACAGACATCTGGGTGGTTTACACTTCTTGGCTACTATGAACTATGCTCCTGTAAGCATCTCTGTACAAGCATCTTTGTGGCACGTGTGTTTGCTGGGCCATGTGATCACTGTGTTTAACTATTTGAGAAGCTGTCATACCATTTTCCACAGCAGCTGCACTGCTTACATTTTCACCCACTGTGTGTGAGGCTCTGATTTCTCCACATACATCTGTGTTCTTAAAAGCCATCCCCCCCTAGACTCCTGTCTCCAAAGGCTGGTTTGCTGTCTACTGTCCTATAGCACCCCTACCCTTGACTTCAGAGCCAGGGATCAGCTTGCCTCACCTTCTCACACCTCTGGAGTCCAGTGGAGAGGTGTCAGTGGGAACAGAGAACCCTTCTCTCACCTTCGGTTTTGAGGCGCTCTGCTTCTGCCGAGTCCTCCTCCGAAAGTGGGGTTCCCTCAGGACTCCTCAGGTTCTGTGGCATCTCCTGGCCCCAAAGAAAAAAGGTGGCAATCCCGCTGTCCTCCTCCTTCTCCAAACTCGGCTCCTTGAGCCTTCCTCCCTGTCAGGGGCCTCTGAGCTCTGAGAGAAAGGAACCAGGCCCAGTGCCCACAATGCAGGTGTCCCACTTCCCTCACTCAGGAGGCACTTGCTTGGAGCCATTGGCTACCCATGCTGTTCTCACTGTTCTTGGCTGTGATGGAAGCCGCCCCGCAGCTCACCTTGCCTGCGGCAGCTTCAAATATTTCTGGAAGAGTCTGAGTGAGTGCGAGGTTGCTGTCTTCCAATGTCACCCCGAAGGCAGTCTCCAGGCACTGGATTGCAACTGCAAGGAACACAGATATTTTCTTCTGAATGTACATGAGTTTAGGATCGAGGCTCAGGAGGTAGGACTCATGCTTAATTTTCAAGTGGGTTGGCAGAGACCTTGGAGAATATTGTGTAGTGTGTGCCTCTTGACCCTGGTTTGGATTCTTCCTGGTCAGCCCAGAGCCTTGGGAAACTCAGGACAGACAGATATGCCCTTGAGCCCTGAGAGCAAGGAAATGCAGGGGAAGTTACGGTCCTTGCCCTGTGAGGCTCTCCATGGGGTCACACTGCTGTGCTACCTTGCTGGGAAGCTGCAGAGCTGAGCCCAGCCTGTAGTGCCATTCAGGGATCCAGATGCCTGGAACACTCTGCTGAACCTCCAAGGAGTCCAGCCAGAACCCAAAGCTTAAGACCAGACCATCCTCTGCCCAAGTCTTTACAACTGGGCTCCTTCCAGGGGCAACACAATTGCATGTGGGACAGACAGGAACTACTCAGAGCCCTGTGGCCACCTGCCCTCTGCCCCAGGACACACATGCCTCCTTCTCACCTACAGAAGACCTGCCCTAAAGTGAAGGGGTTGGCACCCTTGTGGTGGGGGAAGAGCACTGGACTAGAAGGCTGGAGAGCTCAGTCCTGTGCCTGCTCAGGGCTCGGCAGTCTTGACTGTGAAACTAGGACAGGAGCAGCGTCGATGGCTGGACAAGTGTGCTGACCTATCATACCCATCCTGTAATAATTCTAGGCTCCAATGAAAGAAAGGGAGGTGGGGAGGAAGAGGAGCAGGAGCGAGAGAAGGCAATGGGGGCACAAAGGTGGAGACAGGAGACTCCATTCTCGGGGCCCGTGCATACCTTCCAAACTCTCCTGGGCGTCTGACGAGAGCCCCCCATGCCGCAGCTGGTCATGTAGGAAGCGGATGATGGCATAGGCGAGGCGCTTCTTGTTATCCATCTTGAGATGGGAAGAGATGACACCCAGGGGTTTTCAGGATCTGCAGACCCCAGGCAAAAGGATGAGTACTGGGTTTCTTAGATACGCACTCTTCCGCCTACTCACCGGTCACACTCCAGGCAGGACTCTGCAGAAGGTGTGTCCCCCACCCAAGCACACTGGCCACTTTTATCTGGTTAAAATTTAACAATCCCATTTCACAGATGAGACACTGAAGCAATGAGGCTCCGAGCCCCTACTCTTGGGCATGTGCATAGGTGGAGCACCCCTTGCAATCCCTCCTTGCTCTCGCAGGAGGGCAACAGAGCCCTAGGCCTGGCGGTCTTCACCCTTTCACTGGCTAGATGGGGACAGCCTGTTGCTGCCTCGCATGGGTTGGAGTCCTGGAAGTCTGTGAACCCCAAGTTTCCGAGGCACACGAGGGGTGACACAGGCATCATGGGGTAGCCTGAGCAGATGAAAAGGCTCTGCAGGGCATGGATCCCTTTCCAGGCCTCCCGGGTTCCTCTGCACCATGCTGTACTGCCTGGGCTTTGTTTACAGACATCTGTGGTTCTCATGACAAGGGTGCTCCTGGCATTCAGTGGGTGGAGAGAGGGATGCAGCTCACTTCCCCTCCCCCAGAGCCAAGGATGGCCCCCCACAGAGGGACCAGTCCCTAATATCCCTAGTGGCTGGGTGAAAATAAGAAACGAGTGAGGAGTCTGCTATCAGAGCAACTGTGATGTGCCTGGCACTTTACACAGCACATCTCACTTCCATGTATAGTGACCTCTGAGGTGCATCATTGCTCCCATTTAGAGAGGACACAAGAGCAGGATGGGCACCTACTTGCTGCCCAAGTCCCCTCATATCCACACAGCACAGCTGGGAGCCATGATATAAAGCATCTTGGTTCTCTTGAAATACCTCCAGTAAGTATGAATAGGGGTGAATAGCTTATGCCCCCTAGAAATCAAGGAGTGGGCCTCCTGATCCTGTCACTGGCCAGAGATCAGAAAAGCAAGTCATTACCCCTGGCATTACAAGCAGGCTGACAGCATACAGAGCTGATGCTAGCATCTGGCACCTAAAAGCTGTGGAGCAAAGGCAGTCAAAGCACGTGATGCTGGCCATGCTACGAAGCTCTCTGTCTGTGGTACAGGGAAAACCTCATCCATCAACTGCTTAACAGGAGAGAAGCCAGACACAAAAGGCCACACTGCATGTGATTCCATTTTTATGAAATGCCCAGAACAGGCAAATCCAGAGGAAGGGAGTTTGTGGCTGTCAGGGGCTGGGGACTAACTGCTAATAGGGACTCGGCTGCTTTCAGAGGTAATGGAATACTCTGGAACTCACGGTGACGGCTGCACACCTCTGTGAATATACGAAAACTTACTACTTTTTATAGTATGTGACAATTTCTAAAAAGGTGACAAATTTAAAATAGCTTTGTTGGACAGAAAGTTACAGACACCCTGGAAAGCTCTTGAAGGATGGTCTGAGTTTCCCCCTCTATTTTTGGACACAATGAGCCTTTACCAAGCAGTACCTTTGGCCCAAGAGCATCCCTGGACCCAGGTCTGGGATCAGGATGGCCCAGAGCCTGGGGGACAAAAGGCTAGAGCAGTGGTCGGCAAACTCATTAGTCAACACAGTGGCAAACTGCGGCTCGCGAGCCACACCGCAGTTTGCCGACCACTGAGCTAGAAGATTTGGGGGCAATACACAGGGGCCCATGGAGAGCAACCACAACCTGCCTGAAGTCCTAAAAGGTGACTCGTGCTCCCCAGCTGGAGGGTCCTGAGAACGAACTGGCCATCTACTGGCCTCTAAACCCACGGAGACAGACATGCTGCCAAGAACGCCCCAAATGCTTTTGTTCTATGCATATTCTTGACAGAGAGCAGTATGACTTGCAGTAGCTGAAAGGTGGACAGAACTCCAAAGCCCTGGTGGAGGAATGTGGACAAACACAATGTGCTCCAGCTATACCAGGGTCACCAACCTTTTGGACCTTGTGGACCACCTGTGGGCGCCCGCTGATCTATACCACAGAATATTATCCAGCTTTAAAGGGCCATTCTGACACATGTTTACAACATGATAAGCCTTGAGGACAGTATACTCAATGAAGTAAGACAGACATGGAAGGACAAATACTATGTGATTCCATTCACAGGAGACCTTAGGGGAGTCAAATTCAGAGACAGGCCTTGGCTGGGTAGCTCATTTGGTTAAAGCATTGTCCAATACACCAAGGTTATGGGTTCGATCCCCAGTCAGGGCAGATACAAGAATCAACCAATGCATGCACAAATAAGTGGAACAAATCAATGTTTCTTTCTCTCTCTTAAAATTTCAGTTTGGGAAAATGAGGAAGTTCTGGAGCTGGATGGTGGTGATGGTTGCATAACAATGTGGATGTACTTACACCCACTGAACTGTTACTTAAAAATAGTAGTAGTTAGCCCTGGCTGGTGTGGCTCGGAAGTTAAGAGTGTCAATCCGCACAGGGTCTCAGGTTTGATTCCTGGTCAAGGGCATGCACCTGGGTTGTAGGTCTGATCCCAGCCCAGTTGGGATGTGTGCAGCTTGAAGGCAACCAATTGATTTGTTTCTCTCACACTGATGTTTTTTTATCTGACCCCCCCCCCAACCCCACCCCGCTTCCTTTCCACTCTCTCTAAAAATTAATGGAAAAAATATCCTTGGGTGAGGATTAACAAAACAAACAAAAAATAGTTAAAATGGTAAATTTTATGTCCATTTTACTATAATTAAGAAACTTTGTTTCAAAGGTCCTCCTCTTAGGATATAAACCTGAGATCGCAGGACCCGGATCCTTTTGCATAGTCTATTCTAAAACAGGTCAAGTGTCACATTCAGCGACCTGCTCAGCTGAGAATGGCTTTTGTATTCTATGTATGTAAGTGCCTACATAGTAACATGCTTGATTTTCCCTTGTGGCCCCCAAAACTGACAGTATTTACTACTTGGGCCTTTCTGCTTGCTGACACCTCTCCTCCAACACTGTGATGGCAAATTGGATGGAGGTGTGCCAGGGTCTTACAGAGCAGGTCACAAGTTCAACAGGTGGCAGGGCAAGAACACATAGCTCAGCGGCTGGACTTTGCCTAAGAGTCCTGGGCACACTTCTGAGCACGGTTCCCCTGCCGGCCCTCAGGAGCCAGCACTGAGTCATGTGAGATTCACACTGGGTTTTGGGTTGTGTGTGGGGGGTGAGAGGATCTTGCTTCCCTTTCAAGGAAACAAGCAGGTTCCTGGTGACATTGGCTGTTTGCTTAAGAATAGAATAAAAAAGAAATCTGATCATTGACACAACTGTTTCCTGCACTCCTGGATGGAGCTGAGGCTGGAGGGGCTGACACTGAAGGTTGAGGAAATGGAAAAAATGAAGTCACACTCATTTCAGTTCTTCCAATGCTTCAGACCCTTTCTATCTCAGGGCCTTTGCTCCCACCCCTCCTGCCGCCACTGGGATAATTTAAGGCAACTCTTGCTGCCTGCCTCTAGGCTTCTCCTGGTCTACTGATGTGATTTCCTCCCAGTGTCAACAAATCAGGGGCCCTGGAGCCTGTGCTGGGCCAGTGTATGGATGATGGGCCAGAGAATACATCCCTTTTTCCTGAAGAACAAGACCTGGAGCCATAAGTCTTAGGTCCAGCCATTCCACCCAAGGCCAACATGTTGCCTTCCCGGTCCCTGTGTCACATCTGAGAGTCCTAGTTGATGCCCTCACTTTCCTCTTCTATAAAAGGGATAACAAATGTCTTCACATGGTGAGAATTCAGCGACCTATTGTGGGTTTCTCCACTCAGGCACTATGAATTTATGGAGCACTTTCTGTGTGAGGAACTTTCCTTGCACTACAGGATATTTAACAGCATCTCTAGCATCCATCTAATATTCCCTGGGAGCTAGGGGTGGGAGCAGGATCATCCCAGGCAACAGATCCCAGGTCAGGGGATTCCATGGATCCCAGGAGACGACTGAGGTCTTAGGAGGCTGCACACATTTAAACGCACAGTCTGAATGGGAGGAGACAGGGGGGTGACACACAGATGCTGGGGTCATCCTGCTTTATACTGTCTGACCATTGGGGACTTACACTGGTGTCTAGTGTGAGCAGGGATCAAATTCACTATCTTCCCAAATAATTAATACAGGGTTTCTCCCCCTCAGCACTGCTGACATGGGGGTTGGGTCATTCTCTGTGGGGGCATCCTTGGCTCCCACTCACTCAATTCCAGCAATTCCAGGACCACCCCCCCCCCCACTCCAAGTGGTGACTTACAAATGTCCTCAGAAATGGCCAGACCACTCCAATGAAAATCACTGCTAGAGACTAAGTGGGAAAAATTAAGGCTTTAGGTCAGCACAGGTCAAATTTTTCTGGCCAAATGATTTTGCTATAAACTTTGGGAAATCTTCTGTGTATTGAATATTTGGGTTTTGGAAATGTAGAAAAGGGATTGTAGGTCCACAGCAGAAGGATGGGCAGTGTTTGACACAGGTGGTCCCTAAAAACTGCTGCCTCTCCTCTCCTCTCATTGAGCAGGGAGGATAGAAAACAGTGTGAACATTTGATTTTAATTTAAGGCTTTGAGATGAACTAACTTTCTGCTCCTCACAGAGCAGGGCCCAGCCTGACACAGGGACAGCACTTTTGCTCGGTGGCTACTAGGCACTCTGTGTCTTTGGAACAATCACAACTTGTAGGTCTTTGGCTGCACGACAACATTCTCAAAGACCTACTCTCTCCTAACAGTGAGGCCTGTATGAGCCCTCAGAAAGCACCACCAGGGCACAGAGTACAAGAATAAGCCTGGTAAGGGTGAGCAGGCGATGCCCCAGGCTGTGGTGGGGATTGGGAGGGGGGTTTTGGGGGGTGTTGTCCCAGAGACAGTTCCTCTTTGGTGCCTTCAGAATTCCTTCTAGCTCTCAGTCTACTTTTTCATTAAACAACAACAACAACAACAACAAAAAACTTCTATTCCTTTTATTTCCCTGCCCAAGATTGATCAATAAAAGGAAAAAAATTACATACCTTACTAAAATGAGTGACCTACATCCCACCTTAAAAAGGAGAAGCACTCACTACTTCTGTGGGTGCTTCTCCCATCCAACTTAGGATACTGCAGGTACTCAAGAAAGGCTGCCCCAAAGCTAGAACTAGTGCCCACTCCCCCAAGTTTTCTTCTAAAATGCCACTAGATTGTCCTGCATTCCTAAAAACCCTCAGAAACTCCCTGAAACGTAACAAGTGTGTCCCTCAGCATTGGTGTGTCACCCGCTGGGCCCCAAACCCTCCATGCTCCACTCAAACCTATTACTCATCTTCCCTCTGACCCATCAGGAAAACTCTTATTCTCCCTAAGACACCAAGCTGCAAGGGCGCCTCTCCAGAGAGAGCTAGACACCTTCTTTTCCCAGCAAAGCGCAAAACTATTCGCACCTCTGGCCCAGCATCTCCTGCAGGCTCTTTCCTGGCCTGTCTTCAGCCAGCAGACTGTGAGCCACTGGACAGACCAACTTCCTTCTTTTAACCCCAGCACTTGGCGGCATTGGATCCAGAGGGGCTCAGGAAAATGTGAGGTCACTGTGAACAGCAACAACCAGGTTCCTTGGGGAGATCTGTTCTCTCTGTGTATCAGTTTTTTCATCAGTAGAAAACCTTTGGTTGTGCCTACCTGCCCACAATTCCCTTCATTCCTTCAACCATCACTGAGCATTTTCCACCTCAGCCCAAGTTGGGTCTTGACCAAAAAAACGTAAGATCAAGTAAGACTGCAGCTCCTGACCTGGGGCAGAGCTTCATTCCATTTAGAGTCACTGGCCATTCCAGGTCAAGACTGATTTATAAACCTCAGGTGAAAAATGCTAAGGACATTCCAGGCACTGAACTAAATGCTGTACATGCAATGGTTTATTTCAGTGATCCGCAAACATTTTCTGAAAAAGGCCAGAGTAAATTCCTTCAGCGTCACAAGCCACCGGGTCTCTGTGGCAACGACTCAACACTGCTATTGTAATGCAAAAACAGCCACTGACAAGGTGTATGCCATTGGGCGTGGCCGTGTTTCCCCAAAACTTCATTTTAAAAAACAGGTCTCAGCTGGATTTGGCTCCCTGATCAGTTTGCTGAGACTCTAAGTTGTTTCACCCAATTCCCATTCTACAGAAGGAAAAACTGAGGCTTAGAAAGATAAGGGCACACCACTCAAGGTCATCCAGCTAAGACAAATCAGTTTTAAGCCCAAATAGTCTGGCTTGAGACTACCTCCAAAGTACCCCTTCTGCTCTCTACAAAAAAAGGGGTGCACACACAACACCTTGCATATGATTTCTTGGGATCCATGCCTCTCACCCCGCAGAGGTTGTCCTAGACTCTAGGGTAGGGTTTAACTGCTGACATTTGGAGCCAATCATTTCTGAGGAACCGTCCTGGGCACTGTGGGGGTTGAACAGCATCACTGGCCCCGCAACCACTTGGTGCCAGGAACACCCCAGTTGTGACAACCACAAATGTCCCCATTTCCCAGTACTCCCCCCACCCCACCCCCCGCCCCAGGATGTGTGTGTACAAAATCACCGGTCTAGAGGGAGGTAAAACAGACTCAACAAATAATCAGGGAAAGAAACAGAAAAAATAGGAACATAACTCGGGGACACAGGGTGCACACCCATGTTCTGACACTCCGTTAGAACAGTTAGCTTGCAATAAATACTTGTTGACTACTAGGCACACCTGCTGTGAACAGCTTCTATATTCCTTTTAGTCTCACGGATTGTGAGCAAGTACCAGGAACCTGACGAAAGAATGCTCTTCGCATAGGCCCTAGAGGCACATACTTCCACAGCCCCTCTAAGAGATGTGCTGCTCAAAGGGGGGAAGCGACTTCTCTAAGCTTACACAGCCAGGGAGGGAGAGGTGTGCGGCGGGTCCTCCAGTCCAGATTTCAGCCGCTTCTAGCACAATATGCAGAAGACCCTAAGTGTGAAGTAAGACCAACTGCTAACCAGTCTGAGCTCTCACTTTCCCCTGGGCCCTGTGGCTTGAACCCTCCCCAAGCCCCTCGCCCTCGAAGCAGGGGCTGTGACGACGCCCGTTTTACAGAGGGGAAAACTGAGGCTGAGAAGTCAAAAGGCTGGCCAACGTCACCCACTGGGAGAGCAGCGGCACTGGGGCAGGGGCCCCGCACCGAGCCCCACGAACAAGGGGCCCGATTTAAAAGGACCGTCTCTCTGGACATCAGCGTACACTACATGCGAGCGGTCACCACATGCGGGACGCCTCTACTTCCCGCTTCCCACCCACGTATCTGCGAACCAGCGTTTTCCAGGCCGGGGTCCCGGGGAGGGAAGCCAGGCTGGTGAAGGACAATCCGACGACGCCGGGCCTCAGTTTCCCCTCTGCACCGCCCCCACGCAGCACCCCGCGGACCGCGCAGTGACCCCAGCCCCAGACCGAGCTTCCCTTGACGGGCCTCGTATCTCGGGAAGCGCCTCGCCGCGGAACCAGAGCGCCAAGCCCCCAACTCACCTCTCGGGCTGCTGAACCCCGACCCACCGACGGCTGCGCCTGCGCACCGCGGCGCTGCCTGGCCCCGCCCCCCAGCCGGGACGCTTGCGCGGAAGAAACCAGCTCGCGTTGGATTTCATGCGGCGCAGGCGCGTCAATTGTCCAAGCAGGAGTGGGGGAAGTGACGCGACTTAGAGGCGGGAACGAGGTGGTCGTTAGGGCAACTGACCTCTGCGACCGAATGGAGACCGGAAATCAGGAGTGTGGAGCGGTGCCTGGCGGGACGGTGGAGGACTCTTGGAAGTAGGTGGAGCCTGTCACGTGGCCCCGAACGGGCCACGTGGTGCCGCTGTGTTTGGTTCGCTGGCGCCCAGAGCCATCATTGTCGCTCAGTGAACGCGAGCAACTGTTACCCACTATCTTTGCTCATTTATTCACCTACCCATTCACCCACAAATGCAGTCTTTCGTTCATCAATCCGTGAGACTCAAAGGTATATAGAAGTTGTTCACAGCAGGTGCCTAGTAGTCAAGTATTTATTGCAAGCTAACTCTAAAGACCAGAAATGTGTTTGCTCTCATTATTTAGCATCAGGGTGGGCGTGCTGTAGGCGGTGGGAATGGCATCAGGTATCTGACCCATGGGATCAGACCAAACCTGAGTTCAGCAACCTTGGTACTTTGGTTTTGGCTAGCAAAGAATTCAGAGCCAACACCCAAACTTTAAGAGAACACTTCTTTGGTAAGTCACAGCGATAGGAGAAATAATTTTCAGAAGAAATGGGCTTAAGGAAACAAGTTGTAGAGGTAAAGAAACGGCTCTTGGAACTTGGGAGTGAGGAAGCTAATGGTAAGGTACCTGGGGTAGGGAAAATGAAAGGCCCGGGTGTGCTCCCCTGGAGGGAGAGTGCACTGGGCCCTCCATCCTAAGAGTTTTAAGGTTGGAGAGTTTAGGGGAGGCTCCAGGGGAAGACCTCCATAGAATATTCAGCAGTTTTTCAGGTTGTGTCCTTTCAGATTTGTGCTCTCCACAGATCGATTGGCAGGCACCAGGTCAGGAGGTCATTATTCAATGCTGCTGGTCCTGAGGTCAGCCAAGACTGGTTTTGTTGCCCCCCTGAGCCTGAAGCTGAAATACAACTGAGGCATAGATGTTATCTCTAGCGAGCAAAGGTCAGGGGGGGTCCAAACCGCTTGACCATTGATATGCTAGAGAAGGAAAAATCACCCTGTGGGGCGAGGTCCCACCCTACAATTGATTGGGCTTTCCACCCTGGTGACCTGCTGTACCTGGCCCTTTGTCCTTGCTCTACTCTTGTCTAACTGCTTACAACACACAGATTATAGATTAGTAAACTAGTACATACATTAATGAAATTCACTTAATGGAAAGCGGTATGAAGAAAAATGATGTGTTGTGATTGGGGAGATAAGTTGGTTAGGGAGGGCCTTTTTTAAAAAAATGTGGATTTGGAGGGTGAGGAAAAACATTTCGGGTACAGGAGACAGCGAAAATGAAGACAAGTAGAATTAAATTCGGTGCACTTAATAGAGAATGAGTGATGAGAAATTCCCTAGGATGACTCAGAACTGCCCACCACTAGTATTAAAAGTTGCCAGAAGTGTTCTCCCATTGAATTTTTATCCTATTTAAGACGTATGAACTTCTATCACCCTGGATTATTTTAATTCTTCTGCAGAAATAAAAGGAAGAGGTTTTATCATGGTTTGTGTGTGTGTGTGTGTGTGTGTATATATATATATATATATATATATATATATATATATAATTGATTTTTCACAGAGAGGAAAGGAGAGAGTCAGAAACATCGATGAGAGACACCAGCCGCCTCCTGCACAACCCCCACTGGGGATGTGCCCACAACCAAGGTACTTGCCCTTGACCGGAATCGAACCCGGGTCCTTCCAGTCCGCAGGCCGACGCTCTATCCACTGAGCCAAACCGTTTTTGGCTATCATGGTTAATTCTAATAAATTTTTCTTTCTAGAGGCCTTAAACAGTTCAAACTTTTTTTTTCGTTTTAACCCACAACACTAGATATATAGGTCAGGTTACTGCGCTGGTCCAGAATACCTAGTGTTTGAAGTTTGGATCCGTTTATTGAGGCTTCCTTGGTGATACTGAATTGCTTAGGTTTCTTTTCTTTTCTGTTTAAGGCAGAAAGGCTGCAGGTACCAATGGATTCCGGGACTGGAAGCCCAGGCAAAGTACCAGCAGAGAGCCGCAAACGCCCAGAGGCTCGCAGGCGCCAGCCATCTGCCTCGGTCCCGGCCTCGTTTGTCTTCCTCCCGCTGTGCGCGCGCGCGCAGGGCGGGGGTGGGGTGACCGAGCGGGGCGCGCTTGCGCCGTACCCTCCTCCCGGCGTTCAGTGGGCCCCGCCCGGGCGGTGGGTGCCTGACTCGCCACCGCGTCCACGGAGCGGACGGAGGCGACTGGCGTGCGCGGCGGAGGCAAACCGACGCAGACCAGGTGGAGGGAGAGGAGCACGGTGCACACCTGCCCGCCATGAAGCCCCCCGCAGGTACCGGCCACCTCTCTGCGCCGCCCCGCTAGCGGGATCCGGGAGCCCCCTGCACCCTCTCGTGCGTATCGGGGGTCGGGACTTAGGCCTAAGAGTGGAGCCCAGTGACCCGCGAGTGACGGGAGCCCTGGAGAGGTGTCGGCGAGCCCGGGACCTCGTGCCCTCCGTGGCAGATGAATGAACCAGCTTTTCCAGCGCTTCACTCATTCAGCCAACTTCACGTGGCTTCTGCTAGGGACGGGTCGGGCCCGGGGTTGGACTCTGGGAGAGACCACGATTTCTAGACGGAGTTCCAGAGCCGGAGACAGATGTTCAGCAAGCAAAGAAGCAAGCAAGGGCTTTAGAGTGGTCAGTCAGTGCAGGGGCTGGTGGCGCTTTTTTAGAGCGGGCATTCCTGGAGGGCTTCTGGGAGGGGGTGGCATTTCGATGTGGACTGGATGGGGAGAAGCCGCTCTCTGCCAAGACCTCGGGCAGGAGCGTCCCAGTTGGCTGTAACTCTGAGGGCAAAAGCCTAGAGGCAGGAACATGGTAACACATTTGGAGAGTAATAGGTCATTTTGGCTAGACCTCAGCTTTTTATTTTAAAGGCAGATGAACGCTATGGACGGGTTTTCATTGGGAGCCATATGACCTGTTTAGGGTATTTTAGAAAATTGCCTCCTGGAATTTTTCCTTGCCTGCCTGTCCTTCCCATTTCTTTCTCCAGCTCATTGCGATGGCAATGATGATAATTGCATTGATAATAGGTTGCATCTAGGGTTATGGAGGACTCAAGAAGGCAGAGAATGTTGTCTGCCTTGTTCTCTGGAGGATTGTTAGCTTGGGGACCAGGCACATAGGTGGTAATCAGTAAACATTTATGGAATGAATGCGCCTGCTCAACTTTTTCAAGTTCTAGCTTCTTCAGGAGGTTTTCCTGACCTTCCAGCTCATGTGGTTCTCCCAGCTTTCCTGAGCTTCTGGAGCCCTTCTTTACCACCAAATTTAATACAGACCTACAATCCCTTCTTGGCACTTCTGAAATTCAAAATGCTCTGCAAACAGAAAGAGTTTTCCGAAGTTCACAGCAGTCTTTTGGCCAGAAAAATCTGACCTGTGCTGACTTAAAGGCTTTCCTTTTCCCCTCTTTGTATATATGATTAGTCCTCAGCTACAATGATTGTACCACCCCAGGGGACCCTGGGCAATGCCAGGGGACATCTGTGGTTGTCATGACTGGGAATGCTCCTGGTATAGAGTGGGTGAGGGGCCAGGGATGCTGCTCAGCACCTCGGAATGTCCCCATCGCATAGAATGACCCAGCCCCCAATAGTGTTGTGGGGGTTTTATGGTGGTTTAAAAAAAAAATTAAAAAATATATATTTTTAATATACTTTATTGATTTTTTACAGAGAGGAAGGGAGAGGGACAGAGAGCTAGAAACATCGATGAGAGAGAGAGAGACATCAATCAGGTGCCTCTTGCATGCCCCATACTGGAGATGTGCCCGCAACCAAGGTACATGCCCATGACCAGAATCGAACCTGGGACCTTTCAGTCCGCAGGCCGATGCTCTATCCGCTGAGCCAAACTGGTTTCGGCAAAATATATTTTTATTGATTTCAGAGAGGAAGGAAGAGGAAGAGAGAGATGGAAACACCAATGATGAAAGGGAACTACCGATTGGCCGCCTCCTGCATGCCCCCCACTAGGGACCGAGCCCACAGACCGGGCATATGCCCTCTATACACTGAGCCGAACCTGCCAGGGCCCAACCTCCAGTGTTGATAGTGCTATTCAAAAACTCTACCCCAAAGATACCCAAAACAGGTTTGAGCCTGCAGCACCTTGCAAAGGCCCCCAGTGTTCAGAAGATGGGGAGTCCAGGACACTTTGGCCCTGCTCAATTCCTGGCTGGTCAGAAGAGGAAAATGAGGCATAGCTGGGTGTTTCCTGGAGCAACCCCCTCTTGTTTATGGCGCATTCCACACCCACTCTAGCCATGAACTCAAGTAATTTGGGACAAGTGTAGCCATTCCAGATCTACAGGGTCTTTCTGAGAAAGGAATGTGGAAGGGAAGACTGGCAGGGTGAGGACTCAGGACAGAGAAGACAACCTGTAGGAAGGCCCTGGAGACTGAAGAAAGCCAGTGTAGCTGGTAAAACCAGCTGGCCAAACCTGCCATACAGGACTCAGTAAAGTCTGGACAATGTAGACCAAGGGTCAGCAAACTGATATAAGGATGCACATGGTTTAGCCTTGGCTGCCACATACCTCGTCCCATGTGAAATCACCTTTAGTTCATGGGCTGTATAAAATCAGGTGGGTATAGACTTTGATGAAAGGCTTGAACTTGAATCCTGTGTGCAGGCTAGAGTAGGAGACAGGGGACAGGGAAACCTGACAACCAGATGTACAGATTTACAAAGGTGAGGTGAGTACAGTATTCTAGTTCACAGTGTGGGAGCACAAATCAGACAGGGGCGTGAACCCCACCTCCAGCACTTGTTGCCTATGGGATCATTGTGGCAGGAGACTTGAACTCTCCTAATCTCAGGATTCCCATCCATAAAATAGGCAAATGGGATGCAGAGTACAGCACTGTCTGAGAATTCAGAGAGGGGAAAAGTGCAAAACATCTTACACTCTGAATCTTACACGGAAGTTGTCAAGTGATTGCTGTTAGTACAGACCACAGTCTTTTATCCAAAAGCTCTCTGGACTAGGGATGTTTCCGTAATCAGGGTTTCCCTCTGTTTTAGAAAGGTAATACAGTGCACATGTCACATATTACATCCAGGGAGGCCTGGAGTTGCACCATGTAATCAAAGTAGTATTCTTTGAGTGAAATGCAGGTATACACCAAATGTCCACCTCACCACTGTTGACATTTGAGGTCGGGTCGCTCTCTGTGGGGAGCCATCCTGGGCACTGTGGGGTGTTGAGCAGCATCCCTGGCCTCTACCTACTCGATGCAGCAGCATTACTCCTGGTTCTGATGACCTCAAATGTCCCCAGGCATCATTGTGCCCTGGGGAGCAGAATCACCTTCTCTAGAGGACTGTTCAACCTGTGCATCCTCACAAGGTTCTCGGGCCTTGCTCACCTACAGAGAGACGGGGGTCCTTTCCTGTCCCTCATTCACCACCCCCCTCACTCATCCCACACTGTGAACTAGTGTACTGTACTAGTGTTAGTGTCCCCTTTGGCGTCTCCCCCTCTACCCTCCAGTTAGTCTGACCCTAATTCTGGAATTCTGATGCTTAGTATGGTGTTTTGTCCTCTGTGTAGCCTGCACAGCAGATGTCTTGGACAAGGCAGCCCCCTGCTCGGTGGTGAACTACCTGAGATGGGACCTGAGTGCCCAGCAAATAGCGGAGCTCACGACGGAGCTCATGGAGCAGACCAAGTGCGTGTACGACCGGGTGGGCTCCCTGAAGTTTGAAGATGTGTCCTACGAGAGTACACTCAAGGCGCTGGCTGACGTGGAGGTGTCCTACACAGGTAAGTCCAGGTCAGGGTCCAGGCAGGGAGCTCCTGCACCCTTACCTGGGGTGATGCCACCCATTCCCTGGGGTGGTGATGGACAAAAGGTGCTGACAAAGGTAAAGGCACCGGCAGGTGTGAGCACCCTGCTCCACTTGGCCACCTGGGATGATCCGTCCTCACAAGCACGTCATCTGAGGGCCCAGAGGGCACAGCAGCACCCCTCTCTGAGAGCTGGCTCAGGTGCCTGCCTTGAAACTGGAGCCCTTCTCACTCCTTTCCAGTCGTAGGGGGTGTTGGTTTTCTCTCTCAGAACTGAACTTGGCTCCCTTGCTTTTCTTCTCCCCAAGGCCTCCCTGCGCCTTGGGTAACCTGATGCCGGCCCCCAGCTGGCTTCTCTCCTCTTCAGGGTCTGTCTGCTTCCTTTGGGAGGAGTGAGGTGCTCAGTTAAATGGATACAGCATCTGCTTCCTGGAACCCCCTTTGTAGAGGATGATGGTGTGGGGACAAAAGATCAAGGGGAGTCTCAAGGCAAAGCGTCCTGAGCCAGGAAACCCCGGACCCCAAATCTGGAGCAAAAGTCGTTTTCTTGGGAACTATTGAGAAGCCCTGCTGCATGCATCCCTGAGGCCTCACTATGTCAGCTTTGCTGGTGTTGAGGGGTGAGGGCTCTGTGTCCTGCCTTTGCTTCCTCTTCCCCACTTTGGGCAGATGGGCTTCAGTCTCCCCTTCTCTCTCACAAGCGGTACTCGAAGGTCGAAGAATGGTAATTCCCACTTACTAGGTGTCACTCCACCCTATCTCCACTCAGTGGCCCAAGTAATTCTAAGGAAGACTAAAATTGACCCCTGGTGCTTCTGGAGGCGAAGTCCTGGATGTGGCCCTCAATGCCCTGCACTGCCAGCCTTCCCTCCCTCCCTCCCTGGGCTGTCTGCTGGCAACAAGGCCTTGCACTTGCTCGTTCCCTCCCTTCTTAGCCTGGAGTTCTTCTCACCCTCTGCTTGGCTGATTGTCAGACTGCTCTGGATCACAGGAGCCCCTTCCCTAGCTCCCTCTTCCCACGCCAGCTGCCTAGATTAACCCCTCACTCTGCACTGTTTTGATATTGCACTCAGTGCACGTCAGTCTGCCAATCCCAAACCCAGATGCTGGTTCTGTGCTTTTCACTGTTCTTGAGCAGCCAACAGCAGGTCCACCCAGGGCCCCACTGTTTAATACAAGTCAGCTGAGCAGGTCAGTCCTTGTCCGGCCCTCAGAGGTCTTCATGGTGCAATGAGATGCATCCAGACCATGGAAGTAATCAAGCTTTATTTTGAATTCAAGTCTCCCCAATGCACTGTGTGTTTTGTTTGTTTGTTTTTAATATTTTTATTGATTTCAGAGAGGAAGGGAGAGGGGGAGAGAGAGAGAACATCAATGATGAGAATCATCCTTCACGGCCCCCATCAGGGATCAAGCCTGCAACCTGGGCATGTATGTACCCCTGACCAGAATCAAACCCAGGACCCCTCAGTACACAGGCTGACACTCCATCCACTGCACCAAACAGGCCAGGGCAGGATGTGCTTTTTTTAAATCATTCTTTTGAGATATAATTCTTATATCATATTATTCACCTATTGATAGCATATATATCAGTGATTTTATTTTCAGCATTGTCCAACTATCACCATTATCTAATTTTAGAATATTTTTGTCACATTAAAAAGAAGCCCCATCTCCCTCTTCCAGCACCTGGGAATCCACTCTATCACTGGATTTGCCTGCCCTGGACATTTCACATAAATGGGATTCCACACTGTATAGCCTTTTGTATCTGCTTCTCTCACTGAATGTTGTGTCCACCCATGTTGTAGTGAGTGCCAGTGCTCCAGTCCTTTTCATGGCTGAGTAATATTCCCACATGGACGGACCACATTTGTATATCCATTCACCTGTCAGTGGGCTTGTGGGTTGTTTCCACTCTGTGGTTATTATGAATCCTGCTACTGTGAACAGGTGTGGACGTGTGTTTTTGTTTCTTGTGGGTGGATACTTAAGGACAGAATTACTGGTCACATGGGTCTGTGTTAAAATTATGCTCTTATAGCCACTCCCTTCTTCTCTATTTAACAAAGTGTGAATCTATAATAATAATAGCCTAAGCAACATCACAACCAAATGGACCACCCGCACAGGCTGTGTGGGGCAACTAGACTGGCAAGGGGGTTAGTAAGGGGCGACCAAATGAACAGCAGCAGGCTGCATGGGGCAACCAGGTTCGCAGGGGGGACAGTTGAGGGTAACCATGCCGGTGGGGGAGATGGGGCAGTGAGAGGTGACCAGGCTGGCTGAGGGGGGCAGTGACGGGCAACCAGGCTGGCGGGGGGCGGGGGCAGTTGGGGGTGACCAGGCCAGCAAGGGGTGGCATTAAGGGGTGACCAGGCCTGCAGGGGGGCCGTTAGGGGTGACCAGACCAGTGGGAGGGTACAGTTGGGGGCAACCAGGCTGGCATGGAGGGCAGTGAGGGGTGACCAGGCCAGTGGGAGGGCAGTGAGGGGTGACCAGGCCAGTGGGAGGGCAGTGAGGGGCAATCAGGCTGATGGGGGGGGGCAGTTGGGGGTGACCAGGCTGGCAGGGGGCACAGTAAGGAATAACCAGGCTGGGGGGGGGGCAGTTAGGGGCAACCAGGCCAGTGGGGGTGCAGTAAGGGGTAACCAGGCTGGTGGGGGGAGGCAGTTGGGAGCGACCAGGCCGGCAGGGGAGGAACTTAGGGGCAATCAGGGAGGCGGGCAGGTGAGCAGATAGGAGCCAGTGGTCCTGGATTGTGAGAGGGATGTCTTATTGCAGGATTGGGCCTAAACCAGCAGTCAGACATCCCCCGAGGGGTCCCAGATTGGAGAAGGTGCAGACTGGGCTGAGGGGATTCTCTCCCCCCCTTCCTCCCCTGTGCACGAATTTCGTGCACCAAGCCTCTATAAATTGTGGTCTGTAAATTATAAATTGTGGCTTTAAAATAAAGCCATCATGCCCTAACCAGGTAGCTTAATTGGTTAGAATGTCATCCCAATATGCCAAGGTTGTGGGTTCAATCCCTAGTGAGGGCACATAGAAGAATCACCTAATGAATACATAGATAAGTGGATAACAATTGAATGTTTCTCTCTCTGGATTCAATAAAAATTAAAAAATTAATTAATTAATTAATTAATTAATAAGAATTAACCATAAATAAGTGGGACAACAAATTGATATCTGTTTCTCTTCTTCCCTTCCCCTCCCATCCTCTTCCTCCCTCTCTCTCTCTAAAATCAATATGAAAAATAAATAAAATAGAGCCATCCACAACTGTGGCTCTTTTTCTAGAATGGAATCCCTTCAACCTTTCCTGGTCTTTTCATACTTCCCTGTTACAGTCCATGAACTAAATCTGTTTCTATTTGGACTGTGAGATCCTGAGGATATGGGTGACAGCACTAATTTCTCTGTTCCAGTGCCCAGCCCACGGCCCAGTGTGGAGAATGTTCACAGAACAAATCAACAAATAGGGATGGGTTCTGTGCCTGGGGTAGGAGGTCAGCACTTGCCAGTTTCCATCCGGAACCCTTATTCACAGTTGTTCCATTATCTCCCCGTTTTAGTTCAGAGGAATATCCTTGACTTCCCCCAGCACGTTTCTCCATCCAAGGACATTCGGACAGCCAGCACAGAGGCAGACAAGAAGCTGTCTGAGTTTGATGTGGAGATGAGCATGAGACAGGACGTGTACCAGAGGATCGTCTGGCTGCAGGTGAGGATGCTGCAAAGACATGGCATTGGGCATGTCATCAATTGGCTGCCTCCTGCACGGCCCCTACTTGGGATCCAGCCAGCAACCTGGGCCTGTGTCCTGATCAGGAATCGAACTGGCAGCCTCTTGGATCCTGGGTCAACACTCAGTCACTGAGCCACACTAGCCAGGCACTCACCCGATTTTAAAAGGCAGAAAACTAAAGAGTTTCAGAGATGGAAGTGGGAATGACTGCACAGCATTGTAAATGGACTTAATGCCACTGAGCTGTGCATTTGAAAGTGGTTAAAATGGTAAATTATATGTCTATTTTGCCACTATTTTAAAAAATCATTAAAAAAACGACAGCCCTAGCCAGTTTGGCTCAGTGGATAGAGCGTCAGCCTGCGTACTGGGGCGTCCCAGGTTTAATTCCGACCAGGGGCACATGCCTGGGTTGCAAGCTCAATCTCCAGTAGGGCAGCCAAATCAATGATTCTCTCTCATCATTGATGTTTCTATCTCTTCCTCTCCCTTCCTCTCTGAAATCAATAAAGAAATATATTTTAAAAAATAAAAATTAAAAGTGACAGAAAATGGAGAGGAATGAAAAAAAGACAGTATGAAAATCCTAGGACTCCTTACGCCTTTCCCACATCCACCATGTCATTGCACTTTGCTGACCTTGTTGAGTGTTAGTCTGAGATAACGTCTTATCTCCCTTGTGAAGGGAGCAGGTTCGAGTGACCTGTGCTCCTGACACAGCACAAGTGTGGGTTCCACCTCTAGCCCGTGCTCCTCTCAGCAGGAGTGGGAACTTCACTGCTGATGTCAGAGGGCTGGTAGAGGTGACTACCCACGCTCTTCATGCAGCTCATTCATTCCCTTTTGTGTTTGTGGTGTGTTTTGGTGTTTTTTAATCCTCACTCAAGAATAGTTTTCATTGATTTTTTTTTTTTTTTTTTTTTTAGAGAGAGAGAGAGTGGAAGAGAGAGGGCCAGACAGAGAGAACTGTCTAGTGAGAGAAACAGAGTGATTGGTTGCCTCCTGCAAGCAACCTGACCAGGGCCTGGGCCAGGGAGGAGTCTGTAACCCAGGTATGTGCCCTTGACTGGAATCGAACCCAGGTTCCTTTCGTCCGCTGGCACTCTATCCACTGGCTAGGGCTCGTTCATTCCCTTTAAATGTGCTGACACGTTGGCCTCAGGATCATTGTGCTTTGGTGCATGTGCAGGCGCAGGCCTGGGGGAGCACAGCTGTATTGGTTTTTTTTAATTGAAATTTTTATTAAGACAATTACATGTTCACATGCAGTTGTGAGAAATTATTCAAAAAGGCCTCATCCACACTTTGTCTGATTTTCCCCAAATGTATCATTTTGTGGGACCCAAGACAACCTCAGAAGCAGGGTATTGCCCACTCACAGTTCCTCTGGAAGTGCTCACTTGCTGCATGCCCTCTGGGCTGCTCTCAGTCTGTGCCATGCCAATGAGCAAGCATCTGGGTGCAGGTTCGGTGTGGACTTATGGCTCCATTCTCTGGGATAAGTGCCCAGGAGGGCAGTTGCTGAGTCATACGGTCATTGTATGTTTCTCTTTTTAAGAAACCACCTGTTTTATTTTTCTAGAATGGCTGCACTGTTTTACTTAACTCACCAACATCTGAGTGAGCCCGTCTCTCTGCTGCCTCTCAGCCTTTGGCACTGTCGTGATTTTTCACTGAAAATAGAACTTTTGATTTCTTATTCTAGGAAAAAGTTCAGAAGGACTCACTGAGGCCAGAGGCAGTTCGGTACCTGGAGCGACTGATCAAGCTTGGCCGAAGGAATGGACTCCACCTGCCAGAGGAAACTCAAGAAGTGAGTGCCAGCTGTGGGGGGAAGGGTGGCATGCCTTCCCGCTCCCATCTGAGGGCCCATCCTCTGGCCTAATGCTGCCGAGCTCTGGCGGGACATCTGTCTAGAGCAGCTATCTCTTTGCACCTGCCCTGCTCTCAATTCTCCAGGGTCATGGGGGGCTTCCTCGGGACCATAGAACTCCCTCGGCGAAGGAGAGAGTGCAGGCTGAATCAGGCACCTCCCTGCATCCCACCTTGTTCAGTTGTCCCCGTGCTTTGGCTGCAATGGTATTAAGGAAAAGCTCATTGCTCCTGTGTCTCCTCCACCCTCAGTACAGTGCTACAGCACGCTTCTCTGCTGATGCCAGATGTGTGAGGATTCCACATGAAGGAACTTTCTGACACCGGCTGGGTGTCCTACACTTGAACTTCGTCTGACACTGTTTACCAGGAAAGGCATCAGGTTCCACAGGGTCAGGTTCAACCCCACAGGACTGCCCCTGCTTCAGACCTGTGGTATAAATTGGACATTTCCATGACACCCCCTTAAATTAGATTAACTTCCTAAAGTGGCTGGCTGAACTCAGAGGACCCATTACTCACAGGATCACTCGATTAGTGTAAAAGGTTATGATTCGGCAGTAGCAGATAGAAGGGATGCAGAGGCCAAGGTAAGGGGAAGGGCTTGGAGCTGCCATGCCCCCCCTGGATGCATGTCTCTCCTCATCTGCATGTGTTCACCAACCCCAGGAGCTTTCTGAGCCCCGTTCTTTTGGGAGGTTTCGCGATTTTACATTTGCACGATTGATTAAATCAGGATACCTTTCAACCTCCAGCCCCTCTCCCCTCCCAGAAGGGACTAAAAATTTGAACCGTCCTGTGGTTCTGGGGCTTTTTGGAAATGGACTCATTAACATAAACTCAACTGTGGTTGCAAGGGGCTCCTGTCACTTTTGTGCCCCTGGGCCTCTTTCAATTAGCAGATTCCCAGGGTTTTAGGAACCACGTGTCAGAAACAGAGCCAAGTCCAAATGCACATTTCTTATTGTGTCACAATGTCACAGACAGGAGAGATGCCCCCTGTTTTTCAGCTGCTCCCAGTCCTGCGGTTGATAAGGGTGGCATCTGCCTTCCCCCTCATTCCCTCTTCTCTCCCCATAACAGGCAGCCCTGGGGTTTCCAGCGGACTCACACCCTGGGCCCCGACACTTCCTCTGTGCCCTGTGCCCTGTGTCAACTCACCCAGAGGGGTCAGTTTTTAACTGTTTCTAAAAACCAGATGTTCCCTGAAAGGACAAACATTGAACTCTGTTAGGATGTCCAAAAGCTTAGGCTGAGGCTCTGAGAATAATTCCTCAGTAGAGGGTCCAAACAGAATCCCTGCGTCATGAGGTTGCTCAGTGCAGCAGACAGGTGCTTGTGCTGAAAACTTGCTGTCTTTCCTACCTTGTCTGCCTCTCCTGTCCATGGGAGCCTCAACCCTGCGGGTGTCTTAATGGCAGTGCTCCCCGCTCATGGCTCTTCTCTCTTTCAGAGAATCAAAGGCATCAAGAAGAAGCTGAGTCTCCTGTGCATAGACTTCAATAAGAACCTGAATGAGGACACGACCTTCCTGCCCTTTACACGAGAGGAGCTGGGTACGTGGAGGGCTGTGTGGGGAAGGCAGCCATGCCGACAGCCAGTCTCGGGGCCCTGGTCTTGGGGAGACCCTGCAGACCACTGCCTCCTCCCTTGGAGGCGGAGCATTTGTCCTGCCATCCTGGGCAAGGGTTTTTTTTTTTTTTCACTTGGAACACTCAGTGTTTTGGGGTCTATGGTTCTAGGTCCTTCCTGGAAAGGGCTGTGTTCTGTCTGTTGAGATTCTGGCCCTGAGGGGAGATGTCCTGAAGCAGCGGCAGGAGCCTGGTGAGGATGTGGGGGCACAGTCTCAGCCTTGCCACTGAGTCCGTTGAGACATCAACCTGAGATCCACACCCAGCCCTCTTTATTATTTTTATTTTTTAAAATCTTACAAAATGAAGGAGATAGACTGAATCAGTGGTTCCCAAGCCTGGCTGTATGTGGGAATTTTGAAGAGTTGGAGCTTAGGTATCCTTTCTAGTTTTTACTCTTTTCTCCACTTCCCTTTTCCTGAATATGTTATTTTGAAAAGTTCCACGTCTCTGGGGTAGTTAGGAGAATGGTGCTGTGGAAACCCTGCGCACCTCACCGGTCCTCCCCTCTGCTAGGGCTCTGCGTCCCCTCCGCTGCTGATGCTTGTGCGTGTGTTATTCTCAGCCTCTGAGAGTTACTTGTCGGCCTCCTGGCGCTTCGGCAGGAAGAGGGTGCTCTCCGGCATCATCAGTGTAGATGCCACGCTCGGGGAACAGCATCAAACAGAGTGCAGATAGGTCCCACGTCAGCTCCCCGCAGGGTGCTCTCTCTCCCATCCGGGATCCACTTAGTTTTGTGTCCTGTCCGGCTCCTTTCCTGTCGAACAGTTCCTCAGCCTTTTGCAATTTCCCCCATCTTTCTCAACACTGACCGTTTTGAAAACCAGACCGGTGGCGGTGCTGCAGCCTGGGAGAGCTCTGACGAGGCTGTGAATCCTAACCAGTTGTGTGTCATGCAGTGTGGCGTCATGTTATGTAAGATCCGGCTCTGTGAGTCCAGTAGCCTTTGCCTTGGAGGTGGCCAGGGTGCAGAGTCCTCGCTGAGAGTGGCTGTACTACATAGAGACCCATGGACACGCATTCCCAGAATAAGGACTTACAAACTGATCACCACCACGCTCTGCCTCCCCTCATTCTCATTCATTGCCCCTTGTGTCCCGCACAAGTCGCACTATGTAGCTCCTAGCATTTAGGAAAGCCATCTTTTTTCCTGGCCAAAGGGTAATACCGGGTCTCTGGAATTCAGAAACGAATCTATTCAGCCTCACTCTTCACGGGAATGCCTTGCTGTCTGTTTGTCCAGCCTGAGGGCCTCGCCGTATCAGACTGGCCTCTGGCCTCCTGTGTGGGCAGCTTGAATTCCCAGCATGTGGAGCAGATGATTGTTTACCTGCCTGGCCTCAGAGACCCGTGGTCTCAAGGGGTGGGGCTGGTGGCAGTGGCTGGGACATGTCTGGCCAGCTTGACAAGGTCTGGCCCTGTCTGCAGGTCTGGCTGGGCAAGATTGTGGCACTTGTTTATTTTTTTCTGTTTTCAAAGGGACACTTGGTGTTGTTTTACCAAAATACAGACAATGTATCTCTTTCTATATGTATCCTTTTCTCTCCTCGCCCCCCCCCTCCCTGCCCATGAATCTTAATTACTAGATTAGGTGATTGTCTGCCAGATGTTGCCATTGTAAAATTACCAGTTTTCCCTTCATGATCAATCATTTCTCAAGAGAAGCTTTGAGACCACTGCCCATCACATTTCCACCCATCAGTTGTAGCACCCATGGATGACTTTCTAACTCCATCCATCTTTGTACATTTGTTAGTTGATTTTCTCATAAGTCAGAGCTTTCCCTTACCCCCATTTATTGATTGACTTATTTATATCAGTGTGGACTGTAGATCCTATTTTATTCAGTGGGTTATGGTCTACTGCTGTCATTATTTATGTTGATGCTAAGATTGTTCTAGTATGACCTTAAGGGGCCAATTCAAGTATGCCATATCCCTGTTAGTTTTTAAGCACCTTTTTTTTTTTTTTTAATATATTTTATTGATTTTTTACAGAGAGGAAGGGAGAGGAATAGAAAGTCAGAAACATCGATGAGAGAGAGACATCGATCAGCCGCCTCCTGCATGCCCCATACTGGAGATGTGCCCGCAAGCAAGGTACACGCCCCCGACCGGAATCGAACCTGGGACCTTTCAGTCCGCAGGCCGACGCTCTATCCACTGAGCCAAACCGGTCTCGGCAGCACCTTTTTTTAAAAAATTAATGTTTTATTGATTTTTTTAGACAGAGAGGAAGGAAGAGGGACAGAGAGATAGGAACATCAGTGATGAGAGAGAATCATTGATTGGCTGCCTCCTGCATGCCCCACATTAGGGATCAAGCCCGAAACCTGAGCATGTGCCCTGACCTCCTGGTTCATAGGTCTGTGCTCAATCATTGAGCTGCACCAACTGGGCATGAGCATCTTCTTTTTGACACAAGATGTTCTAGGCTCATTTCATCCTTTCCCGTGAGGTGGGAACCCTGAAGGTACCTAGTCCGAGGGATTGCACCCAGTTCTCTGACATGGAAGGACAGGTCAGGAGTGGGGGCTGACACAGCAGTGTAGGCCACTGAGAAGGGGGTGTTGCTGCCTAGTAGGGGCAGAGTCAGGGCTGCTGGTCCCATTCCTAGCTTAGCCCTCCCACCGTGTCTGCACTGGTCTTTAAAAAACCCCAATTTGGTTCATAGGCGGGCTTCCTGAGGACTTTCTGAACTCTCTGGAAAAGACTGAGGATGAGAAATTCAAAGTCACCCTCAAGTACCCTCACTATTTTCCTCTCCTGAAGAAATGCCATGTTCCTGAGACCAGAAGGAAGGTGGAGGAGGCCTTCAATTGTCGATGCAAGGAGGTGAGAGGGTGGTGCCAGGGTCCGGCTGTGGGCATCCGCCTCAGGGCTCTGTCCTTGGAACGATCTTGTCTGGAACTGGGAGGCATTGGGCCTGTTCTGTCTGCTCAGAGCAGGGGTTAGAGCATCTGTCCCGAGCCCATCCTGCTTCTGTCATGCATCTGCTCCCACATAAATCCCACATAAATACCTGGCTTCTCTCACTGACGCCCTCTTTTCTTCAGCTGTCCCCCATGTTCCCGCCTAAGCAGTGAATTTAGAGTGTTGCCAGCTCAGGACTGGGTAGGGGTTAGCACCCTTGTCATCATTCTCATCCTGGCCCCCAGACTTGACCTGAGAGGCAGAAAGGGGTGGGGGAGGGGAGGAATAGGCAGAGTTCCAGGTCCCGGGGAACATGGCAAGCTGACTGCACTACTGGCCACCAGCCTTGAGTCTCCTCCTGTGACTGGAAGCTCTCCACTCAACTTCCCAGTCATAACTTATTTTCCTGTGTACCAGCCGTGCCAGTGGGAGTATTCTGTTCTGAATGGACTTCTGTCTCTCCTTGCAAGTGAATCAGATGGGCTTCATTTTGTGTTGGCCCCATGAGCTTGGTTGGCTGGGTTGGCTGCCCAGAGATGCCGGTAGAGATGTGGTGCAGCCTTGAGCCCTGGACCAGGCCCATGGTGGGGGGCACAGTGCCTCCTGGAGGCCGTCCTGGAGAGCCCCGGCCCCACATTGCTTTCCACTCGGCTTCAGAACCCTTCATGGTTCGCACCCTTTGTGTTTTCCAAAGGAGCCGAGAGCCGATAGCTCGTGTGCCAGGACAGAAACAAGTATATAGAGAGCCAGGCCGAGGGCAAGAGGGAGGGAAAGCAGGTGCGGGGCTGAGCCGGCCAGGGCCTGAGAAGCCCTGCAGCTGCTGACACCCGTTAGGGAAGCAGGGTGCTGGCCTGGGATCCCCATGGGCGGGAGCGGCACCCACAGGCCCACTCACCTGTTGGTTCCAGGAGAACTGTGCCATCCTCAGGGAGCTGGTGACCCTGCGGGCCCAGAAGTCCAGCCTGCTGGGCTTCAATACGCACGCCGACTACGTCCTGGAGATGAACATGGCCAAGACCAGCCAGACGGTGGCCACGTTCCTAGGTAACCGGCCTTCCTCCGCCTCCCGTGTTCTGTTCCTGACTGTGACAAAATGGTGCTTCTGAGAGCCCATCCTGTCCACCCTGCGGGGGGCGTCCAGTGACTCCTCTGACCCCTGTATTTGACCTGAGGGGTCCTAATCTCACGGCTGAGCACTGGGGCTCTAAAGCGAGGCCTGCGACTGGTCCTGCTCTGCCCTTTGGGGTGTGAGGCTCCGGATCAGCGGCTCACATGTGGCTGTGGTTTCCCCTGTGAAAGCGAGTCCTATGCTCTCTCCTGGGGCTGATATGGTGCTGGCCTCAGTCAAGCTTTTGTCTCAGGCCCATCCTTACCACACACGGGGCGGGGGTGGGGGGTTGGGGGGAAGGGAGACTCCGGGGCCCGGACAGCTGGAGAAAGCCAAGGCCAGCAAGTTGGGAGTTGGCCGTGGTGGGAGTGAGAATGGGCACTTTGGTGTGGCCGCTGCAGTTAGGTAGCCTTGCCTTTCCCCTCTGAACCCCAGACGAGCTGGCACAGAAGCTGAAGCCGCTTGGGGAGCAGGAGCGGACGGTGATCCTGGAGCTGAAGAAGGCCGAGTGTGAGAAGCGGGGCCTGGACTTCGATGGGCGGATCAATGCCTGGGACATGCGCTACTACATGAACCAGGTGGAGGAGACGTGCTACAGCGTGGACCAGAACCTGCTCAAGGAGTACTTCCCCATGCAGGTGGTCACCAAGGGGCTGCTCGGCATCTACCAGGAGTTGCTGGGGCTGACCTTTGACCTGGAGGAGCACGCCGCTGTGTGGCACGAAGACGTGAAGCTGTACTCAGTGAGGGACACGGCCTCAGGAACGGTCATCGGGAAATTCTACCTGGACCTCTACCCCCGGTGCGTGTGAGCTAGGGCGGAAGGGTCGGGGGCCAGGAGTGTTCATACCTTTGGGGATGTGTGCACTCCTTCTCTGCTGAGAGCCCTTCTGTGTGTCTGTTAGCCTCAGCTGGCAAGTGGGTTGATTGAGGGATGCAGGGTCAGGGAATGGCAGAATTGGGGACCAGCCTGGAGTTACTACCCCTCAGGGCCAGGTAGCAAGCAGAGCAGACCCCAGCCAGGCCTGACCCTGCCTCTTCCCTCCCCCACGATCCAGGGAAGGCAAGTATGGGCACGCAGCCTGCTTTGGCCTGCAGCCCGGCTGTCTGCGACAGGACGGGAGCCGCCAGATCGCCATTGCAGCCATGGTGGCCAACTTCACCAAGCCCACCCCGGATGCCCCCTCCTTGCTGCAGCATGATGAGGTGGAGACCTACTTCCATGAGTTTGGGCATGTGATGCACCAGCTCTGCTCTCAGGTGGGTGTGGGGGGCCAGGGACTGGCAGGGAAGAAGGGCAGGGGTCCTCACCTGCGCCTGGTGGTTAGTGGTCTAGAGGCAGTTTTCTCTGTGTTGGATTCTTCATGTGGCATTGCCATGGATAGGGTAATACCCTGTTGTATTCATTTCCATCACAAAGCCCCACAGGTGGCTTAAACAACAGAAATGTCTGATGTCCTAGTGCGGGAGGCTAAAAGTCTGAGGTCAATGTATGGGCAGGGTTGGTGAGCTCTCCTTGGTGTGTAGATGCCAGCTTTTCCACCCGTCCTTACATGATTGTCCCTCTGAATGTGTCTGTGTCCCGATCTTTTCTTATAAGACAATGGTCATATTGGATTAGGGCCTATCCTAGTGACCTCATTTAATCACCTCTTAAAGATCTCATCTCCAAGCGTAGTTATATTCTGAGATCTTGAAGGTCAGGATTCCAGTATGTGAATTTTGGAGAGACACAGCCCATAATAGCTTTCAGAGAACTGTTATGTTAGTGAAGATAATATACATATGTAACATGCTTAATATAGTGTTCATGCCAGCCTTATTGCCTGCTAGCTCACATTAAGGAACATTGCATGATCCTGTGAAAGCCAGCAATGATAGCCAGAGCACATGCTGCAGGATCCAGTGCACACTCACTGAGCCCAGTGAGAGGTGGCTCTGGGTC